>CAIGQV010016547.1:19601163-19640655 GCA_903798115.1 Danio jaintianensis
GATTCATTTCTGAAGCTTATATTTTGTCAAGCGTCCTAAATGACTTTCTTCCCATTCTTAACAGAGTATTTCACCGAGCGGGATGATTACGAGGATGACGAGGATGAAGATGGGTATGATTACGAGCTTGATGAAAGTGATGGCCTGTGTTCGTCATCTGTAGAAGAGAGCGGGCTGGGTCTTCTGGCCCGCTTCGCCGCCAGTGCTATCCCAAGCCCCATCATCACCAATCCGCTCTCCCTTGTCCAACTGGAGGCCAAACAGAAAGCCAAAAAGAAAGAGGAACGGCAGAGTCTTCTGGGTAAGGAAGTGTTTGGGTGGTTTTTCTATACTCTTAGGTTCATCTGTAATCTCTCTAATGTTACATCAGCTGCTTTTCCAAGCCTGTGGGACTTGAATTCCCAGGTGACAAGGTGATGCATTGTTATTGGCTGTCTTTTGTAGCGCTCTGTCGTGCTTGTGCGGTGGCGAGTGAGGGAATTGAAAGGTGCTGGCAGATGAAAACACATTGTGCTTGGAGCAGTCACTCAGTAGGGGTGTTATTCAATATAGACACCCATCAGTTGTGCCCCACCTTGAGAATGGAGTGTCATTATCCCCTCGCCGCATTTCAGTGTGTGTGTGTGTGTTTGCTGCGCTGCTTGCGCTTGCTGAGAATGCAGTGCTGACAGGCCTTGCTTTGATGAGGTTGAGCTGTGATCCTGAGCGGGTATCCAGCGGAGCACGCGACAGGCCTGCCAGCGGAGACCAACAGCCCCCTTCATTAACTATTCCAAGACCCTGAAACAACATTCAGACTTAATTCTGCTCCCACATCTGGCCCTGTTTATTTCTCACATGTGCGCGTTATATTGTCGTTCTACGTTCGCAAATGAGTTGACCATTTGTAGATGCTTAAAATTAAATTATAGCAGATGGCATTGTATTTGAGTAGTTGACAAATAGGCAGTAAAAATGTTTTTTTTGTAAAAGCATCTTTTTAAAAAAGGAATTTTATATTTATGTTGTCTGATGTTTTAGAAGATATAAAGGGTCATGTCAATGGGTTTTAACATTTGTACTGACTTTACCCTAATTATGTTGTATGGTGTAACTGAAAAAATTGTGAAAAGCAACTCATAGTGATTGATCTTTTTTGATTTTTGAGCACTCATCTTCACATGGTGCTATTTTCTATGAAATTATGAATACTGTTTTTTTCCTCCATGACTTGTCAGACTTGTTGGACATTTTTTTTAAATAAATGGGGTGTCACAATAAAGGAAAATTTGCAGACAAAAACTTAATAGGTGAACATCTTGGGCTTCGGTCACATGAAGTTGAATGGGGTCCTTCAACTGATTGCCCACACAATTCGTTTGATTTAAAATTGACAAAATGTATCTGTTGCAAAAATTCTAAAAGTTTGTGTTTTTTATGACTACTAAAAAGCCACTTGTAAAATTAGGCCTGAGGTATTTATTAATAATTTGACTATTTTCTTTTTTTAATTTAAAAGAGATTAATTTATTTAACCATGCCTGAGATACCATAGGAGGGTTTTGAGATTTGGCTCAATGTAATAAAACAGCAGTTTTTATAACAAGAGGTCCATGGGAGATGAAGAAATGTCTCAAAGTGTATTGCACTTATGTTCGTGTTTGCTTCACTAATAAATAACGGTTATATCTTCTGGATTGTAGGTACGGAGTTTGAGTTTACTGATTCGGAGAGTGATGTCAAGACAAGAAAGAAGTTTCCATCGCTGTTGCATGGCAAGAGATCCGCTCCCGAGCTTCCTCTCTTGCCACCCGCGAGCGTGATGCGTGACGACTCCAGCCCCACCAAGCGTGGACGCAAACCCAAGAAACCCAAGTCTCCCCGGGAGTTCAGTTTTGACCTAACAGTGGATGGCAGTGAAGATGAACAGTGGACGCGGCGGCGGAGCGAACGCATCTTCCTCCACGATGCTGCCCAATCCACCCCCATCTCCCCTTCCAGCAAAACTCCTCTTCCGCTCACTCCCAAACCTGCCCGCGGCCCCAAAACCTCCCCGCAGAGCCCCAAGGAGCTGGCCAAAGCCAAAGAGGTGAAAGATCCCAACAAGGTAAGCCATTGTTTTATTGATATATCTCAAGTCTTGCTTGCCAGTCACAACCAAACGGTATGGGCGCTTGATACCGCCAGCAGGTGTCCTGCTACATTTGTCGGACAAGAAAGCCTCCCGCTGTGAGTGTCATGTTGTTGGACACAAAAGGATGACTGCAGCTTGCCAGGCTACAATTACCAACCATCACCGTTCCTCCCTCCGAGTCCTCCCTTGTTTTTTTCTCTTAAGTGTTCAGTACACGGCTGCCTATTAATGTTTACTTGTCTATCCAGTGTTGTTGAATGGCTGCAATGTCTGGGACAACTGAGCCCGATTGTGTCAGGCATTTGTATGAGGCTTTTCACTCTTGTCCATGCTGATGGTTTGGCTTTGTATCTGGTGTGAATGTTCCAGAAGAAGAGGATTAAGGAGACCCCCCTGTGTCTGCCCCCACCCCAGCTCTCCAGCACACCCTCAGAAAGCACTGGAGCTATCCCTGTCAGCCCAGGGCGCAAGAACAAGGTCCAAAAGCCCAAAACCAGAGAGGTAAATATTACCTTCTTCATTGAACACGCAGTACCAAGTAGTGATAAATTGCATGCTATTGTACATGTGTATTGTTATATAGCGTAATAGAATTTATGCTCATGAATTTGTATTAGATTTTAAGCATTGTGTTAAAGCAATTGCATGGTAGTAGTACAATATAATTCAAAAGCTAGAGTAAGAAAAATATATATCCTTTTAATTGAAGGTATAGGTTACCCAAAAATTAACATTATGGAACATTCGTTCCAAATCAGATTGAGTTTCTTTCTTCTGGAGAATGCAAAAAAATTGGAAAAAAAAACTTCAACAAAATATATATATTTTATGACAGAAAAAAGGAACGTTTTAAAATCACTTGAGGCGTCAGTAGATTTTTGTTTTGGGGTGAACTATCCCGAGGATACTTTAAATTCATTAAAAGAGATGAATGTCTTGATTTTGAGAAAAAAAAGTCTTGATTTCCCCAAAAATGTTTTAAACTTTTAAACTGATTTAAACCTTTCCATCAGGGGAATAAATTACATTTTAAAATGTATTTAAAAAGAGAATGATTGTTATAATAAGCTGTCATAATATTACCATTTTAACAAATGTACAGAAACCAAATAAAAATAACCTTTCTTAAAAATCGTACTGACCCCAAACTTTTGAACTCTATTTATATTATACTATAAAACACACATATCCCACTGTACATTGTTTTTTGTTGTCTGCTTTCACACTCTTGCTAGATAAAATACATGATGCATTGTGTGTTAGCTCATATTTTTAACATGCCAGGAAAGAAATATTTGAAACCTAGCTTAGAGCAGCCATTTTGTGCTATGCTGAAACACCGAAAGGGATTGGAATAATTTTACCTGGCAGGCCTGAGGCCCACTGGGAGAGAAGCCTTGCATTTAAATGAGTTGCCCCTTCCTGCTCCCCTGTCCCGGTCTGTATGGGCCTGCTCTCGGAACCCACCGTGACCAAAGGAGATGGAGAAGGAGAGAGAAAAGGGGAGAGCGCAGTAGAGCAGCAAGCCTAATTAGACTGCACACTCAGCAGGAAAGCAGCGAAATTAACCAAACGACATCTCGCTCCATTCATTTCTCCGCCCCTTCTGCACAATTTATTTATCTCTGCTCAAGATAAATCTCCACTGCATTTTAAAACTCTCCAGCGCTGCTATTTCTTTGGCCTTATGTATAAATCACATGTTATAATGCACGCGGCAGAAGCTCTGGAACTCCTCTGGGTATTTGCCGCATTCGAAATCAAGAAATCCTACATCTCACGAGCCCAGCTTGTCACTCATCTAAATGGGTTTTACTGAATCAATTCTCCTCTAGTAAGCACATGGGTCTCATCCTTAGAACTGAACCAACAATGGCTCCGTGTTCAATATTTCATATTGTCATAGGAATTGGGGCAAAATGTACTTGAATTCCCCCAGCAGGCTCGAGGGAAGGGCGGCGCTGTCAGTAAACTGATGGAAAGTATGGCTGCTGATGAGGACTTTGAGCCCAACCAGGACAGCAGCTTCTCCGAGGACGAGAATCCCCCTGTGAGCGCTCAGCCTGAAAGACCCTGCACCCCCGGTGAGACTCTTTTTCCCTTACCTTCTTGTCAGCTAGGCTCTTTCCCTTCATTACACCCCCAATTTTAATTGCAGTTTTACGACTAAATCAGACTTCATTTTCCTGTCCGTGCACTCAATTAAAAGTGAATGTCTTTTGAATGACGTGGGGGAGAGATAATTTCACAGCCTATCTTATCTTAATCCGGCATTAAAAATCAGAAAATTGATTCGGCCTGATTGCATTCATACGTTAATGGGACGAGATGCAAGTTATTGCACGCATTAGGTTCATATCTAAACCTTGTGAGCTGCTTGTTACCTGCGTGGACTGCATCATAGCGCCATAAAACCTCATAAGTAACCAAATTAGAGCTCTAAAGTCTGTGTGCCGCACATATAGTGCTCCCCATGAGAAAGAGACACATTTCAAAAGGATTTGATGTGAGCATTTTGCTAAGCCAACTGTGCAATGCTCAGGTACAAACAATATACAATATTATTTTTGTTTGTTTGGTAACAATATACAATAAGGTTGTATTCGTTTTTTAGTTAATGTATTTAGTAACATGAACAAACAATGAACAATACATTTATTACAGTATTTATTCATCTCTGTTACTGTTAGTTAGTGGAAATAAAGTTGTTCATTATTAGTTCTAGTGCATTAACTAATGTTAAAATGTATGTATATATAATAATGCATTAATAAATACTGAACTAGGAAAAATAAATGCTGTATACCTATTGTTTATTATTAGGTCATGTTAATAAATACATTAACTAATGAAACCTTATTGTAAGGTGTGTGACCTGTTTTTGTTGCAGAGTGGTATTTGTATTTCCTTCTGAGATTTAGTTCAAGTATATTTATCATTGACATTTCATTTGCCATATTGGATTTTTATATCTTTATTTTGTCGCAGTGCGTTCAGGGAGGTTTCCCACCATTAATACTTGTAATGCTGTCTTAGAATTGGTCTAAAATGAGGTATATTTAGAATGCTGCATGATTGTTACCTTTGGGAACAGTCTTCACATTAAAATGCTGCATCCGCTAGCAGTCCCATGGGTTTTGGAGCACAGCTATTTTCTCAAATATTTGCAACTTTAAGGTGGTGTTAAGACTTTATTTAGTAGCGCAAGTTTCGACATGCCTCTCTCGCTGTAGCACTTCTTATCTCCCCCTCTGTTCTTTCCCCAGCCCCTCGGAACTGTGTCATTAACAAAGATGAACTGCAGGATGGATTACGGGTCCTCATCCCTATGGATGACAAGCTCCTGTATGCCGGCCACGTCAGCACAGTTCACTCGCCTGACATGTAAGAGACCTCCTGCCCGAGCTGTTTTCACTCTCTTTTTACCCTCTGCTGTGTCTTCCATATTGTTTGCCTAATTAATAGTTGCCATAGGGTGCAATATCTAGGTTTCTGTATAATAATAATAATAATATATATATTTTCTAAATGTAGCGAAAACAGGCTTGCATAACCTATGTACAGAATTAACTTGGTATATAAATTGGTGTCTTGGTGTAATAATAAGCCAAACCAATCAGCAACAAGGTGAATCACATCCCAAAGCACTGTATGAAAAACACAGTTTGTATATATTTCAATATATTGTATTCAATATAAAGTATTTTGCCAACATGGCGAACCTGACTTGGTTGCATAATCTGTGGTGCTTCATTGGAGTGGGTGGAGCTAAAGATCTCTCATAGCACACATGACTCTCCAAATATGGTGGACTTTTCTGTAAGCATCATGGGTAATGTTTTTCTGCATGACTTCTGCTGTTAACCATCATTGTTTTAAACATAAGTTGAATCAATAGTTTCAGCAATAGCCTATACTCACAATAAGTCTATCTTTAAATGTTTATAAGTTATTTTGCTATGTCTATGCAGATAATGAAGTTTTTTTTACTTCTGGAAACTTTCTGTCGTCTTTTCTTAACAGATGAATTAGCTAGCTAAATAACTTAACTTTGTAGTTACTTATATTTATCATGTTTAATGAATTCAAGAACAAAAATAGAGCTGTTTTAGATAAGAAGATAAGAAAACCCCCAAATCCTTTTTCATTGAAAAACATTTGTAGGAGGGAGAATTGTCTAGTTTTTTTAAATGCTTTAAATCAAACGTGGTGTTTTGCCTTATTTTAGAGCTGGTTAGTTTGGTCCAAGGCTTCAAACCAAGGCCACAAAAAAGTTGGCAGTCATTCCAGCACTCTATTTAGCTTTAGCTCCCTGGCCATTTACAAATTCTTTTTACCGAACTGCTTGCCTGAGCCACTTAGTGTTACGGGGGTGAAATATGTGCCAAGTTTTCCCATTGTAAGGTTCAGTTCAGAGTTCTCCGTGGAAAAATTTGGAAGTGCAATTTTGTTTGGTCAGGAAACAGAAGGGGTGTGAAGTGTCTTGAGGGAGGCGATGACAGAAATGGGCAGTTTTGTTTTGTTTGGACTTTGTATGCTTTCTGCGGTCTCCCATGGCCTATTATCCACTTGGATGAACAAGTTTTAGTCTATTGAGGGGCGAGAGAGTTCCTCTCAAAGTCATCCCTATAAAGGATAATCTCATTTGGTGAAAAATGTCAAACTGGTGCAGCATCTGGTCCGGGGATCTTTAATGAGAGGGGCTCTGTTGCGTTTCTGCCCTCTGTGAAATGTGTTTTTCTCCATTTTAGTTTCATTAAAGCAAGTGTTTAGCATGCAGCACAGAAACATGTCTTCCTCTTATCAGTCCGAGAGCGAGGAGCAGCCATCATTCAATCCCCCATCGCAATCCTTCTCCAAAATTCCAGAGGTCAGACAACTTGCTGAAAATCTGGACACTACTTTGTGTGTACTACGAAACAGTTTTCCTAATGTAAGGGAGCAGAACGGTGGTGCTTTATATGTTCATTTGCAGCACATAATGAGAGATGTTTTGTCAGTGAAATATCTCTCCTCTATTGCTCGCTCTGCATGTGTCTCTTGTACTAAAAATAGCCCATTCCAGCCAGGGAAAGGGAAGGTGCCTTTGTGCAGGACTGTTATACCATAGCTCTTCAAAGCGGGTAGTTCAGTGTGACAGTCAAAACTGGTTGTGAAAGGATTTAATATGGTGCTAGTGAGGAGGGCTTGACTTTAACAGATCGCTTGTTGTCCACCCTGCCCTCGGGAAATGTAATTTTGTGTCTGCTTGTGCTACAGAACACCTTAAACGCATTCAAAGATTGAAATTGCGTGCTCGGGCACTCAGATGTTTAGATGTCACCACTGCTGTTTATAAGCCTGCCCTGTCTTCATTAACAGAGGCCGTTGTGGAGAGCCTAGGCTTCTGCAGGCATGAACATACTTGCAGTCCATGAGAGCAGACTGCTTAATTGTGCAGTCAATAACTCACACAGCTGGTGTCGAATTGGAACTGAAATCTGGGGTAAGGAAAAGTGTCTGTTCTCAGCCTGAGCCTCAGCTTTCATGAAGCCTGGTGTGTTCTGTTCAGAAAAGTCCTTTGGCAAAGGCATTGTCACACTTTCCGACGTGAAGACCATGCTAATGGCACAGGCCCATTATTTATAAATAATGGCAAACTAATTGAAGCTTTCACTCCATCCTTCACTGGCTCGCCATTTTTCTCTGTTGTATCTTTAATTATGGTTCAGAGATTCTGTGTAGAGAGGGGAAAAAGTTTTTTTTTTTACAGCTACAATTCCCCCTCTCTTTCTGTTTCAACAGTAATCAAAGATTTCTGAATGTCATCATGTCGTCTGAGAAAGAAATATTCATTCATTAATTTTTTTTTTCGGCTTAGTCCCTTTATAAATCTGGGGTCGCCACAGCGGAATGAACCACCAACATCCATACATACTCAATCACACACATACACTACAGACAATTTAGCTTACCCAATTCACCTATAGCGCATGTCTTTGGACTTGTGGGGGAAACCGGAGCACCCAGAGGAATCCCACGCCAACACAGGGAGAACATGCAAACTCCACACAGAAACACCAACTGGCCCAGCCGAGGCTCGAACCAGCGACTTTCTTGCTGTGAGGCAATTGTTCTACCCACTGCGCCACCGTGCAGCCCAGAAAGAAATATAATATGCCAAATTGCATTTAGTGCCTCAATGCATAACTACTTTCTTTTCTCCATTGATATGTAAATAACCATCTTTTAAGTCTCAGATTTGTGCTTTTTTGTTGTCATTTTTAGGTTTTTATTTATATAAAGTGATGTTTTGTTGAGTATGTGGATCATTAAGTGCAGTTTCAAGAGATAATAAAACAAACTCAAACCAGGTGACCAGGACAAGTGTAGTCTCAGCCTTAGATGTCACGGACCGTTCACTCAACGTCTGATGTATATGGTACACAAAATTGGAAACGCTTCAGGAGTTTCATTATTATCTTCAAACTTAATAAAGGATTCTACACTACAGGATTTCTGGGAGACATATTTTGCATTCTTTAACAGTCCACCTGGAAACAAAGCCATCTCGATGGAAGAAAAGTGTCATGTTTAACTAAAAACTGGGTTATCAAAAGCGTATAGTTTACAGTATAAACTATAGTTTACACTACAGTATAAAATAATAGTATAGTTTACAGTAGTGGTTCCCAAACTCATGGCCCTCTAAACCAAACATGTATGTTTCTGTGGCCCATTGCCATTTATTAACACTCTATTTGTGGCAGGTTGGAAAACCCAAATCCAGGCAAATGCCATAAGTTTTTCCACAATATTTAAGTTTTGCTCCACTCCCGTGGAACATCTGTGTTAGATTTGAGCAAATACAAATTTGTGGATTGAAGCTATATAGCGATGTCTGACTTATTTCACCACAAACTATACATATCCACGTACAAACAAGCCCCGCGTGTGGTGATTCCATCTCTTGCTGCTTCCCGAGGGAATGGGCCTTGTCCTGTGAGTTAGATAAATACCCATTTATTTGCCTTTTTAATATTAAGATAATAAATAATCTGATCATTTTAAGCACCCTCTCTGCACAAACATGAGTATCCTAACGCTAGCACCAGCATTCACCTAGCAATTATTGTCCTGGTTGCATTGGGCTCTGCGAGTGCAGTTCTCTGTCAGTTTTGACTGCTTGTCTGACCCAGAGAACCCTGCAGCACAGGACCCATTGACAGCCATACATTCACCAAAAAAATATATTTAAAATTAGCAGGTTATTGAAACAATCTGCGAAATCAATTATGAATGCATAGTAATAATTTATTTATTTCTCGTTATTTAATTATACATCAAATTATGACTACAAATTTTACATATATTAACAATGTTATTTCTAGGAATGACAACTGTCCGCCCCCCTGCAATACAGTCACAGCCCACTGGGGGGCCACGGCTCACAGGTTGAAAACCACTGTTAGTTTGCAGCTTTAATCTTTAAAAAGCATTTTACACATGTCATTCTTATTGTACGGACATCAGTGTTGCATATTTAGGCACTGGATATGAAAATTAGTCTGAAATTATTCTTATTATGCAAGAAAAAGATACGAAGCTAGCTATTTAGGAAATTAGTTTCTTCGTTTTTGCGATTTCTAAAAAATGTTTGAAGAATGATAGTTTCCCAAAGGACATTTTATTACAATTACAAATTACTTCACTGTGACCTATAGTATCAAATACGTTCCCCTCCACTTACAAAACAAAAACATTTTGGATGACCCTTCCCATGTCCCAAGCCCACATCAGGCAATCCATCCACAGACATGACAGATATTTAACCCTGCTCGTCCGGTCAACCCCCCCCCCTGCCCCTGAGGCAGCTGGTGTGAATTTATCCCTGGCTTTGCAGACAGAACCAATCAGCTTTGGCCAGCAGAGTCCTCCCCCTCAGGCCAGATCCAGGAGGAAGGCTGTCCCACATCACCTCCCAGGTCCATGTCACAGTAATAAGGCTGCCACTCTGTGATGGACACCTCTGAAGCCTGGCTCTAAGTCCATGCTTAAACTGCAGGCACCCTCATGAATCCAAATGAAAAAGGCCAAACATCCAACTGTCAGTACTTTTTTAAACCAGAAGCCCAATCTTGGACGTCACACATGCATCCGTGTGTACGCCCATGTTGATTTATAAGGCCCATGCTAATAATAGAGAGTGACCTGCACTTTAAAAAGCTGGTCATTGTATTCCCTTGTTTTTCCAACAAGCAATAAATCTCTGAAAGCTTCCTTTTTATTTCACATCGTCAATGTATGTGCTAATTATTCTTGAGCTGAAAGTGGGCGTTTTTTTTTTTCAGAGGTGAAACACTGCCATCTTCCAGAAATAATATTCCAATAATATTCTAGATCTTGAAGAGAAAAGCCTGTGTTTGAATTGTGCTCTGCCTACACACTGACTTAGCCTGGTCTGCTTCTTTTTATTCCTTTTTTCCATTTACATCAGAGCCGATTTTGGCTCTCACATGTGATATGTCAAGAAACTGACTTCTCTTGCCTTTCCCCACTGCTCTGACTTCTTGACAGTTAAAGACAATAAAAGTGCCACAAAAGGATAAATTTATAGAGTTAGGAATTCTTTTAAAAAAAGCCCCTCCAAATTTCATCCGTAAGGTTGAGCTTGAATAAGGAGGGGAGTGTGGTTGGAGGCAAAGCCAGTGCCCTTGGGCATTGTGAATAAAAGTCGGTTCAAAGCTCAGTGTGTTTCTCAAAAGAACCCTGTCTCCATGCTCTTGGGCTGCTGAGACTTTCAGTTTTGCCCCCTCTGCATTTCCCGCCCTACAGCCTACTACTATGTATTTTTAGACTATTCATTATGTTCTGGGCACAGACAGCTTCCATCAACTGTTTTATTGGTGCCCATGCCTATGCAACATGGCAAATATTATTTACTAGTGAATGCTTATAGCAAATAATGTTTTTTTGAAGGTTTCATTGCATTTCTATTAGTTAATGTTAGCCAAAAATGGCAACATATACAACAACTCCTTAGACTGTTATTGTGGTTAATGCATTCAAAATATGCATTAAATAAAACAAATCTGTTTCTACATGCATATTATTGCGAGTGATTCATCCATGTATTTATTTATCTAATTTTTAAAAGTTGATTTTATGGTGAGAAATCAGAGTTATCTTTGCATGACGTATTGCATACCAGACTTTTCATTTTAGTCCTTTTTAAACCTCTTTCTTACAATCAGCTGCAAGCTTGCATTTCGATCTGCCTCCAATTACAATCAGTGGATTGAACCAAATCCACACCCTGTGTGTGTATTTTTCTCAGTTGCTCTCGGATCGCAGTATGGAAGAAAATATCTGTTGGCCCTACAATGCAGTAATTTAATGAGGGATTACATATAAATTATGTGGGTTGTGTTAGAGAACAGTCATGTTCACTATACAATTGTTTCCTGATGAATATATAGTTTTTCATACATTTTATTTATCCTTAAGAATATATCTAGATTCATTCTCAAGTCACACCACTGAAGTAAAATGAGTTGCAAAACATGTTAAGGACTTTGATCTCATGACTCCGTCCTGTCTTACAGATACAGCGTTGTGGTGGAGGGCGAAAGGGGGAACAGGCCACATATCTACTGCCTGGAACAGCTGCTACAGGAGGCGGTCAGTATGCCACGCTGCCCTACACCGTGCACTGACCCACATACACGTTACATCTCACCACAACAGGCCTGTATTTTTTTTTTTCTCCGGGCACACTTCACAGTTTCCTCTCTCCGCTAGCAGGCCCGAGGCATGCTGTAATATAGAAGCTGTTTAGCACCTTCCCCTGCTATTAAGCTAAGGGCATGTTTTGCTCCAGTACCTCTGTCTGTTGGTTTAGGCACACACGCTTTTGTGGCTGCCGCCTTTCCTTCCTAATGTACCGTTGTAAGCAGACCACTGCCAAGAGCAACCTTAGCCATTAAAGCCCCTCTAAGATGGATTGTATACGCAAAATATACATTTCCTTGACAGAAAAGGATTCATTAGTTATTCAGCTTGAAAGAACAATGACTGCAAAGTGTCTGAATGCACAAAGGTGTTGATTTAATCATCTCTGTGATCCACCCTGCCTCTGTCCCACAGATTATTGATGTGAAACTGCCCTCCGTCAGATACCTTCCCCAGGGGACCCGGATTGCAGCCTACTGGAGCCAGCAGTACCGTTGCCTCTACCCTGGCACGGTCGTCAGAGGTACAACTTTGCTGTTCCACTTAATTGAGCACCTTTCACTGGCTATTACGGACTATTAACCAATGCGTTTTACAGCTCGAATGGAAAAATATGCACAAATGTCCAGTGTCCTCTGTACAGAGGCGCAGTATGAAAACCTTTCAGGGTTGTTTCATTTGCTTTAATCTAAATCTTTTAGCCAAGCCCATAAGCGCTGCCAGATAAAGCGAGCTGGCGAATGAGGGATGGTGTGGTTAGCTACATGCAGAGCACTGCTCTATTATTATTTATTTTCCCTCCTGCTGAGGAAGGAGGGAGCTGGAGACTTGTCAAGAAACTCTTTAAGGGAGGTCGCTGCTACTGGCGCTGTCAGCCAATGAGAATGAAAAGGCCCTGTATGAATTCCTGCTGCCACTTCTACACTGCTGAGAAATATACGCTCACTCTTTTTGCACAGCAGTATTTGCTGTTTCACTCAGTGGAAATGTAAATTGAGGTGATGCGTGTTCTTTTGCATCAGTCGTCAACCCTGTTACTTGTCCACAGGGAGTCCGGACATGGAAGACGTGGACGATTTGATTACTGTGGAGTTTGATGATGGAGACACTGGACGAATCCCACTCTCTCATATTCGATTGCTGCCAGCAGACTACAAGATTCAGTGTGAGTATTCAACGAAGCAGGGGGTACAAGCCAAGGCTCGAAAGAGTGCATGAAACGCTACCTGAATGTTTAAGTTATGTAAACAAGCCCATATGCACTCTGTTTGATTTGGAGTCCATGTGGCCAATGATTTTTGTTTGGTTTTGCTCTTGAAGCTTGATGATGGATTCAGTAATAGATGTTTATCCACTAGTTGCCAGGGGGTTGCATGTGATTGAGGGTGAGACTGAGAGGTTTGAAGGTTTGCGTGTAATATTTAAGAGCACTGGGTAAATATTAATGAGTGTGTATATGTGTTGGACTGTGAAAATGTTTATGTATGAACATCTTCAAAATATATGAAGTAGAGAAGCACTTGGAAATGTGCCAGCATTTTAATACTTACTATATTTGTATTAGTTTAGGGTCTTGTACTGGTTTTCTAAACTGGATTTATCTTAATAGGTGCGGAACCATCCCCTGCCCTTCTTGTGGCCAGCACCAAAAGGCGAGTAAGGAAGTGCAGTAAGGATGTACCTGATGGCAAAGAGACACCACCTAAAATCACAGAAGAGTCTGCTCCAAACAGCAGGGGAAGGGGAAGAAAACCCAAACCCAAGCCTGGTAATTTCCAAACGCTGACATTTTGGCTAGTACAGACGAGGCATATTTTTTAAAAGTGGTTATTGCTTTGGTTCCAATTAAACATTTAAGCAGTCACAAGTGGTGTTTCTGAAATGAGAAATGCAGTGATCTTACAAAAGTGGACTGGATTGGTGGTTTAATAGATAGTAAATCACTTTCTTGTGCTTGGAAAGAGCTTACTGTCAGAACAGGAACAGCTTTTAGCCTCCCAGCATTTTTATAGCGGTAAGTGTGTTTTTGGTCTGGCATATTAAAACCTTCCCTCCTGTGCTGCTTTCCAGAGACTGAAGCCGCTCCAAAAGAGCATGAAAAGCCTGACACACCAACCCCGACGCAAGTCCCAGAGAGGCCCCTGTCCAGCCAGAAAAGCAGCCCACGGCCAGGTAGAAAAATTAAGCAAGTCGGCACAGCCAGCGCCTCCATCCCCATATCTAATGAAAACCAGAAGAAAACCACAGGAATCAAGCCCCCAGCCAAAGTGCGTTCCCAGCCCCAGTCTGTCTACTCTCAGCCACTTTATGGAAAGGTTTTGTCTGTGGATCTCTATAATGAGCCCTCCACTTCTCTGGCCTCCTTTATATCAAACAATGAGACTGCAAGTCCCACTGGGAAAGGAAACACAGTCAAACGCTTGCGAAAGCCAGAGGAGGAGGTATCTGGATTTGGTGTGAAAACACAACGCAAGCAACCTCAGACTGAGATCCTTATCAAGCTGGACCATGAGGGAGTCATGTCACCGAAAACAAAGAAGACTAAAGCCCTAATGATGATGGAGGGCCAGAACCTCTCCAAAAGAGAGAATAAGTCTGTGATGGGTGTCAGCTACACTACTATATCCACTAATGAGAAAACGATGAAGGCTAAAAGCAAGCCGGTTGAGGCAGAGCTTCCTACAGCAGAAAGCATGTCCACCTATAGTGTTCGTAAGCTTGGGAGCGGCAGCGAGGGTTTGATGAAGGTCAGCAATTCAGGTGAGAAGGAAAAGAAGGATCTGGAGTGCTCCAGCAGCAGTACCAGCAGCAGCTCAGAGTCGGACGGAGAAGAGGATCGAGGGGCTACACAGGAGAAGAAGCCCAAACAAGACTCTGCCAGCTCTATCAGCTCACGGGCATCAAGTCCCACCTCTTCCAGCTCATCTACAAGCAGTTCTTCATCTGGTTCCCACTCCTCCTCATCATCATCATCTTCCTCCACCACCAGCGATGAAGAATCCTCCTGTAGCTCAGACGAAGAGCCTGTTGCTGATTCTCAACCATCCCCTGCCACAGAGCATGTAGCATCTCAAGATGAGGAAGATGCAAAGGCAAAAACAGGATCTGCTACCAACATCCATAAGCTCCAGAAACAGTCATCTACAACGCAGCAACGGCAGCAGAAGCCCCAGAGACAGCAGAAGGTGAAGCAGGGTGTCGGTCGCCCCAAAAGACGAGAGGGAATCCATCTTCCAACTACAAAGGAGCTGGCAAAAAGACAGAGACTACCCTCTGTCGAGAACAGGCCCAAGATCTCTGCTTTCCTTCCTGCCAGACAACTGTGGAAGTGGTTTGGAAAGCCTACTCAGGTGAGTTCATGGATTCAAGTTATTGTGTTTCTGACAGTTATGCTAGTGTCAATTCTGCTAAATCTCATACTCTGTCTGAAAACTGACATAAACTCAAGTCCTGCGTTTACATGGCAAATTGACAGTCCACCAGTATGTGACCACAACTTGCTTTTTAAGGAAATGGGAAAGGAGACTCTGATTGGTTTAATGCACATTATGCCCAAAACACACTCATAACTCATTAAGAGTATAAGGACAACACTTTTAGACTATGCGTTTCTGCACTCCAACCATTTTCCACATCCTTAAAATAGCAAAAGTGGATTTGGACAAACCAGAAGTGCACCTGCGCTGTGCGCTTTAGACCATGTGCTTAGATCGTTAAAATAGAGTCTAGAAAGTTTCATCCTTGACCAGTATCTGAGCTATTTTATTTCCTCTTCCAGAGTTATGAATATGATTTATAATAGCAGTGTCTTTGTACTCATTTAACTAAAGAAGCCCCTTCATCAACACGGGCTCCTGTTGCTGTGTCTTCAGTAGCTTGCTGTTGTCCAGTCTCAATATTTTTAATGAATATGAATCTGCAGGGCTAGACCAGTGGGCAATCTAATTAGTCCAAAAAATACAAATCTGTCAGCTAAGCATCAATATCCTTTTATCTCAATTCAAAGAATTTTAAATTTTATTAACAGCATAAATGTTCAGAAATCAAATCACTAATGATAAATTGACTAATCACTAATGATAAACTAATAAATATATATTTTCAATTAATAAAATGGTTAATATTTATTTCATTATCTATTACTTGATTAATAGTCTTTATCACTATTTTAGTCATTATCTATTACAATTGATTGATTGATTGATTGATTGATTGATTGATTGATTGATTGATTAAAAATATAAATAAAGGTCTGGTAAAAAAAAAAAAAAATTGTGACAAACAAAAGTGAAAAGTTTTCATGAAAATCAACCTCTGGGACATAAAATACCAAAAGAAACAACCATTTGCTTTTTCCTCAACTTCTGACAGAGACGGGGAATGAAAGGGAAGGCGAAGAAGCTTTTCTACAAAGCCATAATGCGTGGGAAGGAAATGATCCGTATTGGAGACTGTGCGGTATTCCTGTCTGCTGGCCGACCCAACCTCCCCTTCATTGGACACATCCAGAGCATGTGGGAGTCCTGGGGAAACAACATGGTGGTCCGTGTAAAATGGTTCTATCATCCTGAGGAAACCAACCCTGGAAAGAAACTTCATGACAAAAAGGTTACTTTCATCTCTCTTTGCTAAACATGAATAATGGTTTGCGGGCATTTCAATGTGACGTTATTGCTGGAATTGCACTTGAATTTATCCCAGTCTTTCCCCTCTATCTGGGTTTTGTAACTAATCGAATTTTGTTTGCAGAACTGGGATCAAATGTCCGGCCAAAGTCTTCCTGCTGTTCTGCAGGCTTCAAACCAGAGAAAAGACTTCATGGAGGTAAGAAAACCAATCCAGTGAATGGTTTGATCACATTGGCCATGGTGAAAACAGACTGATTGATCTCTTTGCATTCTCTTTTCAGCGGGCCCTGTACCAGTCCTCTCACATTGATGAGAACGACGTCCAAACCATTTCCCATAAATGTCTGGTGGTCAGCCTTGAGCAATATGAACAGATGATTAAAACGAAGAAGTATCAGGACAGTGAAGACCTCTACTACCTGGCTGGCACCTACGAACCCACCACTGGAATGATATTCAACACTGATGGGGTTCCTGTAATCTGCTGAGGATCATCAAAGGACACTTGTGGAACGAAACGAATGAGATACAAGGGCTAGACAAACGTGTTGGCTTTACCGAATGTCCAACTAAAGAAAGCGTCCTGACAAAGACACAAGCATCATTGAGATTAGAGGCTATCAACAGATGTCATTTCTGCGCTGCATTTCAAACATGCATAGATTTGTGCTAGCACAGATTCAAAGTCAAGTCTGTTATTGGAGCACCTTGTTTCGAACCATTGACGTGATTGTGGATAATGTTCAGGAATCTGCAGTTAAATGTTTTAAAGAAAGTGAAAATGTGACATAAATGCCTGAAAGGTCAACTCCGTTTGTCTCAGCAATCACCAGTGCGGCTGAAATGGAGGTGACACCACTTCTGCAGGACTTGTTCTCCGGGTGAAAAGGCTTGCTTGGAAGCAGCTTTCTTGGCTGTGGGACCAACAACGGAAAGACTAATTAAAGCTGGCAGGCCATGTCACACTATTGCCCAGAGAGCCGTCTCCACCACGCACTCCACTGTCCAGTTACTACTGGTAAAACCCTGCCAGAACTTCAAGGGCTGGCTAATGAAATCGGACGGGTAAAATGATACCAGACATAAAGCTGCAGCCCATGTGAGAAGCACTTAAAAGAAGGGACAGACCTGTGGTCTGCGAGCCTGCAAGGACTGTTTATTAATAGGAAAGTGTGAGTCACTTTTCCGCTGAGCGGCCTAGAAGATCTATCAGAATATTTATATATGATCCTCGGCAAGAAGGTTTCTTTTTATGAGTCAAGGGCTCTACTGAGACAGAGACAGACGCAGATGATGCCCGTTTGTAAATACATGCATACAAGCTATATATGATATGGACAAATATTTTATTTTCGTGTACCATAGATTTATGTGACAGTAATTTTTTTAAAGCAGCAAAAGATAAAAAAAAAAAAAGCTTTAATAAACTGTGAATAAAGTTGAAATGTTAACAGATATCAGGAACTAGTTTTAGAGTACAGATCTTGTTAGTTGTTACTGGAATCTCAGATGCCCACTACATTGACGACGTAATGTAATCTTGATATCAAAACTACTATTACAGGACAGATGGTTAGTGGGATTTGACAGTGTTCGAAGCCAGTTGTCCCATAATGCAGTTTTACAACAGAAAGCACTTAAATTCTGCCCATGGTCTTACATGGGACAGACTTCCCTTGACAATCCCCTGTGAAGGTGGACGTGAAAACCATTTTAGTTCTCTCGTTGCTTCTCAGGGTCAGTGAGAGATGGAGAACGAGAGTTTAAAAGCACCGTATAATCAATCGACGCTTGCTTATCATGTCTATTTTACTTGCTTTCCCTTTTTTCTTGAATTATCCCCCACTGAAAGCAATTACATCTCATGCATGAAAGCACTTTCTTCACGTAAACAAACAAGCAATGGCCCAGGTGACGTTATCTGTTAGCCCTGAAAGTTGAAAGCCGAGTTGTTTTCTGCCTTCCTCACATCTACGTTTAGGTTTTTTTTTCCTCCATCTCGCCTTTTTGCTGTCCGTTATTCCAAGCCGTTTTCTGGTTTGTTCTTAATAGCCTTAACCTTGCCTCCCTAAAAGCTGCCGCGTACCGGCAGAATCAAAGCTTGAATGTTGTCTTTGAAAATAGGTCCTACTGATTGATATTGTGCTGCGGAGAAAGTGCCATTCGTCATCAGAGGCTGTTAGGGCCAGGCTATGTATTCGCTGCTTCTCTAATCAAGACCAGTCAAATGTATTTGATTTATGGCTTCCTTGCATGGATGAAGAGATTAGCGAACACCTTATTTGCTTAATTGTAATTATGGTTCTTATTTGTGCCTCATTTTTACGGTTCATGGAGGGAGATACGAATGTTTTCTTTTTTTCTTTTTAAGACACGTGTCCTGTTCGATGCTGGAAGGAACACGTCTGTATATCGTTTATAATTTTTTAAATATTAAAACAAATAAGACTCGTTGATCTGTACTTATCTTTTTTACTTGTTACCAAGATATTTAGAAAGCATGAGAGGTTAGAGGCTTCTTTTTCCAGCAGTTGCCCAGCCAATTTTTTTTTTTTTTATTGTAATTCGTTCTACCTCCCACCTTGGTTTAACGTTTTGTCTTTGTTTTTTAACACTTGTTAAGGAAATCTCACTGCATGTGGGCTTTTAAAATACTGCCTGTTTTTAAATTAGTTTGCCATGATGTCTCTGTGAATGATGCTGATTTGATTCGTATTGATTCTTTGTATCATTGATTAATTTTTTTCCCGTTTTTTGAGGGAGGATAGTGAGATCAAGAAGGGTATGGACACTAGAGACTTCCAGTCTTTTGCATTGGAAAATATTTGGCCTACTCAGTATTTGGGAAATTTCTTTATATTATAGAAATGTTGACACTATTACGGTCTGAAATATATATATATATTTTTTGTCATGTATGTTTCATATTACATTGCCCAGTCTCTCTTAAAGAGATATTATCTTGTTGATATTCAATAGGTTGTATTTCTTAACATGTTTTATCATTGTGTGTGTGTGTGTGTGTGTGTGCGCTCTTGAGGCTTAAAATAGATATTCAGCCTATTTCCGGTTTCGGACTGTTTTTTTTCTAAGTCACCTAATTTGGTTGAGGATTTTACACATACCCAAAGCTAATTCAAATGCCAAATGATCTTCGAATGCACAGTGAATCTGAAGCAACGTTAAGCAAGCAGTTTTTATTTTGATTTTGATTTGACACAATCTTTTTAAATGCAGATCTGTGTTGAATTGAAATTTTTGCCTGTTTAGCGAGTTGTACAATTTAAGTGCCCCTCAATACAAAACGTTTACACAGAGCTTGAGTCAAACTGTAAAGCACTTTTTAGAGTATTTTTGTCTGCATGTATTAGAAATCGCATCTATATGCTTCTAGGAATAATATTAGAGCAACCAAAAGTATATTTTGCTTATTGTGATGTAGTGTAACGTGAATAGAGGTCGGAGTCAATCCCTGTATGGGACAGTGGCCTCTGCTGGTGGCAGTAATATGGGATTAACCTGCTACTCGTCCAGGGTCCGTTTGAGTGTATCTTTTATGATGTATAAGACTTTACTGGCGTATTAGAAAACAGTGTATAGGCGAGTAGCCGCGTAATAGAGTTCACTGTTTGCATGATTCTGTTCAACCTGTTTTGTTTAGTTTTTTCCTTTCTTTATGACATTCCCCCTCTCGGAACAATCGTCCTCCATGCTTAATGTGCAATACTGCTGAATTTGGATTTTGTGAGGTAGCTGCTAGTGAGGGAAGGAACGTGTTCATGAATGTGGGAGATGAGAGAAAGTTAGTGTGGACTGGAGGCTGGTCCTTCACTGGTCTTCATCTGCTGTTCCTTCAGCATTGGTATGGTCCTGTTACAAAAAAAAGAAAAGAAACTAATAATAATAAAATTTAAAAAGCTATAGTTTTGAAGTTATTGTTTGAAATTTTAAAGCATCAAGGTTTTGTAAATGATCCTTTATGAGAGGGGGAGATGAGTATGGATATACTTTGTACACATTTAATCTTGTATAAAAAAAAAAGAAACAAAATGATGAAATAAATTTTTTTAGAAAATTGAAACCATTATTAAAGATTGCTGTTGACTTGTGTGTATTGGAACCTAATGGAATTGGATTTGTTTCTTTGTTTTGCTCGTTTTTTTACAGATGCAACCAGCATTATCAGTGTTTTTCAATTCTTTTAGTATCAGTATTTTCTAGTTCATCAATAAACGTCATGAAATGGAACTGAGTTTGTCACATTTATTTATTTCTGGCGCTGAAGCCTTGTTTACACTTGGTATTAAGATGCATTTGGTTGATCGGATCACAAGTAGATAAGGGGAATACATTACTCCTTATCCCGCATGAAATTTGTTGTCAGAAATTGTGATGAATGCAAGGAAGGAATCAAGTGATGCTGAACGTACTGTAATATTTACATAGATGATGGTTCCCATCAGACCCTAATAAATGAAACTTGCTTTCATCACTAAAATGAACTTTGGACCTTAGCAGGAGCAGGAAGGTCAGTCTAGTGTTTTGATTCTTTCTGCTGATAAAGAATTGGTCACTGCAGGCCTTTCAGTCCAAATGTTGAGACCCTGTGTGAAAGATACAGATCTTTCCACTGTTCAGTTCTGCACTAAAGATCAATTCCAGCTGTTGTGTTGAACTGACTGGCCTTTAAAATTCCCCACATTATTCTGTCCTCTTGTGTTTTTGTCTTTCATGTCAGTTTTTTGAAATCACAGATTTGCAATAATCAGATTCTCTTGCTGTGGCTCAAATGTTCGTCCCTCTGGTCTTCATCTTGCCAATCTGCTGTCGAAGGGTTTCTGTCATTTTGGAAAATCACCATATTGCAAACTCGGTGAAAACTGGAAAATTTGGCTTCCACTTAAATAGAGTTTGTCAAATAATATGGAAATTACAACCAGGTGCAGAGTAACACAAATGAATGAACTCTGAATAAGTTCTCCGACTTTGATCAGTGCTTTTTTCCAAATGTCTTTCTTGAGGTTTTTTATCATTTCCGTAATAATATATGTAACTCATGGCATGCTTATTTTACTGGTGTTGGGATCAAATAGTACAAAAGATAAAAACATTTTTAAAAAGCAGATGCTTAATGCCTCGCTACACTGCTGCCGCTTAAAAACTGCGAAGCTTTCATTCACAACAACAGAAAAAAAATTCTGTTTGCATAAAAAAAACGCTACAGTGGTGACCTCAATTTGATTAACTGTATGTTATTCCCTTATTCTGATCACAGTATATATGGGCTTATTCTGGTCTATGATATAATATTGCAAAATTAGCTTGCAGTATGTACATACTGGTATGAAAGAGGACAATGGAAAAATGATACAGAGCAGCAGCTTTCATTTTTGCTCATATAGCCAGTCTGAAGAAGATCAGACTTTTAATAAAACTTTGAGCAAGTATCGGTAATGTGCAGAACTTCTTTTTTTTTTTTTCCACACACCTTGACATGGTGATTTGTTGTTTTTTTCCCCCTATGCACATATCTCTTCAGGTATGCTGAGTTTGAACTGATTATTCTGATTTTGCGGGGGATTTTTCTTGGAATTGTGAATTGGGACTTTTTTCACCTTCAAACCAAACTAAGTCATCAAAAGAGGACAAGCGCAAACCACTTCAACCACATTTAGACCTGTATTTATGTATTTATCTATATCCACTTGTGACTGGATTGACAGAATTGCATGTTAGATTGTAAACAGATCCTATAATTCAAATTGTGTCAGAAAATTACTTCAGATCAGTGGATCCCAAACCTTTTTGTAGAACTGATATTATGACCCAATGAGCTTTTTTTTTTTTTTTTTTTTTACTGCTCTTGTCGTTTACTGTAAACATCCTTTTTAAGAGGCTTATGAGAATGAGCAATCTTCAATGTCACCTCCAACATACTGAAATTTCAGTCACATGACAATGGGCTTTATCTTCCAACATGGCAGGTACTTACATCCACGTTGAGGAAAATGAATGTTGTCTCCTGTGAAAATATTGTGGTACTCTATTGAATGAGTGTTGTTTGTGTTATGGTAGTCCTTGAGCCATTTAACCGGCAATGGAATGTTTTCCTCCCCTTCCTTTAAAACAAATCCCATTTCTGAAAGAACGTTTTTCAGCATGCGTGATGATTCATTGCTCACACTGTGCCATTCACTGTGCTGCAATGGATTCAAAAGGTCATCAGGGTGTTGTGTTAGGCAAGAGGTGGTTTCTGAGTCTCCCTTGTGAGCAATCACATTCATCAGGATACCATTTTAAAGCTTCCTGGAACCATTTACAATTTATAGCAGCTGTTGTCCCATTGAACTGAAGCTGAGGTCATTTTGCTAATGCTAGTGCAACAACTTTAGCGAATTCGCCAACAAACTAAACTTGCTTTGGATTGAAAATTGGATTCCCGAGCAATTAAAGTTACCAAGGGAATCGTGTTTGCAGTGTTGACCGTTCATAAATTATTTCTTCAAGTGGAAATGAGCCGCCTCTCTGCCAAAACAGCAAAACCTGTTTGTGTATACGCTGATCTTTAGTCTACCAGAGCGAAATGGAGCTAAAGTGCTCTCTTTGGAGGAAACTCCTATTATTAGTGGGCTGGTTTGACTGATCTCGCTGTATGAAAGCATCTGAGCTGCAGCAAAATAAGGAAGAGATTGCATTTTAAGTGCTTGTGAAATCAGAAAGAAAGCTTGCATTGTTTTGTCACAAATCATGCTGAATTCCAACCCCTTTGGCTTATTTCTTATCCATCAAAAAGCACAACGTCTCAATTTTCATTAACACTGCAGATGAGATTTGAAAATGTACGTCTTTGGTTTTGCTTGTAGTGGCATAAAATTAGCATAATGCAATCTAATGGAAGTGCTCCTTAAATTTTATTACTGACAAAATGGATCTTGCATATTGAGGCGTACATCATGAATTCTCATATTTCTTTAATGTTCTAAACAGGAAAAAAGTATGTTTGATATTTTTAGACAATATTATGCCAAGTATTATTTCAAAGGAGAAAAAAATGTGGATTAAAAACAAATAAAAATATTAGTTTGACTTACTTTTCTGCCAAAAATGACAATACTGCTACGAAAGAAAATTAAGATTACACTAAATAAATATAGAGGATAATCAGTATATTGGTGGATTTTTACTAAATGTTTTTTTAAAATATTTATTTTATAGTGTGTTGTTACCAAACATCTTTAGGATAAAAATAATAGGGAAAAAAAGAATAGTTTTATTTAACTGAGGTGTTGCAAAATAAGATTATGCTCTACAACAAATTAAATCTAATAGTTTATTTTTCCTGATAATTAAAAATGTATTTTGTTTTCTCATAACACATTCACAGTGGTGTACTCATTTATCATGATTTACTCTGGTAAAACCAATACAACAGATTTGCTCATATATGTCATTGTATAGAATGCCATGGAAAGTATTATTTTAGTGTTTTTGTAAGAGGGTAAACTCATTTACGCTGAGCATTAAATAGATATTTTTGAAAGATGACAGAAATAAAAATTTGCACTGAACTACCCCTTTAACTCCAAGACTCGGGTTCGCTGTATTTCAGCAGGTTTACGCGATCCTTGATGGATCACTTTCATAAGACAAGGGGAAACAAATCCCTCCATATCTCCAGAGTCGAGACATTCACAAGTGTGGCGTATGAGGTGCTAAGATCCACTCAAACTAAAGATATGTTTGAACCTGCTGCTTTGATGTCAAGTCAACACATCAGAATGCAGGCAGTTTTCCTGTCAATCACAGAAGAAAAAAAAAAGTTGTTTCGGGAACTCTGCTTTGAGCACATGATAGCTTGCCTTGCAACAAAGCACAGAGTAGCACTTGCGCCCTGTGACATGTCGTTATGTTCTTTGTGTTTTTGTGTGGGTGCTGAATCCAGTCCTGCGAGAGATTACAGAATAATGACTTTCCCTGCGCTCTTTTTGCTTGTGCTTTTAGCATGAGAGATTTTGCATGTGATTCAGAATTATTCAAAGGTGTATCACCTCTGAATTATCATTGAATTTCATTTAAATAAGTGAGAGAAAAGGAGCTCTGGGGCGAAGGCAGCTACAGCTCAATAATGTGCCCTGAGTAATCATCGACTCCTGCTGGGTGAGAAAACGACAATAGCCAAAGTGATGTGCTTGCTCAAAGGGAACACTGGTATATTTATGCTATCTGGCTATACATGCATTATGATGCAAAACAAAAAAAAATTATTTTTAAGAGCAGCGGCGTGGCCTTGCGGGAGCCAGACGCTGCTGTCAAAGCTCATAAAAGCAATTAAACCCTACAATAAACCCACCAAAGGCCACCTTCCTCTCTCTCTTGACTAGCGATGATCTTCTGTCAGAAGGGGCCACAGTGCAATGCAAAGAATCATTATGCTAATAAGAGCAAAAAAAGCAGAAAGCAGCCATGCAATATTCATACACTCCATCATGATAAACTATTCAGGAGTCATTTAGCTGGAATGCTCATTTAACGAACTGAGGCGTGGAACAATTAAAGCGCGCCGAACGATGGAAGCGCACTGTGATGGAGAGGACTTCGGCAGCTCGATCTCTCACCGGGGATGCCATTTGAAGTTCTCCACACTAATGGTTGACTTTTCCTCCACGCTTCCCCCCCCTATAGCCAGGGTCCATTTTGTGCCTTCCTTCACCGAGGCCACCATAAAATGGCCTCCGAATGGAAGTGCGGCTGATTTTCAGTGTTCAACATTTTGACTGGAGATATGATTGAGTATTTGTTTTTAGGACTACATTAAACATTAAGGTCCTCGGAGCAAGGGTCGTCCATATTGAGGGAGCATATCACCATTTATGACCCATTAAAATGATTGCCGTATAAAAACAACATTTACCTGCGGTCTCAGTCCATCAGTATAAAAGGGAAAGTGGAATAATTCAGGAGTGCTTGCCAAGTAGAAAATGGCTTCATTTCAGTGGAGCGCGGCTTTAACCCTCTGGGGACTGTGGATGGGAAGGAGTCTCAGTCCAGAGCCTCTGACTTCCTTCATTACAGCAAACGAGCCAAGCAGCATTGCTCAGGGCCACAAGGCCTTTGTCACAGCTCTGGGGTCCAGAAACCGGTCCCGTCATGGCCCATATCGTTCTGCCTACCAGATTGCTTCTCCCTCAACAGGAACAGGATTTATGGCAGTACGAAGCGCAGAGATGTGTGTCTGACTGACTCTCGGCTCTACAAACTGCTTCAGGGAGGGCCCTGTTCATATTGTAATCTCCAGGGCATAGCAATCACCGCCTCAGCATTAAGACAAAATGAGAGAACAACACTCGCGCGTGTGCACCTGTTAGAAATAAACCAAGAAAATGTGTGCAATGGAGCCCGGCGCCTCACAGGAGAGCCATTTGCCTTGTTGTTCCAATATCCTGCTGTGTGGATACATTAGTGACCAACTCCCCCACTCGACTGTCACTGAATCCCAGGGCTCCTATTGTGTGGAAGAGACAGACACCCAGAGCCTTGGTAATAACACACTGTCATTTTGCTTTAAATGGTAATCTTTTGCAGGAAAAAAAAGATGAGATGTTTCTGTGAAGGAAAGCAATAAATGACCAGTTGCATTGTGTTTTTGTATATTATAAGCTGCCTTGGAAGGGGCTGGCTGAAATTGCACATGGCTTTTATAGTAAAATTACACAGGGAAATTGCATGATGGAAGTGAATCACAGTATCTGTGGGTTATTCAGCCCACAGAGTACTGAACTTATTACCAGACTTCATAATGAAATCTGCAGTCAAGCACTTCCAATTTGTTTCGCAGTACTTCATTGGAGAGGGGCGTTTGTTTAGCTGCGCTGACGTGTGGAGATGTATTTACTGTGATAGTGCCTTTGAGCATGAGTTGGCTATCTAGTGGAGGCACATGCTCCGTGGCAATTTAAGGGCGAATGTAAAATGCAGTTCACAAGCATTCCCACTTGGATTTCTATTGACCAATCTGTTGCGGAGTCGCATATTGTATGATGAACGTCGCATGTGACTCGAGTCAGTGATTTCCCAAGCTTCGCTACTGATTGCAACAAAATCATCATCAACAACTACATCAGCATTGCCGGCAGTGGCAAAGTTGACTTATGGAGGTGAAAGTCAAATTCCAACTCAGCATTTTCTTTTAAGGCCAGCGCGGGTGAGTGAAAACCAGACAACCGGAAATCAAAGTGAGCAAAAGGCAGTTTAGAGGAGAGGGAGGTGATTGCAGAGGTTGGATCAAGAGCCATTATGTTCGACAAAATGGGGCCTTCAAACCCTGCAGAGCACTTTTCCCAAAGATTGCCAAAGTACACGGTCTGAGCGGAGGCTGGGTGGGAAAATACAGATCTATCACAGGGAGGATTGCTTTTCCTGCTGCCTTTCTATCAAGTCACCATTAGCAAATTACTGCCAATCTATTCGGGAATTAGCAGTTGGGTCTCTGCAAGTGAAGGGTTGATAGATGGAAGTTTTAATAAAGGCTCGTGGTTGTGGAGGGAGACGAACAATAAGCAGCAATAAGGCGCCTACAACGTTCTTGAATTCAGCTGCCATGGGATCCCCACACACCTGGGAGGCCTGCCTTTTGAAAAGGGCTATTTAATTGTAATTCTGGCTCTGTGTTGCAGAGAATGGTTTGACATTGGCTGGGGGTGTCTGTGATAACCCTTTGGTTTGCTATAGAGGAGGAGGAAATCGGCTGGAGGAGAATTGTAACCTCAATAGAGTCCAAAAACCATGCAATCAAGGGCTGGTTTCTTAAGGCATCCATCAAAGCTTGGCCCACAATTAAGTGTTTTTTACATGGGGAATCACTTCAAATGAAGTTATCTCCAATCATCCCAATGAACATTTTGGCATTTTGACGATCTCTGGTTTGAACGGTGGGACAGAGTGAAGCTCAGCTCAGTTGCCAGTATACATTGGCTGTTGTCCTGAAGGATAACTCTCAAAAGCTAGGCTAGAATGCTATTAGTTTCTGTCTTAAGGAAGTGCCAGGATTCATTAAGCATCCATTTGAATGTGGGTTCAATCTGGAGCTGATTAACTTTAAACCTTATTTTGAACATGTGATGAACTTCATCATTCTTATGACCTCAGGAACTCTTTTGGAATGTTATACATTGAAATTGGCTACTTTATTTTAGTAAATAACAAAATGTAGAAAAATAAAATTCATTTATAATACACTGCATATAATTTGCATTATATTTGTAATTTGTATGGTATAGTCTTGTAAATTTATTGCTTGATATAAAACAAATAAAAATCAAAATTCAGTGTTGAGACTTGCCACTAATTGTACCCTTTCATTTTTCACAGGATTCTCTCGTATTTTGCCATCCAATTTCACTATTACCCCATTTAAATATTTTCCCATATTTTTAATCTTTCTATGAAAGGTGGCAGTAACATCTACAGTCGTGGCCAAAAGTTTTGAGAATGACATAAATATTGGAAATTGGAAAAGTTGCTGCTTAAGTTTTTATAATAGCAATTTGCATATACTCCAGAATGTTATGAAGAGTGATCAGATGAATTGCATAGTCCTTCTTTGCCATGAAAATTTACTTAATCCTGAAAAACACTTTCCCCTGCATTTCATTGCTGTCATTAAAGGACCTGCTGAGATCATTTCAGTAATCGTCTTGTTAACTCAGGTGAGAATGTTGATGAGCACAAGGCTGAAGATCATTATGTCAGGCTGATTGGGTTAGAATGGCAGACTTGACATGTTAAAAGGAGGGTGATGCTTGAAATCATTGTTCTTCTATTGTTAACCATGGTGACCTGCAAAGAAACGCGTGCAGCCATCATTGAGTTGCATAAAAATGGCTTCACAGGCAAGGATATTGTGGCTACTAAGATTGCACCTAAATCAACAATTTATAGGATCATCAAGAACTTCGAGGAAAGAGGTTCAATTCTTGTTAAGAAGGCTTCAGGGCGTCCAAGAAAGTCCAGCAAGGGCCAGGATGGTCTCCTTAAGAGGATTCAGCTGCGGGATCAGAGTGCCACCAGTGAAGAGCTTGCTCAGGAATGGCAGCAGGCAGGTGTGAGCGCATCTGCACGCACAGTGAGGCAAAGACTTTTAGAAGATGGCACAGATTGATCTTTGGCAAAAAGTATGGCGAATGGACTGCTGAGGACTGGGGCAAAGTCATATTCTCCGATGAAACCCCTTTCCGATTGTTTGAGGCATCTGGAAAAAGGCTTGTCCGGAGAAGAAAAGGTGAGTGCTACCATCAGTCCTGTGTCATGCCAACAGTAAAGCATCCTGAGACATGTGTGGGGTTGCTTCTCATCCAGGGGAGTGGGCTCACTCACAATTTTGCCCAAAAACACAGCCATGAATAAAGAATGGTACCAAAATACCCTCCAACAGCAACTTCTTACAACAATCCAACAACAGTTTGGTGAAGAACAATGCATTTTCCAGCACGATGGAGCACCGTGCCATAAGGCTAAGTGGCTCGGGGACCAAAACGTTGAAATTTTGGCTCCATGGCCTGGAAACTCCCCAGAACTTAATCCCATTGAAAACTTGTGGTCAATCCTCAAGAGGCAGGTGGACAAACAAAAACCCACTAATTCTGACAAACTCCAAGAAGTGATTATGAAAGAATGGGTTGCTATCAGTCAGGATTTGGCCCAGAAGTTGATTGAGAGCATGCCCAGTCCAATTGCAGAGGTCCTGAAAAAGAAGGGCCAACACTGCAAATACTGACTCTCTGCATAAATGTCATGTAATTGTCAATAAAAGCCTTTGAAACGTATGAAGTGCTTGTAATTATATTTCAGTACATCACAGAAACAACTGAAACAAAGATCTAAAAGCAGTTTAGCAGCAAACTTTGTGAAAATTCTTTGTCATTCTCAAAACTTTTGGCCACGACTGTACTCAGAGCCGTTCCTCCCTATGCACATAGTTCCGCTAAACCACTAGGGGCCCACTTGCCTTCAAACAAAATAAAATCATTCTGACTGATTTATATGAATGTAGTGTTTACATAAATATCAAATAAATTCATTGGGTTTATGTCCATGTTAATATGCCACCAGCTTCAAATCAGATTTAATCTTTTGATGTGCACACAGCACAAATACATAGTTTCCTGCTGTTTGCACATACTATTCCTCCACTCTGGCTTATTTTCTTTCTCCTAAAAAAACAGACTTGAAATGTATCTGTTTGGGTTCTAATTACAGTAGCAGACAGCAACATGAAGATGAAGCTTTGTGCCGTGTAATATGTAATTATGCCATTTCTACATCACTGCACATGTACAGTACTTTCCAGTGTCCATTTTCAGTCTGATCATGTGCTCAAGTTCAGACTGCTTAAGGTCTACTTCACCCATTACAATTCAATCTAAATTTTATTTGAAGTGACTTTATGTGAGGACATGAAAAATGAAGGCTTATCAGTCCAACTATGTCATCAATCTGATTACTAATGAATTATTTATAGCTACTTTCTAAGCAAAATGCATGCTAGTCCATTAATGGCTGTTTGAAAAAAATATTTCATTATATTATAGTTAGTATTGGATTTTTTTAAGGGTTTCATCAAAGGTCTCTTAACTGCAAAATGTATTTTTTTATCATTTCTGTATTGCTATAATTTTATATTTGTGAGTGTGTCATTTTTGATGATACTTTTTAGTTTAGCTTTAACATAAGCATGTGTGTTTAGCTTTTGGCAAAATGGATTCTTTGAATGGCAAATGATAAAAAGTGTTCCATCTGAAGACTTTCTTTTTTGCTTTTTCTCATTTCCATTATGTGCCTTTTCAAATGTTTTGATTGTGCCAGACATTTTCTTTTTACTACTTCACAATAAAGAAGCGGATAGAAGACTGCTGTGTTCTCAAATGGCTCACTATCTGCTTATTAATCTGACAAAAGCATCTCCACCAAGATCAACTGAAAGTACTCGCAGTGCAGCTCCTTTGCCAGTAATAACAAAGCACGCTTTTTTTAATATGCAGACCCAGAGTGAGAGTGCATACGCAGTTCGCACTCAGGAAAGTGCCAAGACGGTTTTGAATTTTAATCAAATCTCGACTAATGCTTCTTTGCATAAAAAGACTGTATGTGAAGTGAATGCTCTGAAATGACACACTGGGGTTCTGAGTGCTTTCACTGCATGCTAACATACGATGCATTCATCTGCTCAAAGAGAGGCAGAGGAGGCTATTGATCCCTGTAGCCTGGAGGGGTAAGGGTCTCTGTTCCTGTGGGATCTGGTGGGCTTGCCTAAAATATTCTGACAGGAGTCTCAGATGGAGGCCCCACCACTGAGCTCTCCCATCCTGCCGCCGTTGCGCCCCAAAACAGAACAAACAGTGAAGAAGGAGCTGTCAACACCCAAACTGCCTGGAGGTTCTTCACCTTCTTGCATTGGATGGTCCAGTCCACTGTAAACACACCTGAAGCACTGAGCTTTTTCCTGTAAACCGTGTGTTGAAAGCAGAGTTCACTCACCAACGACTGACGCCAGGATGTGAAAAAGTAAACCTCGTACCTCTTTCGTTTTCAGCTGCCCTGCGGTGCAGGCCTGCTGAGAGAGTTGGGTGGAAACTGTCTTTCTGCTCCCTGCAGGCAGGTAGACGGCCACTGTGAAGTTCAGTCAGGCCCTGCACAGCTCTGCACTTTCTAACTCAAAAGGAATCTAATCCATCATAGTCAGTATAGCGTTTTTAGTTTCGCACAGCTTTCTCACAGGCGCTACACTGAATGTGTAACCTCTGCCTGAGGTACTAGCAAAGTGCTTTTTCTGTGCATGTGGCGAACTTCACCATCCACAATGACTTCGTCCCTGATTCAACCCTGAGTGAATGAACAGAGAGTGGCAGCGAGGCCACGACGTTCAGTTTTCCCTATTAGTTTCATTCTACACTCAATGTCCTTACAGATTGATTGATGACCTTCATCTGCAGATCCAGCATCTGGAGAGCAGCAGGACGGCTGAGATTGTGCTGCAGCACAGGCTCCATTAAGCGTGGAGTCCAGCTGCTTTCTGTCCCTGGGTTTGGAGTGGCTGACCACTGGCGATGCGGATTTCCACCAGTGACGGGTACATTTCTGACAGATTTCAACAGCTTGACGGGCTGAGTCACAAACAAACTACTTCGAGGCGTCCATTAGCTTGAAAGCTAATTACAAATAAACTGCTGAACAAGTTTAAATTCTGTCATCATTTACTCACCCTCGTGTCGCTTCTAACGCGTATGACCTTCATCTTCCTTCTGAATACGGACTGCGTTGATTTTACGCTGAATTTTTTGCGCCGCGGTTTTTTTTTTTTTTTACCTCAGTTGTAGCCACAGTAACTACGGTAAGTACGCGGTCTAAATGAAATAAAACTGAGTTGCAGTAAAAACGTAGTATAGTACAATTTACGAATGACTCATTATCCTTAAACAGCATAAGATCAGTGTATAATTTAGATCCGGTTCTTTAAATGACGTTGAAGACGTGTTGGAATCGGTTGGAATCAGTCTGAGAATCCTGTATTGGTTCAATTTGTTTTTAGTATTGAAATCGAAAAGTGCTGAGTTTGCTGACTTAAAAAAAAATTAAATCAAGAATGTGCTGTTTCTAAAACAAACATTAACCTAAACATTGTAACCCTGGACACGAAGAAGGCCAGTCATGTAGCCTAGCTTATAATCTAAAAGCTGAATAAATAAGATTTCCATTGATGATTTTTTGGGATAGGACATTTGGACTATTTGAAAATCTGTAATCTGAGAGTTCAAAAGATCTAAATACTGAGAAAGTTGTCTAAATTAATTGCATAACAATGCAAATTACTAATTAAAAATTGCATTTTGATATAATTACAGTAGAAAATTTACAGAATGTTATTATGGAGCAAGATAATAATTTTTGGAATACAATAAAAATCTGTCAATTTGACTCATACAATGTATTTTTGATTGTTACCAAAAATTTACTGAAGCAACATAAGACATGGTGTGATTCAGGGTCGGAAATAAGATTTTTAGCTGAAAGAGGCGATTCATAAAATGGTTGTCAGTGGCTAATGGCACTTTGAGGGTAAAAAAAACAAACATGTGCATCTCACTCCTGACCAGCAAAACAATTAATCTGTGCATACATGTTCAAGTAATTGAACATAATTTAGTTGATGCTGTTTGTTTACAATATTGTATTCCTATTTTTATTCGACAGCTTACACTCCAGACTGCCATGTACATGCTCCTGAATGATTGCTGTGGATTCAAGGTAATAATATTGTGAATAATGTTCAGTTTCGGGGCGACGCGGTGGCGCAGTGGGTAGCACGTTCGCCTCACAGCAAGAAGGTCGCTGGTTCGAGCCTCGGCTGGGTCAGTTGGCATTTCTGTGTGGAGTTTGCATGTTCTCCCCGTGTTCGCGTGGGTTTCCTCCGGGTGCTCCGGTTTCCCCCACAAGTCCAAAGACATGCGGTATAGGTGAATTGGGTAAGCTAAAATTGTCCGTAGTGTATGTGTGTGAATGAGTGTGTGTGAATGTTTCCCAGTGATGGGTTGCAGCTGGAAGGGCATCCGCTGCGTAAAACATATGCTGGATAAGTTGGCGGTTCATCCCGCTGTGGCGACCCCAGATTAATAAAGGGACTAAGCCAAAAAGAAAATGAATGAATGAATGTTCAGTTTCTTGCACAGAGATATTATATTGCTGCATGAGACCTCAGTGTATCATCAGAAGTATTAATTTTGTGTTGCCTGCATACCATTGATTAGCATTTTGTGACTATGATTTCAGTGTAAACTCTTCTTCAATGTTCTACTAAAGAAGACAAAAAGTCACTACATCTTGGATGGCATGAGGGTGAGTAAATTAAAATAAAACATTCATATTTTGGGTGAACTTTACCTTTAAGAACTAAAATGGCAGCCTATTTCTCATAAGTATTGGCCTCTTAACCAATATATACTATTACAGGTTTTATTCATATTTTGAATGATCAATTTTAGTTATTCATATATTTCCAGTTATTAATAGAACTTTATCTTAAGAAAGAAACTGAAAAGTTTTTCCACTAATATTTACTTTATTTTATTTTATTCCAGCTTCATTCCAATCAACATTATTTTTAATATATAATTTCATAACCTAATAATAATAATAATGGCCCTGCTTCTAACACCAAGCTAATACATTATATATATTCAGAAGAATATGTTGTATAGTACAAGTCATGAATCACTAACAGAGTGCATTTACAGAGTGCAGTATCCTTTTAGAAGCTTGAAAGCTTTAGTCCCAGTTCATTTCTGTATGAAGAATAGTGAAAGAGTCATGCAGTTCTGCAGGTGTCACCATCTGTGACGCACTTCAGTGTCCATCTTGCGTCCAGATCATGATGTGTTTGCTAGCTGTGATGCTTTCCACCGCAACACAAGACACCATTATTTGTCTGATAGCTTCTGTTCTGTCATTTTGCCTGTAAATGTCACGCAGCAAGGGAGTGACTGCTATTGCAAGAAATAGTGCAGGTTTTTTGGGGGCAGGCTGCCATTTCCTGAGAATTCAACCTTTGTGTCTCTTGACTGCACTGTAAATGTCTTGGATGCTGCAGGGATTTCACCTCCAGCTGCGTGAGCCAGAACACAGGGTGAGATGTATAGATTCAGGGATGGAGTGTTTTTTGACAGGTACATACTAACCATGAACCCAGAGTGGGACTCTGCACCTGCTCTGCCATCTGGGCACCGTCTCACAGACCCATATTAAAACATATGCTGTGAAAAATTCTAAAAACAAAAATAAGTTAAAATAATGCTGCAGAAATGCAAGAGTACAAACATGTAATCGTCTTTGTAAATTGAATACATTTACCATACCATATATGGTGAAATACTGTAAATGGTTTAGCATTGCGTTAGATGTAATTTGACAGTAAATTAAGTAGTAAATAGTAGCAGTAAATAAATGTATATTTACTACTAAAGTAGTGAAGTAAATAAATAAAGTAAATAAATAGTACAATACTGTTTTGCAAGTAAAGTCTATGAATTACATTAATTGCATTATCAATAAAGAACATTCCCAGAATCACATATGAATATATATTTTGCCACTTGTTCTGTTATGTTGTTAATTGTATATTTTAAGATATAAAGGCAGATTTAAAGGCAAAATTAAAGTATACAGGCATACTGTAAAACTGGTAACACAATTGTTGTGTTTTTTTGCAGTAAATACATTTCTGACAACCACAGCATCCTGTTATTTACTCTAAATATACTAGATGTTTTTAGATTGCACAGTTATGATATTTTGACAGCTCTATATTATTATTCTTTTTTTTTTTCATTTCAGATTTAGCATATTAATTTTGAGTAAGCAACTAACAAAAAAATGACAAAATGTTACCTTGCCAACTAACTGAAAGAAGTTAAAGCTTTAAACTATTCAAGCTTTGTTTCAGTCAACAAAATTGTTATTAGGCCCACACAAAGCTATTCTATCATATGTGGCTTCAGAAGAATTGTAATACATTTTACAAATCATGGATGATGTACTTTTCTGCTGAAGGCATCACTGAACACTAGTGTAAGTGTATCTGTTTAGAGCTGGAGCTTGGAGTAAATCCCCCCTGACAGCACATGCAAACAGAGCACAGGAGAGCTGCTGTTACTCACTTGTTTTTGCATTACAACTAACACATCGCTGTGTTTAAATGAAGACAGCAGGTCAATGGACTGTGAAAAGATGAGTCAGTGGATAAGGGAGAACCTGCAGAGAGTCTTCCCATAAGAAAATTCAGGTGTCATTATAACACAAATGTTAAAAATTATAATAAGACAGTCATTAGTGGGGAAATACTCATTTGCCTTACGGACTTAATGATTGCATGCCTTTGTGTACCATATCAAGGTGTCTCGATAAAGCAATAAACCATTTAATACCCGAAAAAAATAAATGTTCTCATCATTTATGTTGTTTCAAAAGCAGTTTGAGTTGTTTTTTTGAAACAGTTAATTAAAAAAAATGCTTAGTACGTAAATAATAACTATGGGTGTCAAGGTCCAAAAATGACAAAAAGAGTAGATTAGAAAAAGTAAAAAATAACGCAGGACAGGTAAGCATGAGGAGATGAGAATATCAAAAAATACAAAGAAGGTGATCAAACAAAAACAAAAATGTAGACACAAGAAAGTAAAGAACAGCTTCACAAACATAAACATCAAAAAAATACATCTAACTGAGAGCTTATAAACAGAGTGACGTTTACATGGACACCAATAATTTGATTTAAATACGATTAAGACAATACTCTGATTAAGAGCCCATGTAAACAGTGATTTTTAAAATTAATTTAATCCGATTAAGGTCATAATTGAACTAAACAGAAATCGAATTAAGACGTGGAATATGCCGATTTTACTCGGATTAGTGCAGTACAGACATGTAAACGGCATAATAATCTATTACTGTCGTGTTGGATTTTCGCCACATTTTGCGACTGGAAAGTCTATACACACACACGGCTGTTTGACACTGTTCTCTGCACTTACCGAGTCAGAGAAGGACCACAGACACCTGCATCGCGAAATGGGGTGGTGTTTTTTCCCATATGGCGTGCGGTATCAAATTCCATTAAAACAACTCTCTTCCAGCAGTTCATACTCCCATCCAATATCTCGTTTGTCACGGGGGCATGCATGAAATGATCCTAAATGAAAGTAAAAGTGTCAAACTGCAGTTAAAGTCAACAAATTAAAAATTAAACACCCAAAATTACATGAAACTCCGGAGGAAATGTGGATAGCGTGGTGACACAATGACGTTATTCGAATTATGTGCTGTAACATGTAAAACGGGATCATGAAAGGAACATTCAAAAAGAAACTCATGTAAACACCTTAATCATATTATTGCCTTATTCAGATTAAGGCAAATAATTCGATTACTGATGTCCATGTAAACGTAGTCAACAAGTAACTAAACCGGACACAGGTGAGCTCAATCAGTGAACCAATGACTAACAAAGGAAATAAACTAGAAACGGGAACTAGCATTGGCAAAGCAAAGATTTACTAAAAGTGTAAAGAGCAGTAACCAATCTGACATATCATAGCTTATAGTGTGAGAACAACATGATGGTGAAACAATAATGACAACATTTTAATTTATCGATAACTTCCCTTTTACATATGTTCGTAATAACATTTTAGGTTATGATGTTTGATGTGGTATACATTCAGCTAATTGCTTTTATAATGTCCAACGGTGCGAATCCCAAGACCATTGTCATAGCCAACTAAGGTCGCAAATACTGTCATAAGGAAGATAGTTCAGTGTTTCCCAAATCTACCTTTCCAACAAACGTTTGCAAACAGCAACTACACCTCTAGAGCTGTCAGAAGCAGAGTTCCTGGCTGTGTTCTGTTCCCAGTTATCCCCTATGTCCTACTCCTTTCCAACACTTCACCACCCACTCTCAATGATTTTGAAAGCTTGAAGTGGTCCTGCTCACAAAGATATTGTTATATATCTGCTCACAAAGTTATATAATCAGCTTTAATGATTTTCAGATTGACAAATGTGCTCCATTTGCAGTGTTGTAAATGCAACCGTGGGTCATGAAGAAAGGTGACTTTTAAGATTTACAAGTTTGCAAACATTTCCAAAGCTAAATCAATTATAGGCTACATTAATGGTTTTAATTTGTATTAACAATGTATCTGTAGTGTACACATATATGCAACGTTTTTGCAGTATAATATCATACATTTTAAAGTAATTAATTCAAATTAAAGTATATCACATTTGTAAAATATAATTTTACAAAATGTAATTTGACAGACAACAAATAAATAATTTATTTTTTTACATTTCACTGTATGACCATAGGGGCGTCACGGTGGCGCAGTGGGTAGCACGATCGCCTCACAGCAAGAAGGTTGCTGGTTCGAGCCCCGGCTGGGTCAGTTGGCATTTCTGTGTGGAGTTTGCATGTTCTCCCTGTGTTCGTGTGGATTTCCTCCGGGTGTTTTGATTTCCCCCTCAGTCCAAAGACATGCGCTAAAGGTGAATTGAATGTGTGTTTGGGTGTTTCCCAGTGTTGGGTTTCGGCTGGAAGGGCATCCACTGCATAAAACATATGCTGGATAAGTTGGCGGTTCATTCGGCTGTGGCAACCCCTGATTAATAAAGGGACTAAGCCGAAAAGAAAATGAATGAATGAATGTATGACCAAATGATTTGTATATAAGATTAGGCTATGTTATTGTAAGTGGTTTTATGTCTCATTTACAATAGTAGTATAATAAAGAATATTCTTATCTGTCTATCTATAAAGCATATATTAATCTGCCCCATGAGCTTCATCATTACAGAAATGTTAACATGGTTTGGAAACACCTTATTTTTACTAATATATTGTTTTATATATATATATAACAGTATATATATATATATATATATATACAGAACTTTATTGCATGTCTGCAAAGAGTCAATAGTACATAGAAAAAAAGTATATAAATTTTTGTATTTATATGTTACATTTATTTTTCTATGAATATATTACATGTAAAGTGAAATGGTCGTTTTTGTGTATTACTGACTCTTCTTAACAAATATAAAAAAATATATATATATTTTACCTTTGACTATCATAGAGAAAAAAACAACTTAACATTTTATTAAACTAAACACCAGTGTGGCTCAGATAATTTTGGTGGCCTTGGCCAAATTACTAACATGATAACTAGGCTTTGAAGCATGATCGAAATCTTTTGCGTGAGTAACTACATTTTGCAGACATGCAATAAAGTATTGAAGTTTCAGCAAACAATTGTGACATTTGCACTCAAACTTTACAGAATGTAAGACTGTTTTAAAAAATGTACCAAAGCAATTGAGAAAGCAATTGAGAAAAACAGTAAAGTAAACAATTATTCCACCAAGTAATACAGTCCATTAGTTTTATTTATTTGAAGAAATTTGGCATAACAGAAATCAATTGTGCTGTATATTGTCATGCACTTTTGGCTTAGTCCCTGATTTATCACGGGTCGCCACAGCAGAATGAACCACCAACTACTCTGGCATATGTTTTTTGTGGCGGATGCTCTTCCAGCCGCAAACCAATACTGAGAAAAAACCATACACTTTCTCATACACTACAGCCAATTTAGTTTACCTAATTAACCTATAGCGCATGTCTTTGGACTGTGGGGGAAACAAGAGCACCCAGAGGAAACCCACATGAACACGGGTGGAGAACATGCAAACTCCACACTGAAATACCAACTGGCCCAGCCGAGACTCGAACCAGCGACCTTCTTGCTGTGAGGCATATTAGTTCTTTAAAAATAATAAAAAATAATATAATATTGTTCAAAAATGTGTAAATTAGATAACATCTTTTACACACACATACACAGCTGTTGAAAAAACTTCTCATTTTTGCTTTCTCTGGAAGAGCTAATATTAAGAGTTCAAGTGTAGGCTTGCATATCAGGTAGTGAAATGTAAATCAGGTACCTAAATGCCTCCTGTAATGCTGGAGACACTGGCACTGTATCCTTCAGCACACGGATAAATAAAGAAGCCTTGAGCCTTGAGTCTGTCTAAAGTGGCGTGACAGTGTTTGTTGCAGAAGTCAAAGCAGTGCTGTGTTGATTACAGCACCTTGACTTTGTGTATGTAACAGTGTAAAGCGACTTCCTCCACATCACTGAGAGGAATGCAGAGGCTGTGCCGAGCTGTAATGAAAGCCATGATGAATGTGACATGCAGTGAATAGGGACATTGTATAGAATCCCTCTGATGGCTCAGAAAGCCTCTAATCCACAAGCAAATTGAACTTGGAATTAAGCATCTATTTATTTGCATGATTTGATTTATTATTCCAAGACTGGAAAATGAAAGATGAGATATTGTTTATTAGAATAGCTGAAGATTTGACATCCAGATGGTATCTCTCTCTCTCTCTCTCTCTCTCTCTCTCTCTCTCTCTCTCTCTCT
>CAIGQV010016547.1:19640665-19713747 GCA_903798115.1 Danio jaintianensis
TCTCTCTCTCTCTCTCTCTCTCTCTCTCTCTCTCTCTCTCTCTCTCTCTCTTTCTCAATTCAGTTCAATTCAATATATATATTTAGAAAACATAGTTCTCAATTTATTTTACTGTGGCATATTTATGCCGCTTTTAATGAATTATCTAGTTAGCTGACATAGATTTGATTTGTTAAAATATTTTTACGGGGACACGGTAGCTCAGTGGTTAGCACTGTCGCCTCACAGCAAGAAGGCGCAGTCCAAAGACATGCGGTATAGGTGAATTGAATAAACTAAATTGGCCATAGTGTATGTGTGAATGAGTGTGTATGGATGTTTCCCAGTACAGGGTTGCAGCTGGAAGGGCATCCGCTGTGTAAAACATATGCTGGATAAGTTGGCGGTTCATTCTGCTGTGGCGACCCCTGATGAATAAAGGGAAATATTTTGTGAAAATATTTTTACATATAATTTTAGTGGGAAAACCTTTAATTCATCCATTTAAAACACAATTTAAGATAAAGTTCTTTTATTTATTTTTTATCAGCATCAGTGATTATATGAAGAACCCTGTGTGCTCTTAGAATTCTGTGTATTCCTTTGGTCCTATGGATAAACAATTACCCACCTTCTCTAAAATAAAGTCTTTAAATCTATTTTGCATGTCTAGTTTTTGTGGTCTAAATATGATTTTTTTTTTTAGCTGGTGGGTCAAAATTGGACCTGTAAGATAATCCTTGTATACCCGTATGTGTGCAGCCTTCATGAAATTACGAAAATAGAATATTATAAAAATTTTCTAACGTTGAGGTCCTTTTAGGAAAACTTATCAAACTTTAAGATAAAAAAACATCATTTAGGAACTTAAAATGATTCTTCTATGATTCTTCTATCTTCTATGGCCATTGTGGAACCTTTATTTTAAGAAAGTAAACTTCATATGAGCTGCAATTAAAAAAAAGTTAAAGAGCAAAATGGAAACAGAAGCATGTAAGCTTCTCCTGGTAAGTATTGTAACATATTGCAGAAGTGTCTCCTAATGATGAGGTACCTGCCATTATAACTGTCCCCTGAGCTCTGCAGGAAATGGGTCTCTGTACTAAAAGTGGAAGACGCTCTTTTCAAATGAAACTTTACAAGGACACTGTAACCGATCAATTATACTTCAGAGGATGATGAAAAGATTTACTTCTTGAAAAAGCCTAGATCTTTACAGATACTGAGCATCTACAGACTAGATATATATTTAGTGGGAAATCAGATCATTTCTCCTCTCAGTTTCAGGTGGAGAATCACTGTAGATGCAGAGTTATAAATCAAACTAAGCTAAGACTGGGTTATGACCATGACAAAACCTACATCTCTTGTCTTATAATTTTAACTGAATTAAAATAAAAATGATTTTGGGTTAATGTTACTTAATGTATTTACTAACATAAGCTAATTATACTTGTACAGCATTTATTAATCATAGATTGTTTTATTGCAAATCTATTAATATATAAATGCTTGTTATCATCATTGTCAACTAACAATGAACAACTTTATTTTCATTAACAAAGATTAATATATACTCTAAGCAATGTATTGTTCGTTGTTTGTTCATGTTAGTAAATACATTAATTAACATGAACTAATACAACCTTTCTGTAAAGTGACACCATAAAAGTATACATAGATATTAAAATATAAAGAGAAATAAAATTGGCTAGTCACCATGGCAACGTCTTTTCATTTTTTATTTTTGATGTTAGTGTATATATTGGTGTGTGTGTGTATATATATTTAATGTAAAACAACAACAACAACAACAAAAAAACATGAAAAATATAAGTCTCATAAAACATTATTGGAGGAAAAACAAGAATTTTTATTTTGTTTTGCTAGATGCTAGTTCATATTGCCTTGATGAACTTAAATTGCTCTTTTAAAACTGAAGTAACAATTATTAAAAACTAATTAAACTAACACATTAAAAAAATGACTCAAACTCTAAAATAAAAATGCTAACTAATATAAATATAATCAATTAAATGAAAAATAAAGAGAATATAAAAATCATTCAAAATATGAATAAAGATGAGTACATTAATTAAAATCTTTTTCTATTTAAAAAAACAAACAAACTATTCTCCTTTTTAAAAATTATGATCAAAAGAAGACTCCCACTAAAATGTCAGAAAGTTTAATATTGTTTCATATTCCAAAATATATTTTCAGGCATATATTTAAAACAAGAATTGTTTGAAGAAATTTTAAAAGACTGTACACTCTTAGAAATAATGGTACAAAACATGTCACTGGGGCGGTACCTTTTCAAAAGGTACATTTTTTTCCTAAAGGTACATATTAAAGGTACATATTAATACCTAAAAAGAACAAATGTGTACCTCAAAGTCCCTTGAAGGTACAAAAGTGTAACTTAAATTACAAAAGTGTTCCCTAAAGGTACTAATGTCCACCTGTATGGTACAAAGGTGTAATTTTTGAAAAGGTACCCCCCCAGTGACAGAGAGAGTGTATTTAAGGAACATAACGCAGCACCAAAATACAAATAAATTCATTAATTCATTTTCTTTTCGGCTCCCTTTATTAATCAGGGGTCGCCACAGCAGAATGAACTGCCAACTTATCCAGCATATGTTTTAAACAGCAGATGCCCATCCAGCTGCAACCCATCACTGGGAAACATACACTCTCATTCACACACATACACACACTACGGACAATTTAGCTTACCCAATTCACCTATAGCGCATGTCTTTGGACTTGTGGGGGAAACCGGAGCACCCGGAGGAAACCCACGCGAACACAGGGAGAACATGCAAACTCCACACAGAAATGCCAACTAACCCAGCTGAGGCTTGAACCAGCTACCTTCTTGCTGTGAGGCGACAGTGCTACCCTACAAATAAATTGTCATTTTAAATATTTACACTTTCCCACAATTCTTTAAACCACTACCATTTGTCAGAAAGATGTTTTTAAATATTTAAAATCCCACATGCACAATATATAAAGCATTATGTCACAATTCACAATATTAACAAGCTATCAACTAACACTACTTGCTTAATAAACTACTAATTAGCAGTTTATTAACAGTTAATATGGTAGAAGCTGGGTTTAGGTTTTGGGTAGGATTAGGGATGCAGAATAAGATCATACTTCATAACTACTAATGAACAGTTAATATCTTAATAATAAGCAGGTAATAACCATGAATTATGACCTAAACTGAAGTGTTACCAGTATTGTTTAGTATGATTTGTTTGTATATAAGTAGGTCAGAATGAGCATGTTTAGTTTTTTTTTTAATTCTACCCATATATAGATTTTTTTTCAGCAATGTTATTTGAAACATTAGACACTTTACATGCATTTACATAAATCCCTGCAAATTGTACACTGTAAAACAGACACCAAAACAGGACATCTCATCCTTGACCCTATAGTTTCTCAATAATACTATAATGCCAGCGGTCACACAGAGCCAGATGTCTTGGAGCTGACACATGCAGAGCTCAGGATCCTCCTACACGCTCAGTCGGACACGGCGAGCCTCCACAAAATTGCTCTGAGACCTTCAGTGCTCATTTGACCGCATCTCTATAGGAGCCCGAACACAATGAATCTGATAGAGTTCATCCAACACCTCCTGCAGAAGCCCTTCTTTCTCTTCATTACAAAATCACAACAAAATTAAAACATCGGCAAGCGTGTTTTGCATTAAGCAATCAATCATATACTAAATGAGTCTCTGCAATGATTGTGCAATCAATGAGGAATCGTGTCCTGAATGCTGATTTTCTCTGTCGCCCACTATACTCACTTATTAGTGGCTTGTTCCTCTGTGTAATTATTTCATCATGAATGGAAGGGAACAGCCGTGCGTGGCCTGCGTGAAAACAGCACAGCACAATCAGGAGACGCGGGCGTGAGATGGATGGATGTATGTGGGAGACTGAGCTGAAGGAAGAATGATGTGTGTGTGTGTGAGAGAGAGAGTGTGTGCGCTTGTGTTGGGGGTGGAAGTGAATTCAGATTAACTCTGATTATGAGATATACACCAGATTTGTGTTCATTGTGTTTGCTGCTTAACGCATGAGAGATTTGAGGAGAAAACAACAATTAAAGTAGGATGGATGGCCAGATTTATCGTGGAATATGGGACAGACTGATGGGACGGATGTATTTATTTAGTTAAAGACAAAATGATTAGCCCTCCTGTGAAATATGAATTATTTTTTCAAATAGGTGATGTGTAGCAGAGCAAGGAAAATTCCACGCAGTCAATTTGTGTTGGGACAACATGAAGGAATTAGGTTAAATTATTTGGTTTTACAAATTTAATTGGCTTGGACATAAAATAATTAAGTTGTTCCACAAAGAAAAAACTCAAGGATTGTGTTGTTTCAGCTCTTTTTAAATGAGTAGTTTGAACAAATAGCAAACATAATTTTTTTGAGTGCAGTATTTCCTATTTTGTATTTTCTATTTCTATTAGTTTGGTGGGGAAGATATTTTTAATAATGTAAAAGCTGCTATGGTCAATATTATTACCCCTCTTAAGTATTGTTTTTTCGTTTCTTTTTTTTTTTCAATTTTTTTTTCTTTTTTTTTCGACTGAACAAACCACTGTGGTCTAATGACTTGCCTAATTGACATAACCTGCCTAGTTAACCTGATTAACCTAGTTAGGTCTAGTTAAAATTGTATTTTAATAACTTGTTAAATATTATGGTTGGTTTAATAAAGATTAAAGTAATTAGATATTAAAACTATTATAGTTAAAAATGTGTTGAAAAAAATCTCTGTTAAAAAGTACTTAAATATTTGAAAATAAATTTTCACAGGAATTTTACTCATTCAATAATTTTCCTTCGGCTTTCTCCCTTATTTATCAGCGGTCGCCACAGTGGAATGAACCCACCAACTATTCTGGCATATGTTACTGTAAAAAATGCGGGGTTGCACACAAATCATTCATGTTGTCCCAACACAAATCCAATAAGTTAACATAACTAACTTAAATTAAGTTTCACCAAAAAATCTTAGCTCATTTTAAATAAGTAGTTTGAACGGCAAAGATCATTAAGTGTGTATGCAGTTAGAAGAAAAAATTAAGAGACCACTTGAAAGTGATTGGTTTCTCTAGATGTGCTGAATATGTTGTTAATTGTTTTAGAATATAGATGTCCAGTCAGAGATTCAAGTGAAAATTTAATTTCAATTATAATCAAAATAATTGATTATGGGGGCTGCACGGTGGCGCAGTGGGTAGCACGTTCGCCTCACAGCAAGAAGGTCACTGGTTCGAGCCTCGGCTGGGTCAGTTGGCGTTTCTGTGTGGAGTTTGCATGTTCTCCCCGTGTTCCCGTGGGTTTCCTCCGGGTGCTCCGGTTTCCCCCTTAAAAAGTCCAAAGACATGCGCTATAGGTGAATTGGGTAGGCTAAATTGTCCGTAGTGTATGTGTGAATGGGTGTGTATGGATGTTTCCAAGTGATGGGTTGCAGCTGGAAGGGCATCCGCTGCGTAAAACATATGCTGGATAAGTTGGCGGTTCATTCCGCTGTGGCGACCCCAGATTAATAAAGGGACTAAGCCGAAAAGAAAATGAATGGATGAATAATTGAATATGTTGTGGTTGAAAAGCAAGTGTTAATCAATCAAATATTACTGAGGTTAAAAAATTGGTATTGTGTTGTATAAAAATGAATAGAAATGTCTAAAAACATAGCATCGTTTTGGTTATTTGACCAATTGTATGAATAGTATGATTGAATGACAACATTTTTTGAATTAAGAATGCAATGCCATCAGTAGTTTGAAAGCCAAATGAAAATGAGGTTTTACTAAAATACATATCTATACATTTTAAATACAGAAAATTTGAGGATATCCAAAGTGGTCTCTTAACTAGGAGTTCCTAATAACACGGTTGGCAGCTTTATTCATAGATCTGAAATGTGCTTTACCAGAAAAGCTGCAAGGAAAAAATATCATCAAGGGGAATAAAATGTTTGCCCTCAATTTACTGCCAAAGACTTGAAGATGACCTGATACAAGGAGGAAAGACATTCTAAAGCAGAGCAGAACACTAGACAAGTGTGGCCCTCATGAACAACCTTGAACAACTCTTTAACACAAAGAACAATAAAGGCAGATTGAATAAGCTAAAAGGACTTGGAAACCCCAGTGAAGCTCTGGAAAAATGTTTTGGGTTGATGTGATGTGCCAAAATGGAGTTGTTTGGACCCATGGATCACCAGTATGCCTTGAGGTAAATTTAAAAAAAGGCAACACCTTTTTCAAATTCAAACCTAGTGGTTAGCCAGTGTTGTTATATAGTTATACTTTGAGGTGGAAATATAAATATATATATATATATAATAAACATCATGGATTCTTTTGATTGTTAAAGTATAAAACCAAACTGTGAAATTAAGTGAAATGAAATCTTTTTTCATCAAATGTTTAAATCATTCATTGTACTTGAGAGAAACAAAGTGAACTTAAATCGACAGAGTAGAAGCAGATTTGTGATTTCCAGCATTCTTTGCATCTCATGAAGTGTTATTCTGTGTGTTTTTGCACGAGATTAACAGGGAGACTTTAATTAGTATTTAATGCTGTGCTGTAATGTCTTCTGTTATCTTGAAATGTGTGAAGAGTAGCTAGAGTCTGTGATTTAATCCACATAGAATGTTATATATGACAATATATGCAAATTATGACATACAAGTTCATATTTGGTTTTTACATATATAATATGTCACGCAACATATATTTCGAAATATTGCATTAATGGCAGCTTTCATTTATTTTTTTAACCACTGGTTACAAATACGTATATTTTCAAATATATTAGCTTTTTAATATTCATATTTATATAAGGCTGTACATATATAATTATATCTAATATATTTGAACAAATATGTACATAATTGTAATTTCAATGGCTAAAAAAAATCTTTTTTGCGATATTTCAAAATATATGTAGCATATTTGACATCAAATATGAACTTGTACGTCATATATGTATTTTGCATATTTTCCATGTATCAGAAATCTATATGAGGGTTCAGCAAGAGCTGAAAAAAACCCCACTGTAAGACTGTGTGTACTGCATGCTATATTTATGCAAGTGTATTAAAATAGTCTCTTTGATAATGACATTACCATATGCTTTGGTTATACTGCTTCTGAACTGAGTGTTAATGAGAGACACCTGTGTGCCGCACCACTCGTCACTCCTGTTATAATACAAAAATAACAATGCAATGTAAAAGCGATCTAACTTACTCAAATGTTTTGAGTAATCTGAACTGATCATGTTTTACAGTTAAGTAATATGTTACAATCTTAAGTCACTTAAAAAAGGAGAACTAAATGTGTTACTTAAGTTACTTTTTAAGGAAAATAATGTGAAAGTATGTGCTGTTATTTTTGTGTTATTTTTATTTTTGGTTTTTAAGAGTAAGATAGGCTTCAAATTGTAATATTATTGTAACTTTTTTTTTTTTTTTTACCCAGCTCATAGACTGAGTTTTGACGATCTTTGTACTTTCCAACTGTACAATCACCCTGAAGAAATACATCCAAATGCACTGAAGCTTGATCCATTATAGAATTTTTATTCATTATAGAATCATTCTAGAATGTTTAGAGTGGCCTGTCCAATCTCCATGTTTGAATGTCATCAAACATATTTGGTAGAACTCGAGCAAGGCAGTGGCGATGTAAAAAAACTAAAATTATGTGTCATATTCTGAAAGGTTTTTAATAGAGAAGTGTCAGGTGACAGAAGCACTAAGAGACAACATTTAAAGAATAAAGGATTTCAAAAATGAAGATCTTGGAAAAATGCAACTTTTGGGGGTTGAATAAATTTGCACATAACATTTAATGATAATCTGATGGTTTCTTCTACTCTACAGAATCACATTTACTTAAAGTCTAAATAAACTTTTTATAATAGTTTACTAATACTTTTGTTTATCTTGTCCTAAATTTTTATTCATAACAGTTGTTAAATCCCTAGATAGGCATTATTTGTAGCTCATCCTAATTTTATGAAGTTATCTGGATGTCACATTCATTTGATTTTAGATATATTTTTCTTTCCATAAATCTGTTTACGGTCTTAACACAAATGTGAAGGTCTCGTTTTTAGAATTTCATTATAAGCTGTTCACAAATAAAAGATAACCTATTAAAACAAACATTCTTGCACAGCCCCTTTAAATAGTCGGTGGTAATACAAGATGCATAATAATTAATATGGTTTTGAATGTTGTTCAATTCAGTTGAAGCTATTTCGGCTATTAATAAAGTAGTGTCTATATTATGCTCTACATGCGCACAGATGTACACAGCAGGAAAAGCTCTTGATCATTTTTCATCAAGTGCTGTCAGACAGGGAGCAGCTTGCAGTAAATCATATGCAACTAGGGCACCCATATTTATAAGTATCTACTACATCAACATACAATGTTCAAGCACACCTAAAAACGACTGCCTCTTATTAGTATTTTGTTGGCACACATAGGATATGCACGACGCTTTGTTATTCTTTTTCATGTCGGTTTTACTTACAAATATTTTTCTGCATTCTGTCCCAAAGGAAAATGTTATTCTCGCAGTTTGGTTAAGTTACCATTGCTCAGTTTTTAGTGGCGGTTTTCTTAAAGGAAAGCAGGAAGAATTGGTTTTCCTGTGAGTTTAGCGCCCTCTGCTGTACAGTTGTTTGCAGTACAGATGAAGAAGCAGCACCATCTGACCATGCGCCGACATAATGGCCTCCTTAGAAATGTTCTGACTTCTATCATGGTTTATATCAGCTGTTAATGAACTGTTCGGATTATTCTATAGCCGTAAAACCTTGATTATTCGCACAAACATATTTAGCAGTAAATATCTGCATTGTCTGACACTAATTTATTTGCACAAGCATTGATATGCCTTTTTTTTTTTATTATTTATATGTAGCCTTTCATATGAAGCCTTTGTATAGCTTACCTTAAATGGACAATTAAAAGGCAGTTTGAAGTTGCTACCTTCATATAAGGGACACTTGGTTTACACCATTTATTCAGTTGCACAATTAATGAATCATGTTGCTTGTTTAATTGTATCTTCTAAACAAAGTTCCTCCAGTGAAATGTTTGATAACCTCAAATTATTTAAAAAAAAAAAAAATTAGCTGAAATGCTAAGAACTTTAAAGCTATTTTTATTGAAGTCACTCCGACCCAAGACAGGAAATGACACAGGAGTAGGATGTCTTACATGTGCACTTTTATTGGAATTGAATTAGTCAGTGTACAGGTTGGCCCCACCAAATGTCTGGCACCGCCACGTTCCACACAGCTTTTACAATATGCCCAGGGGGAATGGAAACCTTTACATCTTGAATGGTAAAGCTTCGTTTTTTGGAACAAAAAAAAAAATAAACCCAAGACTTTAAGGCTGAAAAGTACAAAAACCCAGACATTGTTTTGTTACATAATTTACATACAATACTACAATGTTAAGTATGCTCCCAATTACTGGGCAGCCTTCATAGAGGCAAATAAGTTTCGGAACAATGCATTTAACAAACATTTGGAATGACTAAGGAAAAAAAAAAAAAAAAAAAAAAAAAAAAAATGGAGTCCTCAGATGCATTGTAGAACTTCGGGGATGCTTATTTGCCAAAAAAAACATTGCCGTCACCTTCACCGTTCCAGTTTTTAGATCCTGAGTCAAGCGCCAAAAATAACAAAAGCCATGCCAATGTTGTCGTTTGAAGTTTCTCTGCGCAGTTTGAGTCGGCGTGAAGTGGTAACAGTCCGTTTAGAAGCATTTGCGGTGGACGATGGATGGTCCAGACTCATCATACTCCTGCTTGCTAATCCACATCTGCTGGAAGGTGGACAGAGAGGCCAGGATGGAGCCTCCGATCCAGACAGAGTATTTACGCTCAGGTGGGGCAATGATCTGTGGAAAGAACGATGATTAGCAAGAGTTGCCATTTATGTTCAACTGTGAGGTAAAGGTCAGCTCACACCGCATCTCACCTTGATTTTCATTGTGCTAGGGGCCAGGGATGTGATCTCCTTCTGCATCCTGTCAGCAATGCCAGGGTACATGGTGGTACCACCAGACAATACAGTGTTGGCATACAGGTCCTTACGGATGTCGACGTCACACTTCATGATGGAGTTGAAGGTGGTCTCGTGGATACCGCAAGATTCCATACCTGCAGAGAAAGACCAAACATCAGCCAAAGCTCTTCAAAATGAAGACCACAGATACACACAAAGAGGTAAAGTGTTTGTCAGGAAACCTACCCAAGAAGGATGGCTGGAACAGGGCCTCTGGGCACCTGAACCTCTCATTGCCAATGGTGATGACCTGTCCGTCAGGCAGCTCGTAGCTCTTCTCCAGGGAGGAGGAGGAAGCAGCGGTGCCCATCTCCTGCTCGAAGTCAAGAGCCACATAGCAGAGCTTCTCTTTGATGTCACGGACAATTTCCCTCTCGGCTGTGGTGGTGAAGCTGTAGCCTCTCTCGGTCAGGATCTTCATGAGGTAGTCAGTCAGGTCACGGCCAGCCAAGTCCAAACGGAGGATGGCATGGGGCAGGGCGTAACCCTCGTAGATGGGCACAGTGTGGGTGACACCATCACCGGAGTCCATCACGATACCAGTGGTACGACCAGAGGCATACAGGGACAGCACAGCCTGGATGGCAACGTACATGGCAGGGGTGTTGAAGGTCTCGAACATGATCTGCAAAGAGAGGATGGAGACGTTAACTGGACGTTCAAGTGTCTGTAGCACAACATCCACACTTCCATGCAGGGGTTAGTTGGAAATCCAGAGTAAAGAAACAAAAAGTGCAGAAAGAACATGAAGGAACCGCAAAACAGGCAGGAAAAATTTAGATAACCTGCTGAGAAGAGGAGAAACTCAGGAGCTCAGAGGACACAAAGCCTGGAGAAAGTGAACCAATGAACAGGAGAACTTAAAATGAGGAAACAGGACAGAGGAGAGGCTTCAAGTGCACTGTTTGCTAGACAAAAACCAACCTGTGTCATCTTTTCCCTGTTGGCCTTGGGGTTCAGGGGGGCCTCTGTGAGCAGGACGGGATGCTCCTCTGGGGCAACACGCAGCTCATTGTAGAAGGTGTGATGCCAGATCTTCTCCATATCATCCCAGTTGGTGACAATACCGTGCTCGATGGGGTACTTCAGGGTCAGGATACCCCTCTTGCTCTGAGCCTCATCACCAACGTAGCTGTCTTTCTGTCCCATACCAACCATGACACCCTGTAATGAAAGAAAACAAGCGTTACATTTTGCGAATTACATTAGAAAAAAAAATACAATTTTCACTATGGGGCCGCATCAAACTATCAGTCTTCTCACCTGATGTCTGGGGCGACCCACGATGGATGGGAAGACAGCACGGGGAGCATCATCTCCAGCGAATCCGGCTTTGCACATACCGGATCCGTTGTCAACAACCAGTGCGGCAATTTCATCATCCATGGCTGAACTGTAAAAGGGAGGGAAACTGTTAGAATTGCACGCTGCCAGTGAAAGGCCGTTTCAGTGAGCATGTGACCATCTGGAGTCAACTTCCTGTTTTGCTCTGCATTCTGAAGTCTGACCGCTGGTGGGCGCTAGTGACAGTGCGCGCCTCAGATATGCCAGACAAAGGAAGTCCCTCTGCATTCTCTCATTATTACCATAAAAGGCAATGGTTTGAGCCGCTTTGCGGCTGCCGGCGGTGTGGCACTCAGCCAGAGTCGTAGGGTTCAGTAAAAAGGAACAGATTTCGACATTCATCACACCAGGGCCACTCCCTACATTTTACACAAGTGAAGTTTCACATCCTCTTCCATCCTCGCCTGCTATCAATTACACAACCGAATTTCAACGGGTGTCTGCCGCTGGGTGTTACTGCGTCACAGATCTGCAGTCAGTCCACGGACTCCTCATGAGCGCAGACTTCACACTAAAGCACTTCTGGACGGTCAGTCTCAGCCGGTTCAGTTCTCATTCTAGCCTTCATCAGTGAGATCCAGAAAAACTGACGGTTTCTGCTACGACAGTTACTAACGATACAACTGCTGAAGTGCAGCCAGATAACCCAAAAATTGACCACACCTCTAAAATTTCAAAACGCTTACATAGTGAATATAGTACTTGACTAACGTTAGTCTAGAGCTTCATTAAAGACTGAAGGGTACGATTAAATAAGCAATCACTAAAAAATAATAATAATAAATAATAATAATAAACAAAGTAACGTACTAAAACAGTACTAATAAATATTACTAATAACAGCATCTTCGATGTTATAAACCACGAACGAGCCAATATTAGGTTGATGGGGTTTACAGCAGATGAGAGCTGGTTAACGTTAGCCGGCTAGCTAAAGTAGGTCACACCCTGCTGCAGCACTGCCTGCACAAAGAACTTCCCATGCCGGCTATCCATCAAGTGTACAACATGCTCACAAACACCCTCAAAACTGTAGTTACTCACATTTATGGCTTTTGAATATAGATTAGCCGGAGCACAACTTAATATTAAAAGGGCTGAACACTTATTTCACACCGGCCCATTCAATGTTCAATGTCGTGTCTACAACTGGTAACGTTAAATTACCGTCATTTTCACCTGCCACGTTCAGTAACGTTACAAAAAGTTATTTATCAGACATTTATCAAGTGTAACCAATATTATAAAAGAACCACCATTTAAATTAAAGCTAATAGTTAACTGCAAAAAAAAAACGTCTAACGACTTCATCTAATCATATTTATCAATTTGCCCATTTTAGTTATTATCAATGAATAGAAAGTGTAACTAAACGCTTTAGAAACTGTAAAATTAACTCACCTTGGGTTTGGGGGTTTTGTCGACTTAAGAGAATGGGTTACAAGCAGATGATATTCCGCACTAGCTGCGTGTGGAGGAGCTCAAAGTGAGGCTGAAATGCTGGGCGCGCTTTTTTATATGACGGCATATGCCCGGCTCTAGCCATAAAAGGTAAACTTTCGGAGCTCTGAGCTCCGATTGGTCCAGCGTCACACACCCGGCTGTCGCGTGCACATTGCTACACTTGCTTCTTGCAACTTGAGAGTGAAAGAAGGGGAAGCTTAACTAGTTAAAGAACAAGGCCTTGGCCATTTCGATTTAAAATTGCATTTTTATTTGCGAATTTTAACACATAATTTTCCGGAATTTATTGCGATAACGCCAAGACTCATTTCAACGTTCAAATAGTCTGCGCAATGTTACAAGTGCCAGAATTCTTCATAATGATGGATACCTCCTTGATCCTGTGTTGTGTTTACAATCTAACACAACAGCAGCTCTGTAGGTCATTTACCTCTTATTGTGTTCACGAAATACCGTAATACAAACAATGGGGAATCTAATGATTACGTCTCTATGCACATTATGGGCATTTTTCATCCAAATTAGGATGACACTACTGTAGTATCTTGTAGGAGCAACTAGCTGGTCTTACCTCAGCAGTAATGCACTCTAAGAAAGTGTTTAATGAACTTTGAATGAATGGGACCTGCATTCCATTAATTGTACGATGTCTATGCATTATTCACTGCTTCACTATTTGTATGTCCATAGGTGTGTACAATTTACACGGTGATGTATAAAGTGCGTGATAGTTAATTTTTGCGAGTGGGCCTAACTCAGGTTTAATGTTTATTAGAAATGTTAAATGTCAAGTCAAGTCTTGGTCTTAACCAGTTAAATTTATTGTTGTACATTATTTCATGTAGCATCTATACAGACATGACTAACTTACATTTTTAAAGCGATTTATAATGATAAATCTTAAGAACATAACTTTAATTAAAAATACAAAAAACACTGACAATGTACCTGCTTATCTTCATTAAATAATATTTTCCACATATTTCAGATGTTGCCACACTGAATAACAGATAAAGCTGTGCTTGAGCAGCAGTGATCATGATAAACTACATGTGACTTTTTACTGTGTAACTTGGGAGTAATGCACATGGCCTTCAGTGGGAGTTATAAACAAAAACAGCTGATTGTGTTAAAAAGTGCATGCTGATACCAAGGACTTTGAGGTTTTGTGACTTTTTTTGTCTTCAGCACATAAAAAGTATTTTTGTCAAGAATGTTTTTAAAATTCTGAGCATTTTTTTTCTGTAAAATATGGAAGTTTCTCAGAGTTTGAGTGAGCGTTGAGTATAGGTTATGGCCTAACAGAACACAACAAATATAACTACATTTGATATTTAGCATCACCTATTAAAGGGAATGTTTAATAGCTGTATGTGTGTGACATACTGAGAGAAAACAGACATATAAGCATCATAGTATGAAAGTCTAAATACTTCTTATCTGCAAGCTGGATAAATACTCATCAATAAGGTCTCCTCCCATCCCCCAACATCTTTTCGAAGAATGCCAAACATCCATCCACACCCCCCTTTATAAACACACAGGTTTTTATAAGAAAAGAAAATATTTAGCACCAAATTGTGGTTAATGTGATGAAGTGAAGTGAAGTGAAGTGAAGTGAAGTGTAGTGTGGCCAAGTATGGTGTCCAATACTTGGAATTTGTGCTCTGCATTTAACCCATCCAAGTGCACACACACAGTTAGTGAACACACACATACCGTGAACACACACCCGGAGCAGTGGGCAGCCATGCTGCGGCGCCCGGGGAGCAGTTGGGGGGAACGGTGCCTTGCTCAAGGGACTCACCTCAGTCGTGGTATTGAGGGTGGTGGAGAGTGCTGGTCATTCACTCCCCCCACCCCCAATTCCCGCTGGTACCGAGTATCGAACCAGCAACCTTCGGATCACGAGTCCAACACTCTAACCACCAGGCCACGACTGATGTGACACACATCTCACAATGCATTCAGTTTATTCAGTTAATAAAATTTTTTAGCCAACCATGCTTTTCTTTGTAACTTTTGTAGATTGCACAGGGGATCTTGTTACAGCAGATGTGCCTTTGTGAGTCCATAGTAACCCGGAGGACCACCACCCTTCCCTGATAGCAGCCCACTGCAGCATTCCCATTCGTCTCTAAATAAGGTACTGTCCTAATGAACCTCAGCTCTGCCCTATGACATAAGATTTTCAGAGCAATAAAATGTTGTTGACTGTCACCGTGATAATGTCATTGTCCTTTAGAGTGTCGAAGTCTCTTATCTCAATTCTGATACCAAAGCTCTCCCAGTACACCATTCAGCAAGATGATAAGAAACATATTTATGAAGTTGTTCTCCATGGAACACTTTTTGGGCGTGTCATGCTGCATTTAGTAGTTTGTTTTTTGGCATCCACATGAATAAAGCTAGTGTGGGGGGGGGGTTTCGTTTTTTTTTTTCACTTTTATGTTTTTACCCTCTTTGTCTTGTGAAGAGCTGAAACGAAGGCCTCCATTTGTCCCCCATGTACAGCAGAAGGTCAAACGATTGATTTTAGATTGACTTGTACTTGGTTGCTTGATGGTGCAGATACTCAGGCTAAAAAGGAAGTCACATTTATACTGACAGCTGGCCTTTTAGTCTAGAGATTGGATTAGCCCTGTACATTATGACCCAAATGGAATCATATGCACTCGCCCATCTCCTTATATGAATGTAAATAATTAGATACTTTTCTCACTCTTAAGCCATATTATGCAATAATTCATGTTTTGAGATACATTATAGTGGCTTTGGATTCAAAATAATGTTACAAACCTCCACTTTAGCAGACAAAGACATCTTTTGTGTCTTCATTTATACTGTCAAACCACTTGCAACAGGATTTGATACTGATCAAGAAAAAAAAAAACCCTGTTCCTCATTTATGTTCCTCAGCAGAACAGTTGTGACTGTGTCCTTTCTTGCCATAGCAAAGCTTCACTTCCTCTTTGCTGTAAAAACTGGTAGGGGAGGACCACTAGTCCATTTATGGCTGTTTTCTTGCATGTACACAATTGTCAACATATATCTTTGCATACTTGGGTTTGTCACTTGTCATAATTTAGAGTAGAGGTAGTTCCTCTATATAATTTCTAAACAGTCATTCTACAGGCAAAAACAGTCGAAACATTCAATATTTGAAAGTCTCTAGAAAGTCAAAAAGATTTGGAGTGACAGAGTGTAAAAAAATTATTTTGTGGTGAACTTTAATGCTGCATATGTTTTCAAAATGTATACACGATAGTTTCTGTGTAGGAAAGTTCTGGCGGCTCCAGTGCCGGCCGATCAATGGAGATCAGTGGCTTATTAGCACCCCACTGTGCCTACCGCAAACAGGGGCTCATTCTCTGCTACTGAGATATAAATAAGTCATGTTGGGATCATTTCTACATGCTGCTCTAGAGATTGCATTAAAACCTATTCATAATTTGTCAATTATGATTGCATGGTTTTGAACATTTGACATACTTGATTGTAGCATTAATGCATGCTACATTGAATCCACCACTATGTGGCCTGCAGTTATCTCCTCCAAATGCATGGGGATTTACCCTGAGCTGAAGGGGGATATGAGTTGGGACCACTGTGTATGGGTCAGTTTCTAGCAATATCTGCTTTTTACCAGGACCCTAGGCCTCCTAATCTAGCCTCCACCATCTGTCTGCCTGTGAGAGAGAGAAGGCTGAGCAGGGATTGGCCCTGGAATGAGTCAGACGTGCTCGTCCACACTCCAGACTCAGTCAGCCTTTAAACCAGCATGGGAGAGATTACTGTGCCAAGCACCATAGCTTAGGCCTGCCACAGGAAGTTGAGTAATTCCAGCAGATCCTTTACCATAATAGATTTTTATGTGTACGAAAGCAGTTTCAACATTCAGGATATTAATCAAACATAAATGTAGTGCAAGATGGAAATGATCCTTTAAAGGCATGGTTTACCCAACAATGAAAACTGTGTTATTATTTACTCACCCTGGTGTTGTCTTTGTCATTATTTTAAATGACCATGAAATATATATATATATATATTTTTTTAAGTTCTGAAAGAAGAATATGCAATCTATTGGGGGATAAACTTTTCCTTTAAGAACGTGTGTTTACAGTGGATCTGGAAAGTATTTTTTTTTATGTTACAGCCTTATTCCAAAATGGATTAAATTTATTTATTTCCTCAAAATTCTACACACAATACCCCATAATGACAATGTGAAAAAAGATTTTTTTTAATTGTTGCAAATTTATTAAAAATAAAAAACCTGAAAAATCACATGTACATAAGTATTTACAGCCTTTGCCGTGAAGCTCTTAATTGAGCTCAGGAACATTCTATTTCCACTGATCATTCTTGAGATGTTTCAGCAGCTTAAATGGAGTTCACCTGTGGTAAATTCAGTTGATTGGACATGATTTGAAAAGGCATACACCTGTCTATATAAGGTCCCAGGGTTGACAGTGCATGTCAAAGCACAAACCAAGCATGAAGACAAAGGAATTATCTGTAGACCTCCGAGACAGGATTGTCTCGAGGCACAAGGCAGGGGAAGGTTACAGAAAAATTTCTGCTGCTCTGAAAGTTCCAATGAGCACAGTGGCCTCCATCATCCGTAAGTGAAAGATGTTAGGAACCACCTTGACTCTTCCTAGAGCTAGCCGGCCATCTAAGCTGAGTGATCGGGGGTGAAGGGCCTTAGTCAGGGAGGTGATCAATAACCCGATGGTCACTCTGTCTGAACTCCAGTGTTCTTCTGTGGAGAGAGGAGAACCTTACAGAAGGACAACCATCTGTGCAGCAATCCACCAATCAGGCCTGTATGGTAGAGTGGCCAGACGGAAGCCACTCCTTAGTAAAGGGCACATAGCAGCCTGCCTGGAATTTGCCAAAAGCCATCTGAAACAAAATTCTCGGGTCTGATGACACTAAAATTTAACTCTTTGGAGTAAATGCTAGGCGTTAAGTTTGGAGAAAACCAGGCTAATACCATCCCTACAGTGAAGCATGGTGGTGGCAACATCATGCTGTGGCAATGTTTTTCAGCAGCAGGAACTGGAAGACTAGTCAGGATAGAGGGAAAGATGAATGCAGCAATGTACAGAGACATCCTGAATGAAAACCTGCTTAAGAGTGCTCTTGACCTCTTGAGACTGGGGCGATGGTTTATCTTCCAGCAGGACAATGACCCAAAGCACACCGCCAAAATATCAATGGAGTGGCTTCACAACAACTCTGTGAATGTCCTTGAGTGGCCCAGCCAGAGCCCAGATCTAAATCCTATTGAACATCTCTGGAGAGATCTGAAAATGGCTGTACACCGTTGCTTCCCATCCAACCTGATAGAGCTTGAGAGGTACTGCAAAGAGGAATGGGCAAAAATTCCCAAAGACAGGTGTGCCAAGCTTGTGGCATCATATTTAAAAAGACTTGAGGCTGTAATTGCTGCCAAAGGTGCATCAACAAAGTATTGAGCAAAGGCTGTGAATACTTATGTACATGTGATTTTTTAAGGTTTTTTATTTTTAATAAATTTGCAACAATTAAAAAAAAAAAAATTCACATTGTCATTATGGGGTATTGTGTGTAGGATTTTGAGGAAATAAATGAATTTAATCCGTTTTAGAATAAGGCTGTAACATAAAAAAATGTGGAAAAAGTGAAGCGCTATGAATACTTTCCGGATGAATACTGTATATTAACTGTAGATAATCATTTTAGACATTTGCAAATCATATTGGCTCCACCGAAACCATAATGTACATAACAAAAGATTGCTATTATTCATTTTGTTTGCCATTAATACCTCATTCATTAGAGCTTTGTTGCTCAAGAGTTCCATTTTAATCTCTCTTGTGCATGAAATATCTGTCATTCCTGAGTGATGTCTGTGTGAAACTGATGAGGTGTGGCGCTCACGGCATCTCTGGCTAGACTAAGGTATCCCAAGGCCCAGGTCCAACATTAATATTGGCAGAGGTTCATATTGGGGTCATTTGTGCAGAAATAAATACATCAGCGTTCCGCCCACCTTAAATACCACTGTCAGTTATACTGAAAGCTTGGCATTGATCTAATATTTAAGTACCAAATATTTTTTAGCTTTGAGTTTCAACAGATTTGATCTGGTAAAGTAAATATGTTGATTGAAATATAGCTCCTTCCTTAAACTATGTAAATTCCACTGCCTGAAAACCAAAGGCCGGTGTTAGTTGCCAAATAAGGGAATGACCTATGCATCTCTTACAGGAAGTGAATTTTTAAGGATGTCATTTCTTCTGCAAGTTTGCACAGGAAATCACACTGAAATATTCTGCTGTGGGAGAAAGCTTAGCCAACTAAGGAATGTACAACTAAGTAGTAGGGCTTACTCTTTTTTCGTGATGCTGTGCAGTGCACACACTCTTCACTCTCACTTATGTGTGAAAAAACAACAGTACAGCACACAAACGGGATTTTTAAATTACTTTGTAAACAGCTGTTTACCTCATCTCGATGCTTAATTAGCTCCAACAGAATCTAGCAGAGAGTTTATACAAAAGTTTCAGTCTAATTGTGTTGTCTGCTCTCTTTAATTAATGTAATTCTTTCATCAAAAGGCTTTTTATTTGTTCAGTTGTTTTATGTACAATTACGTTTATCAGACGTTAATATAAAGCTGTGCTAAAAACACACAAAAGAACTACTTAATTTTGTGACATATCTTAATATAATGTTTGTGTGTGTTTTTTTAAAATAGTGATCAAAGGGAAAACCCTGCTGAGGTTTTCTTATGACTATAACATTTTGCCACAATCCTCATAAGTCTTTTGCCCTTTCTATAGTGATGCATTGGCTATACTAAGAAGCAACTGACATGTTCTTTCTTGTTGAGCAATTTAGAAGCTTTTTGGCTCAGGTGTGGCACAAAACTCAGAAAAAATGACTTGTACATAATGTGCATTTGACATTATAGCTATACAATGTCATGAATATAAAACATGTATTAAAAGCATAGTAAAATTGTCAATATTTTGATATACCTACAGGCCTATGAAACTTTGTATGACATGTAAGTATGATAGCAATGTTTGACGTCATTACAAATGTGAATAATTAAGATGCAGAGATATGAGATACGGCATAAGAAGACATCCTGCTTGGCATGCGCTGCATTTTTCCTCAAACTTTGTCCACAAAAGGATTCTTCATATTTATTTCCTCAAGGGCTTTAGCTGTAGACCGTTCTGTGCACTTTGGTTGTGTTAGGCCTCGCCCTGTGGTCGATGTAACAGCAACCGCCATAAAAGGAAATCTTTAAGTGTGTCACATGGTAACAATGTCAAGAATTCAAGGCCCTTGTCACATGGGACTTTCTCATGGAAATCAGATTGAAACTTCTAGGCCTAATGAATGAAGAAACGCTAAGTTAGAGATGCTGGGGAATTTTGATCAAACAAAGACATTTATTTTATTTCTGGCTTGCTGCAGTTTCCCTCTGCACAATGTGAGTCTCTTTGGATTTACACATATTCAAGTATTCAACCTTCACATGTAAAATGCATATACATTCAACTTACAGTATACAGAAATGTTCCTTACATTGGTTTGTAGCATTTTACATTTGTAAAGTCTTTCTGCCAAACCAACAGTGTTTCTCATTCATTCCTTCATTTGAAGGTTTGCCTACGATCTGCCTCACGATGAGTAAGAAGGAAGTGGCAGCAAGGTCATATCCATATATAGTCAGCCTTTGGCAAGGCAATGATGATTGGTGATGTCTCAACTTCAGATAGCTGATTTCATATCTTTGTTTTTCCTCAATGTCCTGTTAACATTGATTTGCTCGCTTTGCACTTTCACACACTAACACTTGACACAGTCAATAAGCCCAGATAAACTATCAACAGTCTGTCGTTCTCTTTTCAGAAACTCTCTCACTCTTAATCTGCCTCTCCCAAACACGCACACGTTCTCATACTCACTCACACCATCACTCTCATGCTCCGCTCGATCTAACACTGTTACTAGAAACCAAAACCAAACAATTACTAGTGGGAGAGTCAATGGGCGGAGCTTAGCTTTATCTCCAGCTTCTCAGGCTCCAAATAAGGAAAAGACTAGCAGGTAGTGATTGCCAAACTTAGTCATCAAAGCATGCGTCTCATTCATTGCACACTCAGCTTGTGTTTTGCTTATGAGAACCTTTGACATCGATCTGCTTTGCAAAATTCCATCACATAATATGCTAATGGATTTATTAGCGATTGAGGCCTATGAATGAGTTCGGAGTTGCTTGTCACTTACTTCGACTGGATTTGCAAGAGGAAATGGCATTGTGTTTTGACAGAAGTCATATATCTTAGTAACTGGCTTGTGGATGTGGCCACAGCAGGTTTTCCTTTGGGTTTCAGGGCGGTTAATTCCTTTCAGCAAATTGTTATATTGCTGTTGATGATTGACCAAACCAGTGTCATGTTGAAGATTGAAGTACACTAAAGAGTTCCCCTATTGAGAAGAAAACAACACCCAGTGACCAAATTTTTCAGAAATAGTTGTAAATGATTATGTTTAGGTCTCTGTGTCTTTACCCACATAGAAATCTGATATTTGGCAATATATGCTAATGACATATGAGATACAAGTTCATATTTGGATTTCACAGAGTCAAGGTCGAAATTATTCGTACGCCTGGCAAATTCTGACCTAAAGTTATTTTTATTCAACGAGCAAGTTTTTTTCTACTCCCAAAAGGTAATAAGATGTTGTACAAAAGGCATCATTATGGAAAAATATTTCTCAGCTTTTATTAACATTTGAACAAAAATTTTAAGTCAGAATTTGTCAGGGGTATGAATAATCTTGGGCTTGACTATATATAAAATGTCATATATGAAATATATTTGAAATATTGCACAAAAAAAAAAAAAAATAATTATATATATATATATATATATATATATATATATATGAAACCATTGGAATTTTATATATGTGTTCATATATGGTCATCTGTGTAATTTGAATATATTTACATGCATCATTTTATTATATGGGTATCGCCCAGTTCCACAACATTTCTTTAGAGAGGAAAATGATATGCCTTGCTCATGAGTCAAAAGTTTTGTTAGTGTGGGTAGGGTTGAGCCCATATACAGTATGCATGCTAATCATCAACCTGACATTGCGGGATGAAACAGTGCTTTTTGAGTGAACAATCACCATGTCAAAGTCTACTTTCATAGAGACACAGCAAGACGTTCCCTAAGCGCCCACTAGAATTACCTGCAGCTCTTATGTAACTAAATCTTATTAGCTCATGGAAAGCTGACCCTGATGACCCTATAATTAAGAGTTAAGTGCTTGTATCGGTCAACAACCACTCAAATGTGCAGTTACCATTACCAGTTAATGTGTATGTGAGCAGGGTTTACAGTATTTGAAATCATGTGTAATCAGACAAAAAAACAGTGTAAAAATATTTCCAGATATTCATCATTAAGGTCTCTGAGTGTGAAGACTACAGTTCATGACTTCCCTCAGTGCAGTCGTACCCAACATACAGAATGTAGGTCAGGAATAACATCCCCCCTTTTTCCTAATGTTACATAATCCACGTTTTGCACAACTGGAAAGACCCGGGCCTGTTATCCATATAATGAGGCAGCAAACTGAACAGAAAGGCTGCACTTCAGGAATCATACATTCAGAAACCTACTAATTGCTATGCTATTAATGCTATCATTTATTCATATTTATCATTTATGAAACTTTGTTCAAGCTAATCTGCCATATCATGATGACCTACTTTTTAACTGTAATACAACTAGTTTTTCACACGCCTTTTTTGACAGGCATCTGTGTTTTCTCAATCCAGTTTGTGAACGATTGGAAAAGTGGGAGGAGTGCGTGTGTTTTGGGGCTCTGCTGTTTAATAGGGTATTGAAATTGAGACACTTAGTATTCTGGCTGGCCCTTTGCCTGTTGTCTCTCTTTTTTAGCTCCTCCTCTGCACCGGGAAGCCTCTCTGCCCTGATCCCCTCTCTTTCGGCAGCATTTAATTCCCTCCCTCCCTTAAACACAGCCAAGCCAACTGCTGCAGGCAATAGAGGGTCAGTCAGAGGCCTTTAAGGGTACCGTGACTGCAGCACTGATCATGCTAAGCCATGGAAAATGCATTTCTTTTTCTACAGACAAGAGTCTTGAATGGGCTCCGTTCATGCCGTGCACCCATCAAAACTATATGTCTGAAAAGTTGGCTGATACTCTGTTGTCTTGATGAGGGCTGACGTCACTTTTACACCTCCTTTTGAGTCTGTAAATATTGCTGTCTGTTTAGAAGGAAAAGGAGCACTCTTGGAAACCACTGATATGTACAGTGTGTATCATATATAACCATTTGCAAGGTAGCATACATTTGAAGTCTTATAATTGAATACTTATAAAACCAACATCATTTTTATTGACAGTCAAATATGTTTGTTTTAATTGCAAATTGTGTAAATGCAAAGACAGTCTGGGCCAAAAAGTAGTTGAACAGAAGTAGGATCAAACTGTAGTGCTGCTAATTCCTATTTGTTTACAGATCCCTGTTTGTTTGTTTGTTTGTAAGTTGACAAGTGGATGATGCAAAATATATTTAGTGAGTGCTAAATTTTGACACTTTTGGCCATTTCCAGAGGTGGTTGAAAACATTCTATTGGATTGCATTTGTGTAAACACTCATATAGTCAAACAAGGTATTCTGAACTATTATATAGGAATTGTTGTTAAAATGTGCTTATTGGATTTATACCTTGTCATCTGAAATCATACTTTTTTTTAAAAGGGGAAAATGTAAAAAGAACAACGTTTTCTTACCAGTCCTGATTCTAACACAAACCCCTCCCATGAAAGGTGCTGCTCCCTCTAGTTTTCCATTTTTTGCTTTTGTGCTCATATGTAAATTTCGCAAACTGATTTCACAATATTAGAGCAAAAGATAAGAAAATGCCTATATATATTCATCCACCCAAAGAACCTCCCGCACTCAGATAATGACTTTTGCTGCTTGTGCAAACTACTTATTTAAAATGAGTTGAAACAACACAATTCTTAAGGTTTATTTGAGACAACTTAATTGTTTATGTTCAGTCCACTTAAATTTGTAAAAACGAGTTAACTTAATTGATTTGTGTTGTGACAACATGAATAAATTGTGCAGATTCCAGCATTTTTACAGTGTTGAAAGTATGTATTTATAAGTTTGTTCAAAACACATGAAAAAACTGAGGAAGGATTTACATATTTATCATGTTATCGCACTGATACCATCACACTGGAAACTCACAATGTTTCCCACACATATAGCATTATGGTGACATTTGTACACTCAAAAAAAGATTTTTGCTGCTTGTTCAAACTATTTATTTAAAATGAGCTGAAACAACACAATTTCCTGTGTGTTTTTGGGACAAGTTAATTGTTTTATGTTCAATCCACTTAAATTTGTAAAAACGATTAAGGAATTGTGTGAAACCCAGCATTTTTTACAGTGTATGCGTTACACTTTGTGAACAGAGACATTTTAATACATGGCAGATGGCAAAAAGAAATAATGAACGAAACCAGGTAAAGTGAATGAGAAGCAAGGGGAATCCAGAGCCTGCTCCAGGTCTGTGTGACAGCTATGTCCTAAAAAGGCATTCCAGTGTGTGGGCATGATGGGAGGGGTAGCGAGTAAAAAGAGGCTCAGTCCAGGTAATGACAGCCGACAGACCCAGCCAATTAGCTGCCACCTTTCATCACATTATGAGTGTGTGAATGGAGCTGGGGTGAGCCACGATCCCTATAATCTCTTTAGCTGTCCCATTGAGCGTTGTGTTTACTACAGGTATGCACTACACCTCCTCCCCCTATGGCTTTAATGCACACCACGCTGTCCATAAAAGCAAATGGAGGTTGACAGCTGGGAATTGGCACAACATGTCTGGAAATCCTGTCTTTTCTTGTCTCTCTATCTTCTCCTTTGACTTTCTCTGTCTATTTGCTCTTCCTTTCTTCTCTCTGTCTGAATTTCAGAAGGCAGAAAGAGAAATCCCTGTCCTTACAATATATAGGGTTAATTCACCCAATGAAAATTCTCTTATTAATTACTCACCCTCATGGCCTTCCAATCCATAAATAAATATATTTTAGATTAAATCTGAGAGCTCCCTCATCCTCCATAGACAACAACGGACCCAACACCTTCAAAGTATAGAATAATACCAAAAATATTGTCAAAACAACTATACAAAGCTCCAAGAACACTTTTGTGAGTTAACAAATCTTTAAAAACAACGTTGTTTGCCTTTGTCTTCCATTTCAGGTCAGGGTCCATGTTTAGAATGTTCAATACAATGCTTGCATGTCGCGCTGCTGACTTTAATGGCAATACATCTGCCCATAATGTAAACGCACACTCTGACCTGAAATGGAAGACAAAGGCAAACAACGTTGTTTTTAAAGATTTGTTAACTCACAAAAGTGTTCTTGGAGCTTTGTATGATTGCAATGTTTTCGGTTTATTTTCTGGACATCTTACAACCGTTGCTGTCTATGGAGGAAGAAAAAACTCTTGAATTCCATCAACAAAATCTTAACTTGTGTTCAGAAGATAAATTAAGGTCTCATGGGATTGAAATTACATGAGGGCCAGTAGTTATTAACATAATTTTAATTTGTATTTGAACTAACCCTTTAAATGTAAGTCAAAGTTTTAAGCTATAGTTTAAAATGCAGTATAGCGAATCACCCATTAGTCACATTAGAAGCTGTAGTACTAGCACTTCCAGTACTTCTACTCACTTCAGTGTGGCACTAGCACTTCTCCACAGATAGATGGCAGAATTTCTCCCTCAGTGCGTTTATTCCATGATTCATCCCCAAATGCCTGTTGCTCCACTCACACTCACATCTGACCTATATTTCACAAACCATCACTTTTATATGCAATGAGACATTCTCTGTTCACGTTTAGTGGTCAGGTCTTCCCTTCAACCAAATGTAGTTTTCTCTGATAGGACGTGATGATAAAACCCCCAAATGGACCTGAGCCAGGTAGACGTGTGCCATGGAAGGCAGATTGCAGTTTGCCTAATGAATGAGAGAATGTGTGTTGTTGGGAGCTGGACAGATGGGCAGTGGTAAGCCAGGATCTCAGATCACAAAGACTTGGCTCAGCATGAGATGGGAGGGTGGTGCCTGCAGGCTTCTGTCCTCCACCAGCTCCAACCTACAGGCCTACAGCTGGCCTCTGCTCACCCCCACTGCTCTGCCATACATGTGGAAAGCACGGGTGGGCTGTATGCAGATATATAGTGGGCTGGATAACATCTTTTGGGACATTGGATAGTCTTTTATTGATAATATTTGCTAACACATAATAAACAGAGAAATTGTTTTCATCTCTAGATTTTTTTTTGCTGCAATAAACAATCAGCGCTGTTTGGCAAAATGAAACAGTGGTTATGAACCCTGCAGATTGTTCTCTGATAGCAGTTGTGTATGTGTGTTGGGCCATCTGTGCCAGATGTTAATGAAACATCACTCTGAACAGATGGCATGTGTCTCCACATGTAAAAGATATAACACTTGATAAGAGACTCTGACTGGCATCAGTGTCAATGATAATGCCATTTTCATTCATGATAGTGAATTAAAACATCTCAATGTTTTGAAGACAGCTTCAATAATTGAGTTGTTTTTAAATACCATCTCCTTGGAATCTCCTCTAGAGTCGACACAATCTGGTCCTCAAATATTGAGTTTAGTTTAATTTCTAACAACTGGCCCAGTATGTGGAGGGAGAGAGAGAGAGAGAGAGAGCAAACAGCTGGTTGTGAATGGTTTAAAGAATTGGCCCCCCACATGAGAGCAGAAGCTCTTTGTTGAACCAGGGCATATCATTAGCATATAAAATACCTTATTTGCCCCGTGGAGACAGTGAGCTGAGTGAGGACAAAGAGGGAGGAAAGGCAGCGGGGATCTTCATACTAGCACATGAAAGCTTTTTGGTAACACCTAAGATAGCAGATATATCATTCATAGTCCTAATTCACAGTATGGATGACAGACAATGTGACTTGAGGTTATGGAGTTAACAAAAAATCACGTTATCTACATATTTAGATTAACACAAAGTCTAAAATTTTTCCACACCTGACAAGTTAGTTTTATGTAAACACTGTTATTTTTATGATATAATTTTTATGTTACTTGAGCTGCCCATTTTAATACTGTGCATCAGATTACATATTGATAAAATTACAACAAAATATGATAGCCAAGCTAATCAATATCACATTCTCAGGCATTTATAGAATCAACTAAATAAAAAGTTCAATCAAAAAGAGTATTTATTTGCACTTTTACAAAAAATTATTCAGTGTATTACTGTTTTTTTTATTACATGCAGTTACCTCTGAAAATAGCAGCACATGTTAAACATAGGAATCTCATTGCTTTATAAAACATATCAAATCAAATGGCATCTACAACGAGTTATTTTAGTGCTTTCCTCAAAACTAACTTCGCTTTCTCACAAAAGGATTTTGTAACTGCAGGCGTAGCCACAGTTCTACCTCATCACATTAACTGACTTTCCAAATGTTTGATCCTTTGATAATGAAATGGGAAATGCTTAAAACATGCTGTTTTTCTTTAAAAATATATATTAACTTGATTTAATATTTGATGTTAAATTCAAATATTTGTATCCGTGAATTTAAGGGATAGTTCAACCAAAAATGAAAATTGTTTACTCATCTGTTTGTTCCAAACCCGTTTGAGTGTTTTTTTCCATTGAATGCAAACGAAGTTATTTTGAAAAATGTTGGAAACCAATAACCATTGACTACCACAATGTTTGTTTTCCTACTATGAATGGTGTCTATGGTTTCAGGTTTCCGACATTTTTCAAAATATCCTCTTTTGTATACAACAGAACCAATCAAACTCAAACATGTGAAGGGTGAGTAAATAATGGCAGAATTTTTATTTTGGGTGAACTATTCCTTTAAGTGTCCAAATACTTCTAGGGTTCTATGTAATCAGACACAGCAGTAATTATTATAAGCGATGCAGTAGCGCTTAAGTGTCAGTAGAGGGCACAGGAGAGCTCCAGTCAGCTATAACGTCCACATAATGCTGCATCCAAATAAAAACCATGACAGTGTGACAACTGGTTCAGCCAGATGTTGTGACTGAAGTGTAGTTTACTGTCAATAATAGGACACGGCCTAATGGTTATTTATATTTTCTAACTGTTATTGTCTGTTACACTCCCTCCCTGTCCTTGAGCTTTATCCTCTCTACGTAAGCAGCTTTCAAGGACACACATTCCAGCTCCTCAGATCCTGTTCCTCATCCATCCAACACATGAGGATCAATGGAGCCAAGGGCAGCATGTAAGGGGATCCAGGGCCGAGGAGACCAGAGTTGTGTTTTATTTGTTCTGTGGCGTGGCCCTGTTTGATGTTACCCTCTCCCATTTCATTCATCCGGAAAATCTGCTGTGTGTGAATCAAAACTGGGCGAGTAGGTCTCACTTGATACTCAGATGTAATTAGTATCTGCCAGTCATCCACCTAAATAATCAGCTACTCGCCCTCATGCCATTACACACATACGTTCTCTTGTGGGACATAAGATATTTTGAGAAATTTGGCAGTGGAAATCAATGTTTGGAACTGTTTGGTTGCCAAATAAAAATACATATTTTTCTTTTCACAGAATTTTTAAATAAGGTTAGAAAGGATGAGGATCAGGGAAAATTATGATAGCTAAATGTGGATGTTATTTTATCTGAATTTCATACGCATACACGTCTTATTTGTACCTTATTTGTAGGTCCAGACAGAATCTTTTTATTTTATTTTTATATGTTATTTCTGCACAGAAGTTTGTAAATAATAAATAAAAATCTGTGGATTTATGTTAAATTATTTTAAGTGAACTTGACTTAAGGTTTACAGTGCAAATCTAATTAGAACCACTTGTTAAGTGAACAAAATTACAGTAGCTTTCTCATATAAAAACATCCACTAAAAGACAGGAAATTTTTCTTTATAGTACATAAATCGTCCAAACATTTGCTTATTAATTAAAAATAATATTACTGAAATTAATATGAAAGCTGAATAAATATATATTTACACACATTGAAACAAGTAAATAAATAGATTAAATAATGGGCTCAAAAATCTGCAGAAATCTGCTGAAAAGAATGAGGAAAGTGTAAAGTGTTTTCTGCAGGCAAAGACTTCTGGGCCTATTTATAATTTATTCATAAAGTGTAAATATTTTTACTTTTTTTATTTATTCCTTTTTGTTTGTTTGTTTTGATTGTTTAATTGAAACCTCAACCTTCAAGGCTATCTTGTTTAACCCAGTTTAAACTTGGTATTAAGTTGTGTTTTTGTCAATTTGATCGCAAGTAGATGATGCCTAAAAACAGATACAAACTGAGATTAAAGCATTTTGAGCTCCTCCACTTCCAGACCCCATTTACACCCTTTATGAAAGGGATAGTTCACCCCAATATGAACATTTACAGTTAACTTACCCTCAGTTCATTGAAGATGCAGGTGACTTTTTTTCTTCAGTAAAGGTTTTTACAAGTCAGTGGTCACCCATTTTTGAGATGAAAAATAAATACATACAAACAAGTTCAAGTCATTCCATGTGGCTCCTGATGCTATACTGAGGTCTTATGAAGAAAAATAAAATTCTGTGTGTTTCTGGTTGCTTTATGTTCCCCATACATCCCTACATTCCTATATAATGCCACTATAGTGCAAGTAATGAAATGCGAGCATGCAATCAGGCATGAAGTGACAATAATATTGTAAATAATGTTCAGGTTTTTTTGCACAGACAGATTGCTTCCCTTCATATGACCTCAGTATATCATCATTAGCCATTAAGATTGATTTAGACTTGTTTGTATGAGTTTATTTTTTATTTCAAAACCAGTGACCATTGACTTGCATTATACGAATACACGATCGTATCGTTTTTTGGATACGATCGTCTTCTTTAATTTGTCTTCTTTAAAATTTGTCTTCTTTACCCCTTCTTTAAAGGGATAGTTCACCCAAAAAAGAAATTTCTGTCATCATGTGCTCATCTGTCACTTTTTTCAAATCTTTATGAATTTCTTTCTTTTGTTGAACACAAAAGAAGATATTTTGAAGTTCCTACTATGGAAGTCAATGGTTTCAGGTTTTCACCTTTCTTCAAAATATCTTCTTTTGTGTTCAAAAGAAGAAAGAAACTCATAAAGGTTTGAAACCACTTTTGAAACCACAATTTAAATTTTTGGGTGAACTATATCCGTTTATTATTCTACTAAAGAAAAAAGTCACCTACATCTTCAATGGCCAGAGGGTAAATACATTTTCATTTTTGGGTGAACTATCCCTTTAAGATGCATTTTTGTCAATCCGCTATAAGAGGACAACACTAAAAATAGGTGTAAACTGTCTAAAATTCTTTAGTTTTGTCAACTTTTCACCTTTTCTAGTATTAAGATGCATTTTTGTCAATCTTATCACAAGTAGACAATGCTAAATGCAGGTGTAAATGCAGTCTGAAATTGTTGAGCTTGCCCAATTTTGTCCATTACCAGAGGTATGGTCCAAAATGTATTCTTTGAACATAGTGAATTCGTTGCATATACAAATTACTCTTGCTCCTTGTTCATACTACTTATTTAAAATGAGTTTAAAATGATCAACACAATTCTTAAGTTTGTTTGGGACAACCTAATTGCTTTATGTTCAATCCACTTAAATTTGTACAAATTATTAAGTTAATTTATTAGATTTGTGTTGAGACAACCTGAAGCAATTGTGTGGATTTTTTACAGTGTAGTGTAAATGGTTATATCATCTAAATAGCCACAAAAGATCACATACTCTTTGCTTACTGGCCAATAGTTTGTATTGTGAGAAAGTGCCCCAAAACAGTACTTTTAATATTGTACCAAAACACACATGATCAAAATCATTGCTTGATTGCAACATGAGGTCATTACAGAATTCTCACGCTTATTTTTTTCTAGCAATAGACAAACAGAAGATGTGACAAGAAAATTATTTGGGGGTCTCTGCGTGCATTGTAGTGCACTGCTTGTTTAGACATGAGAGAGATATGACTGTAATCCAGTCTTTTGTAATTAACCTCCGGGTTTCCTATGTGCTCCTAATTACTTCGCATAAACAATGTGGGATCAGTGCTAATCTGAAAGAGCCCATTCAGAGGCTTTCATGTGGGGTTTCTAATGGGCTCTGCAGGCGGGAGCACAGGCTGATCTGGAGGAGGTGCTGTGGGGGATTCACTGGAGGGGGCTGTTGACTGATATCACCCGCACTGGATTCAGATCAGGGCATAAACTCAGCATCACATGAAACAAGCTGGTTTCACTCTACAGCCATAACTGCCAAAACCACAACACAAATACAAGTCCTGCAAGTCTTTGTGCACATGTGCACACAATGTTTATTTTGCCATCTTGATTCGATCAGATTGCAAATAGTAGTAGCAAATTAAAAATTAAATGCAAATGCTGTACTAATGGCATTATAGTGCCAGTAATATAGTGTGTCTGTACGTCTAAATTCATGAAAACTAAACGCAATGTCTGGATTTTGAATTGTTTAACAAAGCCATATGGTTTAAAAGTAATTTATTAGTAATATTTCAGATTAAGTGACTTTGATTGTCACTGTTTGTACAGAAAGAATGTTTTTGTTTCACTGAAGCTCAAGTCAAACCATTCTGCATGATCGTCAGATTTGCAGAGTTCTTGCGGATAGAGTGCTGCTGACATTAAAGTAATCATGGGACAAACTAAATTTGAAGACATGCATATCAATCAAATTATGCTAATTATAAAATTTTGATGCTTTTTAAAGGTGCTTTGGATTCCACTGTGGTGAGAAAAACACTTTAGACATGCATTGTTTTCCTCTTTTCTGTGGTAATGTTTTCAGTAACAACGGTTTTCTCAGGATGTTTATTTGGACACACAGAATGATCACCTTATCTCTCACACCATGGGATCTGCTTTATCTTTCTGTCTTAGGGTTATCAACAGCAAGCCTGAAGGATCGTTGTGCTGACTGGAAACTAGTTCATTAAGTCATACTTGTTTCTATTTGTTTAATTATTTTATTTAAACTTTTTAGTAATGTTTCAAAAAAATGTGCATAGTCTGAAACAAAAAATATACATTATTTGAGATACTAAAAGTTTTCATTTATTTATTTATTTTTACAAATTTCAGTCTTGATAATTCAATGGTTAGATGAACACTGATGTATTCATATTATTTTTATTATGTGATCGTTCTTGATATTAAATACACCTTTTTGCCTAAATTTATTTTACATTTGTAATTTGTTAGTTTTTTTCATTAAAATATCAAAAAACACTAGAACAGTGTTATATATTTTGCTGACTTGTATACTTGCATTATTCCAAATGTTTAATGTTAAAATCCAGAGAAATAAGCAATTTAAACTGTGACACAGACCATGTCCTGTGTCGCCATTCTAATGAAGTCATACACCCTCAGTTGTCAGTTTGATTTTATAGAAACAGCAAAGACGCTTTAATATGTTGTGTGCTTTGTTAGACTGCATTACAACAGAACCCTAAAAAGTATGTAATATGATAAAACAGCTGTCGACTCCATAAGGATGCACAAGAATTTAATAAACTCAATTATCAACAGGATGTCTGTGAATTGCAGAGCTTATGCAAACACACTATGATTAGATGCTTTCTTAACTGATGTTTTCTCAACACTTTCCTTTTTTGTGTTGACTGTTATTGAGATGTACGAGCACAGCACAAACTTACATATTCATCTAAACATAACTGAGGAGGTTGTGTGGATGCTTATTTATTTATTTTTTTGTGAAACATTTTTTTGGGTTTCTCTCATGATTTTGAACTAGGCGCCAACAGCCAGTGGTTAGTGTATCTACACATAGCACAGAGGTGCTCACGGCGACCCGAGTTCGATTCCCGGGTCGAGGTCCTTTTTTTCGATGCTTCCCCTCTCTCTTTGCTCCTCATTCATTCATGTCTCCTAGCTACATTGTTCTATAAAATAAAAGTAAAAAAAACGCAAAAAAATATTTTCAAGAATAAATAAATAGAAACATCACTGTTAATGATACTAATGTCTACAACATCTGTACCCATCTTTCATATCAGACAGTCACACACAAACCATTTACAGCTTTATTTGATCAGTGGATGTCAGCACTCTAATAATCCACCACCCCCCTTTTTTTTGTGTGTCATGAAATTTACACACAAGCAGGGTCAGTAAAGGCGATTATGATGCTTGACATCATCATGAAATGCCAGAGACTGTGTTGAGTCTGGACCCATTGAGGAAGATTTGCATGTGCAGGTACAGAAGCCACCTCCCGACCGACTCCAGCATTACCGGTTCATGCTGTCAATGGCCAACACTGCAGTCTCCCCTCCCTTCATTTCTGCAGCATGTCATCGTCCCGTCTCAGGGTCTGACTGACCTATATCTCCCTCATGCTCTCTGCCGCCTGCTGTCTCAGAGAGTTTCTGTCTCTCTCTCATGCCCAGGAGCCCCTGCTGCAGATGTAGGGCAGCCCCATCAGTTATTCAGCACTTCACAGCACTGCAGTCCGGGTGGAGGGGCGAACCCAGCGCCACTGGAGTGATGAATTAAACAGGACACTCTCTCACTCTCTCCCGCCTCTCTTGCTTTGCTGCTTTTGGCTCAGGCAGAGCAACCGTTTTCCTGTCGGCTTGACAATGGCGGGAGGGAAGGAGGACGGCGAGCACTTTAGCAGACTCGGGCCTCCACGAAAAACAAGCCTGCGACCTTTCACCCCAGCTGCTGGAGAGCTCCCTGGTGGTTTTGGGCAATGGCCTTTTGTTAGTCAGAGGAGGCTCTGGTGAAGGAATTCTTTTATTGAATTCTGTGCTGATTAGATGCCATTATTTTAGACTGTTATGACATTGTGGATTGTTTACGACTTAATTAAATAAAGGTTGGGAGTATAAATCAGGGGCATCATGCAGGTTTTTTTTAATGACGCTTAAAGGGATAGCTTACCCAAAAATGAACATTTCCTCATCATTCCTTTTAAAAATGCAAAAACAGAACAATATAAACTAAAGAATATTGCAAAAATTGGGATTTGTTTCCCAACATTCGTCAGTACATAATGTTTTGTGTTCAACGGAAGAAAGTTTAAAACCACATAAGGGAGAGTAAATGGTGACATAATTGTCCTTTTTGGGTGAACTATCCCAAATGCTTGAGTTTCCTTCTTCTGTTGAACACAAAAGAGGATATTTTGAAGAATGCCATAGTAAGAAACCATAAACTACTGTTTAAACTTCGGAGTTACAAATGTTTGGGGTCATTATGGATATTATTTGATCCTGCTTAACATTTTTATGAAAATCTTTTTAGGGTTTCTCTGGTGACTTTGAGGGGAAAAAAAGCATTTTAATATTTTTTTAAATAGAAATCCTTTGTCACATTATAAATGTTTTCACTGTCACTTTTGGTCCTGAATGAATAATTATTAATTAATAACTATTTTAAAGTACTGAATGGTAGTGTAATCTGACAAATCTGCCTATGAACTTGACTGCCAGTGATGACTGTGCATTTTTATTGTATGATAAAAAGCAGCTCTGAGGTTTTGACATAATTTTGTTCCTGGACAATAAAAATGATGCATAAAATATTGATGATTTTAGTAGATATAGTAGAATAGTAGATTTGGGAAGTATTCAGTGAAAGATACTCTTGCTCTGCTTCAGCACCCCTCACCCACTTAACATGGCTCACTTTTTCCTGTGTCCAAAACAATGTCATTCCACAGTCTCCAGCATGTGCAATAGTCATTAGAAAATGGTGTCAGTGCTACTGCAGATGAGATTTCCTGCAGAAACAGGCATTTTCGCCTAATCTAAATTAGTGTTAAACTTTTCAACAGACAATATAATGAGTAAAAAATTGTTTATATAAACACTGTTTTATATCTCTCATATCACATTGCTCTGTTTGTTTTCTCACATAAAATAATAATTTCAGCTCGAATGAAAATTTCATGTCCATTTATTATTCATTTGGGAAGTGGCTATATAACAAGCACTGCAATCTAAATCACTCATGATTCCTTACATGCAGTCTCTCAAGACTAAAAGAGCAAATAAAAATATATTTTTTTCTTCTTGTAAAAGCATAATTTCCTGTGGGACGAGCTTTGCCTGATTATTATTTTATCCAAAGTACAAATCTGTCCCTCTGATAAACTCAAAACTTTGAAATTTATCACAGATGATAAAACCAAAACAAGTAGTGTTGCTCGGTGTATCTAATTTGCCTGTGTCAGATCATTATGCTCTATAGGTGTGAGACAAATGCATTCAATGCCTAACCCACAAAGAGCATCTCGCTGTAGCGTATATGTGGGTCAGTGAGGCAGTACAAAGTTTCCACACAGAAGTGTCTGCTATCAGCTCAGATCTGTGGGAAACAGGACAGTCAGTGTTCAGTCAGCTGAGAGGAGGAGAGCAGGACTTATGAGAGCTGAGAGGGGAAAAAAGGGCTCTTAAGAGCTGCATTTGGGTCAATGGCCTTCTGATGTGTTTCTGTCTGATTTGCCTTGCTCTGTCACCTCAGCAGAGTCAAGAGGAAATGTGGCAAAAGCAAACGCCCATGCAGGAAATCTCCCTTAACATCCTTTTGGATTCTTCCACTGTGGTTTGGTGTCCAAAAATACACGTCACGTCATATTTCAGGACACCATTTACATGAGCTTATGTATGTGTCTGATGAGTGAATGGCTATCATATACAGTGCCAACAGCCATATTTGGAGATTTTTAGACACATCTGAGTGTGAATGTGGCGGACTTACACAATATAAAACCAAGAGGCATTTGTTTGAAATAATCCCTTGTGAAAATGAAGTATAGCATTTTAAAAATAGTACTTCATGGATATAATATACTTTAATTCCTTTTTTTAACCAAACCCTTGCAAAAATTGACCGTTGTTTTAATTATGAGTTTTGTTAGTGTGGATTTTCATGCATTGATTACGATTTCATTAACTGGAATTTTTGCTATAAATACAACAGTTAAAGTATGTTTAGTTTGACAAAACTATGGTTGACTTGTTGTTTTTTTAATATATATATATGTGATGGAATAAAATGTTTTATACACTTAAATGAAAATATATTATATATAGCTGAATGTATAGCTGTATATATATATAGTTGAACTTTCAAGTACCTTTTTGATGTACGCTGTAAAAAATCATATGATCAGTAAGTAATGACAACATGTTTTGAGTTAATTGTAACTTATTAAACTAAGTTAATCATGTTACAACATATTTTTAGGAGTTACACAAGCTGTTTTATGTCAGTTTAATATAATATAAGGACTCATAAGGTTAATTTGATTCAGCTTAAAAATTTATGTTTTTTTAAATACGTTTTATATGTAATTACATAATTACCTCTAAATATTTATTATTAAACTGTACTGTGAAAAGTACAGATTTTTAGTAAACCAAAATATACTTAATTTCAATTTGTATGGAAACCTTTTAATGTCCTATTTCAATATATTTGTAATTACTCGTTTAACACTGATGTTTCAATTTAATACATTCATCTTTAAATGTAATTGCAAGTAACACCATTCAGTTGAAACTATAATCAAGTACTTGTGCATTACAAATCAGAATAAATGCACTTTAAAGCATGACACAAGATTATTGATATAAAATGTAAACACTTTAATCTGACATTACAAAGTGGATTTTAAAGTGTTTTAAATCTTAGATTTTTATGCGTACTTTATTTAATTAATTTTATCTGAATATGTTTTTGTTTAAATATATACTTTAAAAATTTGAAGAGCACTACAAGTGGACATTCAGTACAATTAAGGGGCACTTATTTTACATTTAGGAAGAAAGCACATTTCAAGCAAATCAATCCACCAAAAGAAGTCAGTTTTCAAATGAAAACTGTAGTTAGCAATTCACTGCATCCAAATTATGTTTAGACTAGAAAATCCAAACAGACAGAAATCCAATAAGCCTACAAACTCCAGTAATGAAAAATTGCTATGAGGATGGAGGAAAGTCCCATGTGACCAAAACATCCACCGATTCTTTGCATCAAAGCAGTAGTCTTATCTCACAACATGTCTTTTTTCATTACTGGAGTGTGCAGGCTTATTGAATCCTTGTGTATTTTTTCAAAGATAAAATATTTGATGAGCTGTTCCAAAAATATTTAAGCATATTTTCTTGCCCAAATTTGTTGATTACATCCAGATAGTATGCTGAACTATAATCTTCAAATAGTTTAAAAAAATTTTTACTGTAACTTATCTGAACAGCAACATTCTGCATCAGTTTTCTGTAGTCAAATTATTATTGTGTATGTCTAACAGAGCTTGCAAAAACAAAAATGGCCACAGCATTTGCACAGTAACAACTATTTTGCTTACTCTGTCGATGTGTGAAGTCTCTAGTGCCCGAGAGGTAAATGTGCTGCTGAAATTAGAAATTGCTCATCACGGAGAGCACAAAGAAGCTCTGTAATGCTGGCTCTGATGGGTTCTCATAGGGGGAGGGGCCTTGTGAGGCCGTGTCTGTCTGATTGGCTGAGCTCCAGAGAGGGGTGTGTGCGTGTCAAGGATGTGGGCACTGGAGGAGTCTGCATCTGTTCAGAGTAATGCCAGCTCACATACTGACGCAGTGCTGCAGCATGCCATCAAAATGTCTGGCACTGCACATCGTCTTCTTCTTCTTGCAATGTAAAATGTCTCCAAATATTTCCATGCACACATCTGCTGTTTGGAGAGGGAGTGAGCTGAATGTGACCGAGCTTTCAGCCGCACAAGGGTTTGTGTGCCGTTGCTATGCCGCGTGGCTTCAGGCATCTGCAAAGTCAGCCTCAAATCACCAGTTATGCCCACCCCGCTCAAAAACACAAAAGACTCTGTTTGGATCAGAACGAACACTGTGCATAGCAGGGAACACAGTCATTCCTTTGAGTTGCTGTGTTTACTTAATATGTTTGTTTTTCTCAGTGTGCTTACTTAGGCTTTTATTAATGTTTTAATATTGTATTTAAATTACAGCACATGCATGTTCTTGCCATAAAGCATGCATGCTTTACATGCATCATATAAAGCATTAATTATATGCATATCTTTTATCCCTTGTGTATTGATCAAATTTACTACCCTTCCTTTATGTTGGTAGCTGTTTTTGGCCCCATTGACTTTTATAATTATAATTATTATAATTTTTTTTTTTGATTGCAAAGCCATGACACTATATAATCATGCATTCTTTATTGTTGGTGGTTTTCCCTGTTGTGATGAGGTAAAATTTTACATTTTTACTGTTGATCATTAGTACCATATTTAGATAGGCCTGTGCAGAAAAGTGTCTGGCTTTTATATGGAGTTCTATGGAATAAAACAGCAGATTATAGTGTGTGTGCATAAATACACTTACTATGTTTACTATGTTCTGAGAGCTGAGCTGTTTATTTTGATTTTCTCAGACATATCAAGGGAAGTGTGCAAAGGTCTCTTTTACACTCTCACACACTCTATACTCCACATTAAAGCCAGAAACTAAGATGTTTTGCACTGCAGCTGATGATCAACAGTAAAAATTACACATTTTAACTCTTTCCAACAGGGAAAACCACCAACAATCAAAAAAACATAATAATATGATGTCATGGCTTTGCAATCAACAAATGTCATTATAATGGAAGTCAGTGAGGCAATACCAGTCACCAACATAACGAAAGGTTAGAAAGTTTGCCCAGAGTGTGTTGTTGAGTTTTTTTTTTTTTACAAATTTCAAAGCATTGTCCCAAAATATGTGTCAAAATAAGATTTGTCACCAAAAATCTTTCCATTTGCTGAAACGCAGAGAATGTTTTGGCCAGATTAAGACTCAAAATCACCACAGAGTGGATGAAAGGCAAGACACTACACTGTTTTCTCATGCACCTGTCATTTTCTGTTGGAGATTTTGTGGCTTTTTGCCTTTCATGATTTTTTTTTATCTAATGTAAAGAAAACACCCAAAAATACATGTTTAAGTGCTTATTTTATCACACTTTATCAATTTGTCCCTGTATATTTCAACTGCAAGGGCATTTTCTCAAGCTTTTTCTCATGTACTGAGCCACAAATCAAAATTTCAGCTCCAGTTACATATGGATGATTCTAGAAGTAAGCGTACATTTTGCATCTCCTAGATAAACCTGTTTTTTTTTTAAACACAAAAGCTTTAATGAAACAGTTTGGATAATAACACAACCTATCTCTAAAAAATAATGTTTGCATGTGTATTTAGGGAAATATTAACTCAAAGACTATACCTATTTTTGACAATTTCTGCCTCCAGAATCATACATCCAATTCAATACTTTAATTATTATGAAATTATTAAGTTTAATTAGCATCTTTTTTTGTGTTTTTACTGTACTAAGTTAAATAAACATTTGCTTGAAATATCTATTTTCTGTATTATTTGTAAATTAAGTAATAAAAAATTATTTTGCGTCTGTCCCTATTTATTCTGGTAAACTCTGTTATACATCGGCAAAACAATCTATAAAGCACACAAGAAAAATCATGTGACTTGCTTCGAGTGATGTCACTTCCTCTGTCAGGAAACTCTGAAAGGCATTGAGGCATGCCATTATTATTTCCTTCATTCATTTTCCTTCTCTTTAGTCCCTTTATTCATCAGGGGTCACCACAGTGGAATGAACCGCCTGCCATTATTATATTTTCATTAATGTATTTTGCACAAAATATATAGGATACACCAATCATAGATTAATTATACTGTATGTCAACTCTGTTATTGTGATATTTCAGAGAATTTCTCATTCACTTTTTGTAAACTATATTATGATGAAAATACATAAAACTGTTTTAGAGATGTCGTGTAGTATCTGGTTTGAGGTTAGCATCTTGAGCTAATGCAAAAAATTGGTGGGAAATGTCAACTCTGTTAGTGGTTTAAAAAGTTTAATAATAGGATAAAAACAGTTAGAAACAGAATCAAATGTTCCCTATCATATTTAAGCATGTAACAATATTTGACATTAATAATATTTCGTTTACTGTGAATTATACATTTGTTGTATATCACTCCAGTTTGAGGAAAATGATTAGAAAATGTCTCAAAGGTACCTGCAATTCTAGAATGAAGCCTGTACCAAACGTCACAGTTTTATTCACATCTATATTCTGTTATTTTGTTTTTACAGAGGAATATGTAAATACATAATTTTCCTGATTATATACAACATTTTATTCCTGCATAAATTGCGGTACACTATTTTCTGTATTTTGGTGTGATAAAAAGAAGTCCATTCGTAAAAAGTCTAATATGTAAAAAAAAACAATAAATAAAATAAAAATTCATTCTGACTTTTTCCAATATTCACATTTTTGTGCTAGAAATGTATGCAAATTAGCGAAATGTTTAGTGCGTTTGCTTATTTAAACATAACGTTTAAAATAGTTGTCATTCAAAAAAGTTTGCAATTCCTAATGCATTTAATCAACTGTGGAAGTATGTTGAGAACTATTAGTTCATTGTTTTACCCTATTAACCTGCAGTGTCTTGCCTTAAAATGTGGTTTCTGCAGATTGTGTGTCTGAAAGTGCTCTTGTTTCTGCTTCGTATGCGATCAGCTTTCATTGTGCTAACACTGCAGACCTTGGTTTATTTTAGCACAGCAGATTGGAGGATCGTCCCCATGGCAACTGCTCCAGCTTCACACTGTTAACAAAGATAGCTTTCACTTAGAAATGCAGATAGATCCCCATCCGTCCACAATACAACACTTAAATGGCTGTATATGCTTTAAACTCAGTGTTTTTTTGTTGTTGTTGTAGGATTAGGGTGAAATTCAGAGTAGTAGACATGATGTTATTTGCACTTAATCTCTTTAGACAGACACCAGTCAAGACAAATGCCTTAACTGTCCAGCATTATTTGAGGATCAAAAGGGAGATGGCTTTGCTAAATGGCCATTTCCTTTTACCTTTGTGTGAAGTAGACAGCCATTTTCAGCTCATTAATCATCACAGATAAATAATGGAAGCTACAGTAAATTGCTGTTGACTGAAAACTGGAGATTTCATCTGGAGATCTTCATTTTTGCTTTCTGGGAATAAACATCTTTACACATAAAATATAAATAATTTCCATGCTTAAAATTAAATTAAATTATATTAAATTAAATTAAATTAATATGAACAATAATAATGAAAGCTTCATGCAATACATTCATTCATTCATTCATTTTCTTTTTGGCTTAGTCCCTTTATTAATCTGGGGTCGCCACAGCGGAATGAACCGCCAACTTATCCAGCATATGTTTTACGCAGCGGATGCCCTTCCAGCTGCAACCCATCACACATACACTACGGACAATTTAGCCTACCCAATTCACCTATAGCGCATGTCTTTGGACTTGTGGGGGAAACCGGAGCACCCGGAGGAAACTCACGCAAACACGGGGAGAACATGCAAACTCCACACAGAAATGCCAACTGACCCTGCCGAGGCTCGAACCAGCGACGTTCTTGCTGTGAGGCGAACGTGCCACCCACTGCGCCACCGTGCAGCCCCTCATGCAATACAATATAAACATATTAAAAATTGAATTATATTAAATAAAAAATAATAATAATTAATAATAAATAACGAAAGCTTCGTGCAATAAAATATGAACATGTTATAAAATTTAATTATATTAAATTAAAAAAAATAAAAAATAAAATAATAATAATAATAATAATAAAATCTTCATGCAATAAATTATAAACAAATATTTGACATGATGTTAAATGATTTTAGAATTTATATGAGTGTATAAAGTAATCAAAATAGTCACTTGTTTTTAAAGGATGCCCCAAAATCCACTTTGCAGTAGTTCTGTTTTCAGCACAACTTTACTGACAATTTTTTTCACCTGTTCAAACTTAATACTGGTTCAAACTAAGTAAACATCTGACATAAAGTAACCATAACCATGTAAAATGAATGCTGTTTTTGGGAATCTCTTTTCAAACGCCCCTGTATTCATCTTGTACAGTATTTCTGATAAATATCTAATCTGATATCCAAATAAAACCGGTGGCTCATGGTCAGATCTGGTTTCACAATACAAAAAAAGCCTTCTCTGCATTTGTTCCATTAAATAATCTTATAATAGCATTTGGCTTAATATTACATTTGTTTTTATTGAATACATGCAGGTTATTTTTCAAATAAGCTCTAATGCACTTGTGTATATTTACATAGTTAGCTTTCAATATATTCCAATGAAGACATTTTGAGCATTTTTAAGCAATATGTGATTGATGGTAAGCCATATGAAAGACTCACAGAACCTACAGACACTCTGAGGAATGTTTGTCCTGCATCATTTTCTCATGCCTGTGTGCTGCTGTTGATCCTGCGCCAGTGCTATTTGGATGAAGCCGATGTTTATTTGACTAGACCTTCCTGAACCCACTGACCAACATGTGCAGCCTATGAATATATCTTTGTACAGAATAAACACTTCATTGTGTTTCCTCATCCTCTCACTGAAGAAGCGGCATTTGTCCTGAAGGAAAACAAATGTTGTGAAACGCATCATGGAGAACTATGTAAATGTGTGGTTAAGCTATATGCTAAGATCCGTTATGCGATATGCCATTTTAAAAAGACCTAAAAGTTTTTTAGGTGATTATTGCTTTGTGTCTCTACAAACGTGTTGATTTCTTCTGGTTTGTGTATGATATTTAATACTTTTTGTCTATTTAAAATCAGTGGGGTTCAATGTGGAAATGACTCATGGGTGAATAATATTTCAGAGAGAAAGCTTTAAGTGAATGTGTCGTGAGGGTTCAACATCTCAAAATTGAGCAAGGATTTTTGTGCCTGTTTTATGCAATAGAATGAGAAAATCACTAATATTATAATGGTTTACAGAACACACTCACTAAAATGTCATTCAGTGTAACAATAGTTTATATAAACTTAAAAAGTCTTCTCAGGCATAATAAGAGCAATAATTATTTGTTTACATAATAAAAGACTCTATTCAAGATCACAGCGCATGCAGCCCCAAAATAACCAGTAGTCAGGTAGAATCTTTTAAATCATTTAAAATATAATAAACTATCACTTTTGATGTTTCATTTTTACATAAACATATCTGTTGCACTGAATGACACTTAATGTAACATTATTTCACCCATTTTTTTCACAGCAAACATGCAAAATAAATAATCGTTCATCATGACTTTAATGGTTTTAAAAACATTTTATGAATCTGCATTTTAAATCTAAATCGGATAATTAGCTTTAGCTACAGTATTTTTTAAAAGTAGTGACTGGTTAAACACTTTCACTAGGGGTGACATCCTACAATTCTCTGTTTCCCAACTCATTTTTTGGGATACGTGAGTGCGGAGAGGCGGGACGGCGCGTGACATCACTCATCTGTATAAAAGCTCCAGCTGTGTCTGTGCGCTCGCGCTGTGAGGCTGCAGAGAAAGAGAGAGAGAGAGGCGCGCGCACGCTCGCTCCTGCAAACAAAGAGACCCGTCAACATCATCCACGGTGCACCAGCAGAACCCGCTCCAGCAAGGCCACGAGCTGCAACCATGACCGCAAACGGAACCAGCGACATGCTCAAAATCCAATTCGGATTGATCAACTGCGGGAACAAGTACCTCACGGCCGAGACGTTCGGCTTCAAAATCAATGCATCAGCCACCAGCATGAAGAAGAAGCAGATTTGGACCCTGGAGCAGGACGGAGATGATTCAAACATGTTCTACTTGAAGAGCCACCTGGGACGGTACATCGCAGCCGACAAAGACGGCAACGTCACGGGTGACAGTGAGACCCCGGGCGAGGACTGTCGCTTCATAATCACCGCACATGATGATGGGCGCTGGTCACTGCAGTCCGAGCCGCACAAGCGCTACCTAGGCGGCACCGAGGACAGGATCACCTGCTTCGCCCAGACCATCTCCATCGCGGAGAAATGGAGCGTGCACATCGCCATGCACCCGCAGGTCAACATCTTCAGCGTGACCAGGAAAAGGTACGCACACCTGAGCTCCGAGCAGAACGAGATTGCCATCGACCGGGATGTGCCCTGGGGCGTGGATTCCCTCATCACCCTGGTCTTCCAGGACCAGAGGTACCACCTTCAGACCTCCGACAACCGCTTCCTGAAGAACGACGGCAGCCTGTCCCAGACGGCGGATAAGACCACGGGTTACACGCTGGAGTTCAGGTCCGGGAAGGTGGCCTTCAGAGATTGCACCGGAAAGTACCTGGCTCCCTCTGGTCCCAGTGGAACCATGAAGTCCGGCAAGAGCATGAAGGTTGGCAAGGATGAGCTTTTCGTTCTGGAGCAGAGCCACCCTCAAGTGGTCCTCACCGCTGGCAACGACAGGAATGTGTCCACCAGACAAGGTAAATGATGCTGCTTTGTTGTCGCGTAATGATGTGTTCATCTACGCAGAACGGCTGGTACATATGTGGGTATGATCAGTCAGGGTTGGGTTCCTATAAACCCTCCATAATTATCTACAGCTCATTCTAAATTATAGATATCCCACTCTCGTGGTTGCTGTGTGCAGGGGTGGATCAGTGCAAAAGCTTTGAGCATCCTGCAGTTTAGTCGAATGTTTCCTGGAAAGATCATTTTTAATGGTTAATCTGGTTGTGCCTCAAAGTGAGGATCCATTTTACCAACGTTTTTTCAGTCTGATGGTTCCCAGTGGGTTATTGTCACAACAGAAATCTGTTATCTGAGAGTGAAATCAATGCTCGAGCCCCCGTCTGCAGATTTGCACAATCATTCTTCTGTAAATTCCATAATGGCTGTATTTTGGAGAGGTCAGTGTACTGTAATTAAGTTGAGAGTCAAGGCGATCATTACTGTAAACACCCAGAGGAATTGACCTGAGACTGCCAGACTGAAATAATGGATCAAATTATATAGTACTGTATGCTGGACTGGTGAAAAATATTGTGCTTTTCAGAGTCCCCATTGCTGCTCAACTGCCCTATTAGTGCTGGAAATGAAATGCGATGTTCTGCTGTGTTTTAATAAGTGCTAAATTGAAAAAATGACATGCATTAAGAGAGGATGTGTGGGATTTGCTTGGCTCTGGTTTACCAGTATTGCTGGATGAGGCAGGATAATGCCAGTGCGCTGGGCCTGTGCCAAGATGCACGTGGTTTCTGCAGGTCAGGTTTGGCTCTTCTGTATAGCCTTTGTTTCATAGACTTGGCCTCTTTAATGCTTGTTATTCGTTTAGCTTTATGGTAGCACAACATTTCTTCTGTCCTCAAAAAGCAAGTCATGCTATTTGCGCAAAGCAATCTGGACTTAATTATTATGCTCCACATCAAATCACATGTGTTCCATCGTAGTACACCAATACCCCACCAGTGCTCTCTATTCACACTTTCCCAAGATCAAATATTTGTCTTTAGGGAGAATATCCTTAATGGATAGAGACTCAATATTTGCGACAAGCTCCTTTGAGCCTTCTTCAGAAAAAGTGTGAGGGGGCCGAGATTTCAGGCGTGTGCTGAGGGTAGAAGGAGAACAAAGACAGCATGCTCTGGGCCCCATCTCACCATGCAGCCCAGCTGCTGAACAATAGAGCCTCGCTATGCACAAGTTTAGCCATTTCAGCACGCACAAAAACACTACTCTCACTTAAATGCATCCGTCTTAAAAGATTAGGAGTTTCTCTCTTTGCTGGCCTGCTCTTCCTTCCTTTGTGGCAAGGACTTCGGATGTCTGTCATTCCATAAATGGTTTCCCAACAGCGTGTTGCATTATATTTTGTACTCATTTGAGAATTTCTTGCTCCTATATGATCGCAGCTACTCGACCTTGTTGACTGATGAGCTGATTTCAGTGTTTAGCAGTTCTCTGTAATTGTGAAATAAACATAAAGCAACCGAAATGTATGTCTCAACATTATTTCGTGGCCAAGGTTAAAGGCTTTTTTTCATTGGGGAATAAAAGCCCTGCAGTTGTCGTGTGGATGGATTGAGCATTGGCAGTCGGGCGTCAGGCGATGGGGGTTGGGGGTGTGTCTGCTGGTGGCTTAAAAGATCCTCCCAAACCATTTAAATGCCGGGTGAGGATGCATACCTCCCTAGAATGATTGAGGGGATTTTTTTTTTTCTCCCTGTTGTCCTGCCCGAGACTGATTTAGAGCAAGTCTCCGGGCGTCTTAGTCATTCTCCTGTGCAGATCTTCCATTTGCAGCCATGTGTTTCTCATCTTGGTCATTTATTTTCCTTGCTCATTCAGGCACGCATATTTCTGGGGAAACTCAATCTGCCTTTCAGAGGCCAAGTTGCAGCAGTGCAATACCCTATTTTGTGTAGATATATTAGAAGCCTGGTGAAACTGTAACATGAAAGCAATGAGATTAATAATATAGGTGACTGGTATGTTTGAAGAATGAACCACAATGATTTAAAAAGATTCACATTTTTCCAACCATTTTTTGGGAGGATTTATTTTCAGAATAGAGCTTAAAGGGATAGTTCACACGAAAAAAGTATTGTGATCATTTACTCTTCCTTCACTTGTTCCTAACCTGTTTGAGTTTCTTCTGTTGAACACAAAAGAAGATATTTTGAAGAATGCTGGAATGCAACCTGTAACCACTAACTCTGTATTTGTATTTCCTACTATGTCAATGGTTACAGGTTTTCAGATTTCTTTAAAATATCTTTAGTGTGCGAAAGAAAAAAGAAACCCATAAAGGTTAATAACATGAGGGTAAGTAAATACTGAGTCAATTTTGGGTGAACTATCCCTTTAATATTTGTAACTGTAGCTCTTACACTCAGTCTTTATAAAGCTTTAATATTTCCCTCCAAAATCCTGACATCAAATTATGTTTTCCTTTCCTAAGAGGTTTAGACCATAAACGCAGGCTTTATCTGATGTCTGTCTGTCTATATGCATACAATGGAGTTTAATTAGATTTCCTGTAGTTGAGCACTGGTGGTCTGGTCTTTCAATAAGCTCTGTGAATCTAAACTACAAACCGGATGCATTGACTATTGTTGTCCTGAAGCTTCCCACTAAGCATCCTGGCATATGTGGCAGCCCAAAATTCCTAAGGAGATTAACTCTGTGTGTGAGGAGGAGGCCCAAGCAATTGCCAGAGTGATAGTCCCTGGTATCCAACACCCTTAAATCAAGTAATCTCAAAGATCAGCATCTCTACTCTGTCGTCAACTCGCTCTCTGCTTACTCAGCATGCCTCATCCAGATCAAAGATGTGTCATGGGTTCATACTGAAGAGAGTCAGAGTTTGTGGTTTTTATAATGTGGTTTTACAATATGCCGTTCTTGTGTTTGTCAGGCATGGATCTCTCTGCTAACCAGGACGAAGAAGGAGACCAGGAGACCTTCCAGATGGAGATCAGTAAGGACACAAAGAAGTGTGCCTTTAGGACCTGCACTGGCAAATACTGGACCCTCACAGCCAACGGTGGCCTCCAATGCACTGCCTCTACCAAGTGAGTGTAAATCACAGTACATGCTTTACTTTTGACTGTTGTGTGAACTTGCTGTAGCGTTTCCATATTAGCATTCTTTAGACAAAAGACAGTTTATTAAGATATTTGCTTAAATGCTCAAATTGTGAAAATTGAAATGAATGAAAAAATGTAAAAATAAAAATATATTATATATTTTTGGAAATTATTGTTTTCCATTTTAACAATGTAATGTATTTGTATGATGCAAAAGCTGAATTTTCAGAAGTCATTACTCCAATCTTCAGTGTCACATGATTCAGAAATGATGATTTCCTAATATCAGAGTTATTTTCAGATTTCTTTGATGAATAGAAAGCATAAAAGAAAGTCATCTTTACTGTTAGTTTGGTTTAATTCAATGCATCTTTGCTGAATAAAAGTATGAATAATTTTGTTCAAATGGAAAAAAAGAGAGGGAGAGAAGATCACCAAACTTTTGAAACTGACTTTTTATATTTGGTTTGTTACCTGTCAATTTTTTTCCTGGCTTTAGCTGGCATGTGATTAAAAAATGCAGATTTCTGAATGAAATGTTATAATATAACATTATTCCTTCACACACAGGTTCATCTTTTTTATTGTAATTTTTAAAATCTGTTATAAATTGTATTGCTTTGGTGATTTCCATTTGCCTATCTACATTGTATGTATAATCTCATCTTCCAGGTCTGCTAACTGCTACTTTGACATTGAGTGGCGTGGGAAGAAGATAACCCTGCGTGCCACCAATGGAAAATATGTGGCCGCCAAAAAGAATGGACAGCTGGCTGCCACTATTGACTCAGCAGGTGGGTGTGTGGTGTTGTACACTATTTCCGCTGTTTCAACCTTTTGTTTGGAAACGATGCAGTGATTTAGTGGACTGTATGTTGATGGATTGCCACTTAATTGGTGGCCATGCTAAATGGAGCACTTTAACAGCACAAACACATTAGCGCTTGCCTATTGTGAGTCTCATTGGGAAATTGCTTTTTCAGGTGAGACCGAGGAGTTCCTGATGAAGCTCATCAATAGGCCTCTTATTGTGCTGAGAGGAGAACATGGGTTCATTGGCTGCAGGAGAGTGACTGGAACCCTGGACTCCAACCGCTCCTCATATGACGTCTTTGGGTTGGAGTTTAGTGATGGAGCCTACAGCTTACGAGGTTTGTTTGCTATTGAACGATGTTTATACCTAGTATCAAGATTTTGGTCGATTTGTCATTTTGCTCAATCGGATCACAAGTAGATGAGACAAGTAGATTTGTTTACATGCATTCATGTTTTAATCTTTTTTTTTTTGTTTTTTTTTTTCTTTACTTGAGGGGAAGTAAGTCTCTATGGGTGGGAACTTGTATGGATGGCGTCTGAGATTTTAGTCTAATTTTGCAAAACAAACTCATTTTGCAGTTTACTTAAGAATGCAAAAGAGGAATAGTGCAGTGGTAATTGTCAATGAAAATGGCTTGACTAACAGACACTTGACCAGTCTACTGCGGCAGTAACATGATTAAATGTGCGTACTCTGATTCGCTCATCTAATGAATGAACAGTGCAATGCAGTGGACTATAAAAAACAATTATTTTTTTCATCAGCAATAATGCACTGTACATTCATTAATTGAGTGAATCAAATCATGCACATTCATAGGTCCTATGAGCTAGCAATGTGACTGAAAACTGTCAAGGTTTTTGTGTCAAGCTATTTACCTTATTCTGCAATGGGCAAGTGTTTTAGAACTTCATATACAGTTGCCTATGGGAGAAATGACTAGGAATAACAAATGGCAAAAAAAACTGTACAAACAAATGTGTTCATAACCATACATAAAAAGAAGAGTAATATAATAAGAAAATATCAGTTTACAACATCAACCAGCATGACAAGCTGTTTTTAATGTCTAAAAATCAATGAAAGTGAATGAGACTGGAAGTCTCAAGCCAAAAAGATTCCAATGGCTGCGGCCATTCGTACGTGAAGAAAAAGGTCAATAGGCAACAAACATTTTTCGCACTTATACACTGATGAAATTAACATGAACCGTGGAAAGCAATACATAGAGCAGCAGCTTTCATTTTAGTTCTGACGGCCACAAAATTGCACAATATTCTGCGTATTTGGGTTAGAATCAAGGCTGCTAAATCATTATGCTTTTTACACTTTTCTGCCATCATACCAAAATTACAGTTTAAGAATGTTCAGGCAAATTTGAAATCCTGATTAACTAGTGTGCTAGTTATGATACAACAACACATCATTTGATGTTTAAGAATTTGGTTGGTTTGCAGATAGTAAATAGTGTTTTGTGGCTATTTGCGCACATTCAACCACATGAACATTAACACTTCCTACAATTCTGGTAGAATGCATATTCAACTACTTATGGAAGTGATTGAAAGTGGACAAAGCTAAATTTAAGACCTCGTTTTTACCTGTATTCGGCTTTGCTAACTTGTGATTGGATTGACAAAAACACCACTTAAAGACAACAAAAATTAAACGCAAAAGAAGATATTCTGAAGAATGCTGGTTTCTGGCACCCATCACTGCAAAAAAAAATTATACGGAAGTTAGTAGTCCAAGCTACCAGCATTATTGAAAAATATCAAAACATGTTGACTCTTTACTTAACGCCTCGAATCTCTTTTCAGATTCCACAGGGAAGTACTGGATGGTGGGCAGTGAATCAAACGTGCTGAGCAGTAGCGACACCCCGGTGGACTTCTTCCTCGAGTTTTGTGACTACAACAAAGTGGCGATCAAGACAACAGAGGGGAAATATCTGAAGGGCGATCACGCTGGTGTTCTGAAGGCCAACGTCGACGATCTGGACAGCTCCACTATGTGGGAGTACTAAGAGCACTCAAGTAACCACTGTGGCTTTATCTTTCAGTTTTTCCCTTTTCTGTTATGCGTTTTGAATGGTTTCTAAATATATGAGAGCACACGGGGCCAATAGCAGAGAGAAACCCAAAGGTGAAGGGGCTTACTTTTAGTCACGTATACTCCATTCTGTCTAAGTACTTCAAGCGTTTGGGTGCCGTGGTTTTCAATGACCGACGAGTGGCCAAAACGGGGACTTCTGGGACTTAACTGGCATCCAAATTTGTGTTGTGTGGTTAAAGCACATCTCATGTCATCTCTTAATCTGTCCTAATATTTGACTGGCATGTCTCCATTTCTCTGGAAGATCGGCTATGTGGGCGCCACAGGATTTTTGATGTACCAGATTGTAGCGTGATCCTTCTCCCTTGTCTTTGCACAGTCCCGTACGAGCCCCACACTCTCTTAAATATTAACACATAGTGAAATATGTCAAAGAAAAACCTTGTGACTGTGAGCTATTGATGTAATGCCTCCCACTATATTGCCAGTCACAAGTACCTACCCTCACGATCAGAGGGCAGTATTTACAGGTAAATGTATGAATGTTGAAATTTTTTTTTTTGCTTTTCTTTTTCCATACAGCGTAATGAAGGACGGCTCTTAAACCACTGAAATGGCAATGAGCTATATTGTTTTGTTTTTGTGACGTTTGAAGTACGGCAGTGATCTGATGTGTACTGCCAAACTATTTGTGCCATTAGAATCATTTTAATGTTTCAAAAGAGGAAAAAAAAAAACAGAGAAACTGGATTGGTACTGTACAGTCCCTCATCTCAAGATTAGAGTTAAAACTAGAATTGTAAATGGGTGTGGGAAAGAAATATAGATATTAAAATGAAAAATGTTTTTCTGCAACTCAGAAGTGATGTCATCGTTAGATTGTGTGCTGTAGCTGTGGATGTGATGATACCAACATGAGGTATGTTGTTGCAGGTTCAACACAGTATTTATGGTAAATTAAACCACTTTTCCTCTCGATCCTGGCAAAATCCTAATGGAATGGCAGGTCTGCGTTCACTGGAGTCGTCTGGAAGCTGGGAAAGTCACTGGAAGTCTCATCTAACACTTTTGTTGTTGTTGTTTTCGAGAAGGCACAGACATTATCATGAACCTTATTCTCCACGTTATAGTACATTAACACACTCTGAAAAACCAAAATGATGACATAATCACTGATTAAAGACTGAAACTGGTGCTTAATTAAATTTCAGGTGTGCATTAAACTAACAGAGCCACTTTTATACCTGCTTTAAGTATGATTTATACCACTGCTTGAATATCATTTTATATGGTAATAACCCCACATTGCTAAGGGAATGATAATGACTGTGCCTTATAGGCCATTAAGGGAGAGAAAAAAAGACATTCCACATCTATACTTTGTAAAGACTTTACAAATGTCTTTTTATATTGTTTTGATATTATGGTTCTGTTTCCTCATGTGCCATGGGTACAAATGAAATCCGGAAATAAATGCGGTTTAAATATGAAACTAATTTGTGTTTTATTCTTGAACGTACGCATTCAACGATTAACATGTTATTCACTAATAATTGCATTGTTGCGTAATTTGACGCCAAATTACCAATACGTGAGTAAATGTGTTCTTAATCTTGTAATTAGTGATTTAAAAACGCTAAATAAGCGGTCACGTGCACTAGTCTTTTGCATAAAACGCCCAATCATCTCCATATAAGGGCTTTCCACAGGTGAAAATAAGCGGTTTTCTGTAGACGCGGATGCCATTTGTGTCATTCCTCAAACTACTTAAAATACGGTAAACACTGTACATTCATTTATTTATTTGCATTTTGACCGTTCTAAGTCACTCGAGCTGTCCACCGTATACGAGTTAATGGCTTCTCGTTAATGTAGCTGCTTTAGTTTGCACTGTCATTCTTGTAGCTTATTTATTTCCTTGCAGATCAATCGGACGCCTTGCACATACATATTAAATTTCTGATCTTAAATCTATTAATGCATCGTAACTGTATGCACATATCAATGTGATGTTTGATGTATAATTTTTATGGATGCCTATGAGAGTGATGCTATTCTACTAATTTAAAGTATAATCGAAGAACAACAGAAAATGCTCACTTGAGCAGCAAGAAAGACAAGAAAATAAGAAGACTTTTTTTCGACTAGACAGTTTCTTCCCTCAGGCAATCCATCTCATGAACACTTGATGATAGTAATTATGGAACAAACATCACTACTGCTATACACTTTTTATACACATAAGCACTTATTTAACAACATATTTTACATGCTAATTTGCACATAACAGCTGCCATATAACGCTGTATATAGTAATATTCCTGTACATACACTTGTCAATTTGTATATTTACATTCACTATTACTTTTATTTTTAAAATATATTTATTATCTGTTTTTTGTCCTGTCTCTGTAATTCTGTTGCACTGTAGAAGCTCTGTCACGAAAACAAATTCCTCGTATGTGTGAACATACCTGGCAATAAAGCTCTTTCTGATTCTAAATTAACTGCAAAACACTTCAAAAATAAGTTGAAGTGGATTTCATACCATGAATTAAATCACGAGCCATTTTTGCCTCCAGTGCCACCATTTGTCCAGCCTATATAAAGTGTCAATCTTTTAAAGGTAAAGAATTTTTAAACCTTTACTTAATATCTTAAGCCTACAAAGAATAATTCATCCAAAACTGAACAGTATGCCATAATTTGCTCAACCTTTACTTGTCACAAACCTGTTTGTTTCTTTTTTCTGTTAAACACAAAAGAAGTTATTTTGAAAAATGTTGGAAACCTGTAACCGTTGACTTCCATAGTGTTTTCCTGCCAGTATGTTTACCGGTTTTGAAAACTCTTCAAAATATATGCTTTAGTGTTCAACAGAAGAAAGAAAATCAAACAGGTTTGGAACCACTTAAGGGTAAGTAAATAGAATAAATAAAAATTTTGGGGTGAACTATCACTTGTCTTTTAAATAAATATTACACCTTAAGTTGTTTCAGTTGTTAAAGGAAACCTGACTAATAATTGTGCACAACTGAATCTGAGAGATGTTTTTAATTTCATGTGCCTGATTAAAAATTATACACATCTTGTATTAATGATTATAAACAAAATAAATACTTATTAATTATCGGAATTGGTAAAATGTTCTCAGAAATCTGGCTTGCATAATAACACTGTATATACACATAATCATTGTTATGATAAACTATACATTTTATCTTAAGACAGTAAAGAATGCGATATGGCTTTATCTGTAATTGTCACAAAGCTTCAGCAGATTTCAGTGAAGTATGACCGGCTCCACAACGTTTGTTTTGAAAGCTCAGCCCGTAGCAGCAGAGCTCAAAACTAGAGAAATTAGTTTTCTCCCGAGACCTCAACTGTCTTTTTTTTTTGAAGCTGGCGGCCTCTTCATCAATGAGGCTTTTGTTCAGTGTTATTACTGGAGCAGCGGTTTGCAAAATGATGTCGATCCCATCTGCTGAGTTATTGAAAACAACAAAAATGTCATTTGTTGAAGTTCAAGAATCTAAAATTATAACTAAAGCACTGCTGTGCTGTCAGCAGACAAAGAAGCTTTAGTAGCTAAAATGCATGGAGAAACACAAATCCAAAGCATGTGATCTTTGCAGAAAAATATATTTATTTTAAAAAGCATTGAACAGATCTTCACAGAAGCAACTTTATCATTGAGGAAAAAGGACAGACAATTTTAACCATAATGCATTCAAGCCAATTTTGACCTGAAATGGACACAGTAAATATTAATATATGAGTTTAACTATAATTTAGGCAAAATAAACTATTCTTAACTCGTTAACATACTTAAAACTATGGTCATGTATTTTTTTTTTTTTGTGTGTATGTATTAAGTATTGTGTTAAACCTGTCTGAATGACACATTTTTGTAATTTTATGTAAAAATAAATGTCAAAAATAATAACTAAACCATAATTAAATATTTCTGTCTTAAATTTAATCAGAAATATCATCAGTAAAACAAATGTCATCAGTAGTTTACCTCTTATTAAACCTGTTTTATTTTGTATCTAAATTTTCCCATAGCTTTATATTATATTTTATTGATATAGATATATTACCCATTATTCATATGATCTGATTTTTTTTTCTTTCTTTTTTTTTTTCTCTGGTCTGGATTTTGTAATTTGTAAGATTTTCATTAGTGGTTATTGACAGTGTATTTTCATTAATAAAAAAAAAAAAAAAAAAAATCAGATCATATGAATAATAGGTAATATATCTATTGTCCATCTAGAGCTCCAGCAAACACACCAAACCCAAAGACAAAGAGTGAACCTCCTGTTCTTCACACTGAGACATCAGCTTTAGGAAACGGAATAGGAACCCTATTCTGGAACCTTCCAACATTTGGCAGTGCAATAAATATCCACCCACTGATTGCTTAATGGCCAGTTAATCTTCATGACTATTACATAGAATTAATGACAGACAGTCTGAATGTGAATGTTGCCATGCACAAACCCATGAAGAACAGAGACTGATATGAGCAGTTGAGAGCGTGTCAATTGAAGGAGGTTTCATTGTGGGGGTTAACGCGGGCCTGGAGCTGCAGTCTTTTAGTTTAGCAGGCGGAGATTTTCCTCCAGTCATCGCCACTGGCGGTTGAGATCAGATTCAGACACCGGCATGAGAATAAGTGTATCATACCTGTATATGAGAGGATTCAGCATACACGTGTCTGTAACCTTCAGAGGGAAAAGAACAATGTTTGCCCTGTGCTAAATGTCATGGCGTTTTCTCTACTTCTGTATGCGGTTGCTAAGTTTTCCATGCATTTGCATTTTCAGGACGTTGTGAGCTATATTCATTTTATATAAACAAAATCTTTGTGTAAAATGGAACTCACACGGCACAATATTTCCTAGTGAAAATGCAGCAGAAATGAAAGTAGCAAGTGAAGTGTCCTCTCGTCCACTTTCTGAGATCATTTGTGAATCGAGTGTCATGTGATCTTTCTGAAACAATCTTAATATGCTGATTTGAAGCAGAAGAACAATACATAAACTATAAATAACTTTTGAACCAGTTACTGGATATTCATTCATTCATTTTCTTTTCGGCTGAGTCCAATCAGGAGTCGCCACAGTGGAATAAACCAGCATATACAGCATATGTTTTATGCAGCCGATGCCCTTCCAGTTGTAACCCAGTACTGGGAAACATCCATAAACTCTCGTTCACACACGTACGCTACGGACAATTTAGCTTACCCAATTCACCGATAGCGCATGTTTTTGGACTGTGGGGGAAACCGGAGCACCCAGAGGAAACCCACGCGAACACTGGGAGAACATGCAAACTCCACACAGAAATGCCAACTGACCCAGCCGAGGCTCGAACCAGCATCCTTCTTGCTGTGAGGCGATCGTGCTACCCACTGCGCCACCGTGATGCCCCCAGTTTTTATTTCGAAAGTTTTAAAACCATTATATTATAACTTTTCACCAATTTAATGTGTCCTGAATTAATAAAAGTATTAATTCTGTCCAGAAAAAAAAATAATTAACTGCATAAATATTATGTTAGTATGTCAAAATGTAATTTCCATTCTAGAAGGAAAGAACTGAAAAATGCAAATTATAGTCAAAATAATTCCACTTCCTATATGTAAAATATAGGTTAAACTGATCCGCTGAATGCAAATGAAGCTCACGCTCAACAGATGAATATATGCACAAACAAAAAAGATCATGGACAGACTCCAAAAATGGTTTAACATGAATTAGAGAGACGAATTATGTTGTACAGATAAAAAAAATAAAATAAAAAAAAGATTCTTTCCCTATAGCGTAGTAATCTAAATAATTTTGAGAATAAAATGCCATTCAGAAATATCTGACATTGTTTTTTTGCTACGGACCTCTGAATAAAACTCAAGATAGAGAAAAAAATATTTTTTCTTCTTCCTAGTCAATGTGTCCATGAGAGCACATGGCCAGCAGCTCCAGCAGTCACATGAGCATCAGTGACCCCCAGAAATCACTGCTGCGTTTGACCAGAGCCTGGGGCTTCACAGCGGGGATCATGACACTCTCATGACTGCCAGTCCACACCAGACCTTCATGCCAGGGGTCGATTAGCACTTCAGCACACACAAGAGAAAGACTTTTTCATTGCATCGCTCTGTACATTAGCATATCTTTAGTATAGACTGTTTCAAAAAAAAGACAAAAGAGTAATTTTTACTCATGGAGACTTACACTGAAGGATCTGCTGCAATGTAAAAAAATGTGTTAATTAACAGGTTCTGTATTTCATGATTTACAGTTATTGTAAATTGCATTATAGGACCTCGATCTCTGCTCTGTCGAATTTTTATGTTGAAAATTCAACTCCACAGTTTAATAGTGACTTTTATTGACATTTTAGTAGTTTGAAATAATAGAAAGTGTAAGAAATTATATAGAGAGATATAACTGACAGAAAATTCACTGGCAGTTTTACACAGTTTTTGTACCGTAACATACAGCACCAACTCAGACAATGTCACTTTAAACTGTTTGTTTGAAGAAAGCTCAAGATCGCATAATGCAATGGAGGAAAGTTTAAAAAAAAATAAAGAGGGGAAAATAAATGTACAAAAGTTTCAGGAATGACAATCACTATTAAATGTCAACAGATCTCTAAATTATCGTTCACTGTATAAGGATTACAGCTCACTCCCAAAACCATGTGTTTGCTTATGCTGGGAAGGCTGCTTCACAGAACACACTAACAGTGATGCCATGTCCACTTGTTATAAACCTTTTGGACTTGGATTGTTATATGATCAAGTTTCGGGAGCTTAAAGGGACAGTTCACCAAAAAAATGAACATTTACGCACACTCAGGTGGTTCTAAACTTTTATTATTTTCTTTCTTCTGTTGAACACAAAGGAAGTTATTATGAAGAATGTTAGGAAAAAAAAGCAGCCCTTGACATCTATTGTAGGAATAAAAAAAAAAATAGTATGGAAGTCAATAACTGCTTTTCCCCAACATTCATCAGTACATCCAGCCTCATCCCACTAAGAAGCGCAACTATTTTATGTTTCGTCAGTTTAGTGGCTAATTTGCACAAATTAATACAAGTTCAGTTGTACGAAAATGTTAAAAGGCGGCGTGGCCCTAAACTCCACCCCTAAACCCAACCGTCACTGGGGGATGAGCAAATCGTACTAAACTGTATGAATAAGATCATACAAATTCATATGAATTAGCCACTAAACCAAAAGTTACGAATTGCAGTGAGAAAGCATTGGTATATCTTCCTTGGTGTTCAAAGAAAGAAACTCAAGCAGGTTTGTAACAAGTCAAGAGTCAGTAAGACCCAATTCAGACCTGGTATTAGAGCCTGGGACGCACCAAGCCGATGAAAACCAACTGTGTTGTCACCTCCATTGGCTGTGTCTGGTCCCGTCTGCACCAACATGCTGCATGTGAACACACCAAAGGGACAACAGAATCAAGAGAGTGAGGGATGTTTTCTTCCAAAAAGGGAAACCTGAACATGAAACGTGCACATACAAAGCAGCGTTTACCATTTTTCACTGTCGTCTCGGTTTGTCCCAGCATTATGATCCATTTTCATCGGCCTGATCACGTGGGCAGAGGCTCATTACCGTTCACCCCTGCCGTTTAAACATCTTTTGAGTGTTCACTTTCAACCACTTCTTTGATGAGGGAGGGTCTGCGGGCAGGTGTTGGCTTTCTCTGATCTTTCAATCTAAGTGGATTTCATTTTTGAGTGAACCATCCCTTTAATTCAGTTCGAATGTGTATGTCACTCAATTTACCGAATGGTCTCTCTGTACATAGAGCATTAAAAGGTGAATGGGTAACCAAATTCATCTGCAAATTTAAGGTACTTGACCATTGTTGTTGATAATGCAGTGTTTTTGATAAAGGAACATAATTTGCAGGTCTTATTGTAAATATTTGGATTTATTAACATTTTTATGGGATTGTTTTTGATTGCTGCAACACAGATGAGTCAAGGCTCACACTGCTTTTCCTGGTGAATTTGTCACGCATACTGAAGACACAAATCTCTGATGAGATTTAAAAAGTGGTGACCTGAGATTATCTCTGTTGTGATGAGACAAGATGCAGAAGATTCAAGGGAATGGATCCAGTTTCAGGAAGCTTTTAAAGATGTGGCTGCATTGGAGCACAAGCTGCCAGGGTTGACCCTTCACACCTAAGGGCCCACAGGCCTAAAGATTCTCCATCTGCTGACCCATTAGGAGGTTACAATGTCAAACTGAGACACTTCATTTGCCCGCACCGTGTCAGGTGTGCTACACCGGGCCTCAGATATGCCAAGGACAACAGATGGACAGAGAAAATGGACAGGTTATCTTTTTTTCTTCAGGATTGTTTCTTCAGATTCTATTGAGACACAATAATCTTACCAAAATAAAAGGCTTCTGTAATGGCCTCGTGCTCTCCGTGAGGGGTGTGTATAGAGCCCGGGGCCTGGTCCTGCAAGCTCCATCAGGAGCTCTGGCTCTTTGTTGAAGCTCTGGGCAAGAGAACTGGACTCTGCAGAAGATTCACTCACCTGCTGTCACACCAATAGAGCAGTCACACAACACAACACTGTAAACAACACACTCTGTGCACATTATGTGCTGAATGACACCAGCTTAATCATGACAAAGGGAATATATATATATATATTTTTTTTTTTAGTACTGAGACTAAATTATTGAGCAGCTCTTTTACTAAAGTAAAAAAACATGAATACCTTTTGTTATATGTTCAGTGTCTGATTAGCAGTGCCTGTAAAATTAAGAAAATAAAATCTAGTAATTTATGCAAAATTGCCACAGTTGTTGAACAGAATTGCATGTTCAATTATTAATTATATTGAGTTATTTGATCAAGCCTTCAGCTACTATTAAGAACACACTCATCTAAAAACCAAATCTGAACAACTGCTATTTCTGCACGGAAAAATGCATTTTCCACAGATTTCTCATCAGAACCATTGAACAAGCTAATTTACAAAAACAAACAAAACTGTTTGTAAGTTACCCATTAACAATGGACCTTCTTTTGAAGTTTAGCTAATGTGACCAGTACACTGGATCGTGTATCAAATATGGAGAAAATCAGTCAGCAAACACGCTTGGAAGATTTCATCTGGCCTCACTGATGTATAACTGGAGCTAAATTTAAAAACATCCACAAGAGAGAGGCTTTCAGGCTTACTGTGTGTATGTTCCAGAACAAAGAAATGTCTCGTCTAATTAAATTTGAATATCCTCCACCATGCTGTTTACATCTGTTTACTGTTGCTCTCCATTCACTTCCTTTTGTAATGCCAATCAAATAGGATCTTAAAAATGTTACAACATAGCTAGAGCTGGATAAGATACTGAATACTCAAAATGGGTGCTAATAAAATAAAAATAAAAAACTGTACACATTTCAATGATGTTAAGGTCAGTGACTCACAATTACAAAACAAAAGTCTGATCTTTACCACTTGTGTTTAGTTGGGGTCACTATAAACAGAAAGACTGCGAAATTAGCATCATTGCTCTAGTCTTCAGTGCCACTTGAAGTAATTCCAATGTTAATTTGATAGGCCCATTCACATCAAACACAATGACAATAAAAGAATTTGATAAATCATTTTGTCAGACAAACAATATTGATGATACTACTAAACTAAAGATTTGTGCTCCGTTTACACCTAGAATGATAATGTGGTCTACAGTAATGACAAATTATCATCTACACCAAGGTTTTGAGCTCTTTTGTTTTTATGACTCAGTAGCTGGAACATGTATTTTTAATACCGTTATTATTTTTATAGTCAATGACTTTGGTGTGAACAGGTCATTTAGAAACAGCCGTGTTGCATAATATATTGGTGACTCCACTTTTGCAATAAAATATTCACTTTTATGCTGGATCAATTTCATGCATTCATTTAAATGAACATTAAATGAAGTACTTACCTCAAAATCTTTAATCGAAGTGTAAATGTCAGTAGCAAAACAGGCAGTACAAAGCAAAAGTTGATTTAAGAAGTGAACTGGCATTAACACTCATAATAAAACAATAATAATCTATGCATTTCTGTTTCCACAAAACTATTTGAACTGTTTGCTAAATGCAGAGAGCTGTGCTGCTAACCTCACAGGAAAAACCCCAGCCAAACCTAAATGTATTTTTTCCATTTCATTTCAATTGAATTTGACTGACTTTGCAAACCAACCGATTAAATTTCCATCAAGGTCTTTGTTTTATTCAACTGAAAACTAACAGACGTTCATATTATTGACTCTGCATGTTGTTCAAAAAAATGACTTTCAACATAGAAGTAAATCCAACAGGTATCCTTAAAACTCTCCCGAAAATCAGTTTGGTTCCTGTTACAAAATACGTAGAAAAAGAAAACAAAAAAAACAGTGAGGGCTAACAGTTAAGACACAGAAGCCTGGATTTTTTATTTAAGAGTTCAAATGTGTCTCTTTGTACCATGGTGGTCCTCAAAGAGGTCTGAAGAAGCGATGCGGTGGTCCATAGTGCATAGGCATATTGAAGTCAAAGTTTAGATTTCGAGGTTGGTAGTTCACCGGGGGGAGGTTGGGCAGAGGGGGCACGTATGGGGCTGGAATGGGCTGAAGGAAGAGGTGCTGTGGGCCGGGCAGCATGACCTGCGGAATGAGCAGCGGTGCACGGACAGCCTGAGGAGCTGCGTTTGGGGCTGGCGGCGTCACCCGAGGACGCTTGGCTGGGATGGGCTCAGGCGGAGGGCCCACTCTCTTCCCTGTGGTTTCTGAAGGACAGATTGCAGAACATCATTACAACTGACTCGGGTTTATGTGTCGGTTTAAAGCAGGGGTGCTCAATCAGTGCTTTTTAAGATCCTACTTAGTTGATTTAGTTGTGTTTGATCACGGTAGATTTCCAGAGTCTCAAACTCGATTCCTGGAGCTCAAGCGGTTCTGCACAGTTTTGCTCCAATACTAATCAAACACAGTTGATCCAACTAATCAAGGACTACTAGAGACTATTAGGCAGGTGATAATGGGGTATATGCACACAGACTTTTAATTTTCAGTCAGCCAGCCCAAGCGCTTTAAGTCGTGCCATTACAAAATCGCCACGTTTAAGATCTGATTTCTTTAAAAATCAGTGATCTTCACTGCCTGATTGATATTCAATATAAAGAGGGTCCCAGACCGGACAAAAAGCACTGCATTAAAATACATTTGTACGTGCCATGTCTATTTTAGTTTATTTTACCACAGTATTTTTAATAGAGTTTCTGCTCTAGCCTGCTGCTACTGACGGTGCTTGCATTTACACGGTCTTTTAGGTAGTTTTACGCTTGAACAACTAAATGAATGCTTAAGTCTATGTTAACCGATTGTATTTTAATTACATTAAAACATCGATGCTGTAAAAGGAACCTAATGAAATTGAAAATAGTCACATAAACCTTTCACCGGAAGTTTATCGTTGGCTGAAAACACTAGCGGTGCATGTAGCCCACTAGAGGTGGTTGGAGCTAAACTCTGCAGAGCTGTGGCCCTCCAGGAATTGAGTTCGAGAGCATTGATTTAAAGCCATCCAGAATACTGACCTGGCTGATTCGGCTGAGTGGTCTTCTTATTTAACTCCGCTTCACCTTCTTTTTGAATCTCCTGAATGATTCGCTCATCGTCTTGCTGTGGATCGAAAAAGACACTGAAAGTGAGATTGTTAGAAGAAATAGGAAAGCTGAGCAAACAAAAAAGCCTTTAAAAAAGCCCCGGCAATTATTCTCTCCGGTTACTGTTCAACCATGTGAAAAAGACCAGCAAACCCTGCCAGAAATGATCTGATGCCAATGTCCATATCAGAGCCTGGGCAGAAATGGGACATCAGATGAACTTCATCAGTCAAACACAAAACAGCTCAAGTTCAGCAGTCAGCCTGGTATGTTTGGTGCCAGGTGATTAGGCACGGCTCTGAATGCAGGGGTAATTGCGGCTCCCGGGCTGCCAGCAGGACGGCACCCTGACTGTGCTCTTCACACAAAAAACACCATTCAAATGCCTTAATCGGATAATTAGTGGAACTCCTGGATCAACCGGAAGAGGATTTCTCACTGCATAGGGATAGTTCCCCCAAAAGATGACAATTCCGTCATCATTTACTCATCCTCATGTTGTGCCAAGCACAGAATTATAGTTCCCACAGAACAACTGAAGACTGTGAGAGGAAGGTTTGTGCTATTTGATGGTGACCATGCACGCATATTAAAGGATTAGTCCAACAAAAAAATAAATAAATAAAAGTTAATTATAGACATTCATGTCATTCCAATCTCATGAGATCTTTGTTCATCTTTGAAATGCAAATAGATTACATCTGAGAGCTCCCACATCCTGCACAGAAAGCAATGGCCCAGAGACGTTCAAAGAGGAACCAGAAACATTGTCAAAACATTCCATGTGACTTCAGAGGTTTAACTGTAATCATATAAAGCACCAAGAACACTTTTGTGTGAAAAAAAAAAAAAAAAAAGTCAATAAGACTGTTCACCTTTGTGTTCGGCATCACATTAGGGTGTGCATATGGCAATGTGTCATGCTGTTAATGATATACACACGCTGACCTAACACACCCTGGAGATTGGAATGACACGAAGGTAATTAATAGAATATACATTTTTATAACAGAATATACATTTTTGGGTGAATGAACCTTTTAGCACAAACCTAGCTGTTTAGTCTCTTTCACATTAGACTAACCTTATGTTACCAAACTTGTCGATGATAAATTAATCAAGAAGCAAGAACAGGATTTGCTGTGTGTCCTCCATTTATGTTTATAGGGCCATTCACACGTCACATCTAAATACATAGTAGGTGCAAGAGGTGGTGCTTTCTCTATTTGCACAAGTCTACATTTGAAGTAAAGAATTTTGAGTTTGCAAAAGATGTGATACGTGAATGACCCATATGGCTTTCTTTCTTAAGCGAGAATGATGTCTATTGTAACTTTCTGGTGTACACTACTGACAGTGAAAATGTAAACCTGACCAGGGTGATCAGTAACAAATCATACTCATGCTCTTTGAAAAGGTATAAGTTTGATAAAATGTGTCTGGTTTCCCTCTTATATTTATTCCCTCTTCCCTTTATATGATTATGGTGTAGGGTTGTATTATGAATTAAACATTGTTGGATGCCCAAAAAGCCAATATGTTATTTTTAATGGATAACATACTCCCAAACGGTCCTTTTCGCAGAATGGGAAGGGTCACTATCTCACTTACTACAAGACTACTTCTAATATGAGAAACAACTGGATGCGTGGAACAACTAGAGTTGAACATTTAAGATTACTTTTAAGCTTAAAAGAACTAATTAAAATTAAACTCTTGTTTACTTATAATGATAATAAGTCAGATACATGTCCACAAACAGATTAGCTCTGACAGTCCGCTTCACTGAACTGGTTCAAACTAACTTTTCAGTGATCGATTTGTACTATTGCGTAATTTCTAACACCTAGTTATGGTATATCATGCTAACAAACTTACATTGAATTTTTTTGCTGATTCATTTAAACGATTGGTGTTTGTTTCACTGTTTCATTCAATGATCCTGCATTATGAATACCAAATAACACAAATACTGTTTTTGCACCCAATGGACACATTCTATAGAGATTGATGCACAAAGGGAATGATTGTGGAACAGGTGCTTCCTTTAGCTTGACATGGTGAAATTGTTGTTCACAACAAAAGGTTTAAAGCTCCACCTTCAATATATAAAAAGATAAAAGATGCATGGTTTATTTTATTTTCGCTATATTTTTCCTAGCCAAAATAGCGCTGAAAACCTGTCATTGCTATAACAAAACCTCCACATACATCTGATAGAGATAAACTGCACGCTCTTATTTCATGGTTGTAATGTTATGCTTATTTCAGTGTACAGTTTACCATAAATATTGTATTTAATAATTGTGCAAAAAACTGAAAGATGATATGTTCTCATGTCCATGTATGCAATAAATGATATGTTTGACCGAGCTTCTTCTTAGCTTATTTTCTACTGGTGGTCATTAAGAAGAATAAAAAAAGAATCATAATAAAATAAAACGACCAGTGTGTTGTAAATAATGAATGAGCAATTTACTCATCTATTGCATAATACGGGGCTAATGCATGACAGTTGACTGTGGTATCAGCAGTATTTATGCTGTAAACCTCAGAGAACTGCTAATCCATCAACATGCACGACAGCAAGCACACTTCTCTGAAGTACCTCTCATATGCTCTGTATACAAAACTGACACAAAGCCATTACACATACATCACCTGGTGTTTATCCTGAGACTGCACGACTCCAATAACGAACAAACTATCGATTCATCACATTACGTGCTGTCAATTTGATGTAGTGAGTTTCATTTTCATTTTTCAAAAGTTTTCATTTATTTCAAAAGTTAAAACAAACTGAAATACAATTAACCCTGTATAGTGCACTCGGTGAAATACTCATTGGAAAAACCCTGGAGTGTTACTGGGGATATTACAAAACTTCCTAACTTTTATTATTTAAATAAACAAACAAATTAATAAATGTATATATATATATATCATATAGTAATTATAGAAAGTATCATATATATATTTCTTCACCTGATAAAAGGCTAAAAGTGGGTATTATGCCTTTTGAGATATTGCCTTTAATGTTGGGTGATGAGCAACAGGTAAAGTAAAAGGTCTGGAAAGTTTTACAGCTCATAGGGTACAACAGATCAATTCTGAAGCGATTCTGAACTACCTGAAGTCATCATCAGTTTCTGCACAATCCTACATAGATTTGTAGCAAATGTACATAATATCAGCCTATGGTCTTCACTTTAGTGACCATTAAACACTGTTTTATCGGAGTTTGGTTTGTGTTGACATGCTTTCAGCGCAGCAAAAGTGAAACCATAGTGCATGCACTTGGACAGGATGATGACTCAAACCTGAATTGATACTGTGAAACCTCACTTTTACAGGTGCAAAAAATTAACCCTTTTAAACATTGACAGTAGAGGTAATGCTGTAATATATAATGAGAACTATTTTAAGGAATCACTAAAATAGCATAAATACAGGCACTTTGGATTTTTAAAAATAATGTAACTAGAATTAATCAACAGCTCCAATCACACTACAACACGAGTGCCAAAAATAAAGAACAAGATTTTAGGCTCGTACACACTGGGGTGATTATCACATTTAACACCTTGTGACTAAACAAAAGGTGCTAAAATGAGCATGCACACAGACATGCAAAAAACTGTGCATAAAAATTTAATGTTTTTTTTTAATGCCTCAAGCTCTTTTTTTAATTTGATGTACCACGTTAAAAACTGGCTGATCAATGAGATTGGAGCTTTTGTTCATGTGCCTTGAGAAGTTACAGTAAAACACGATTTGCACTCAAGCACATAACAATCTAGGTGAGTACACAGAAAATGCAGATCGACCATATAGGATTCATTTTAATTAAATTTCTTTCATGGCTTCTAACTTTTTTTCCTGCAAATTTTGAGCAGGTGTTTGTGTGCTGTAGTGGAAGTAGTTAAACAGAAATGAAAAAACTTATGCGATAAATACACAAGGAAAAAGCGTGAGGGTGACTTATTCTCAGAGTGTCAGAAATGTAAAATTGTGCAGCGCCACCTTGTGTACTGGAGTATTTCTGTTTCGCATTAAACATTATCTAAGGACAGAGAGTCATTTTGAGATCAAAATTTCCTAAATTTCCAGATCACTGCTTGGTTCTATTTAAAGTTCTCCTAACATGAGAAATGTATCCGTTTTTAATCATGTTTCATGTGCTAATTTTATTCTGAAGCACAGTATAAAAATGAAATGTGTATTGGAAAAATAACACTGATGAAATTTAGAGTACACTTTTAGCTTCAGTGTATCAGCTTTTAAGATTCTCTTTATGAATTGATCACCTATTTTGATCTCCACTGCAGCTTAAAAAAAGTAGTGAACAAAAGACTTGAATAGAGCTGGGCAAAATTATTTTTTTTTTTAAATCATGCTCGATTCAAACAAAACAAAAAAGCAACAGTATGCATTTCAGATTTCGAAAAAGGTACTGCTGCATACTGACACACATTTAAGGTGTTATGCTAAAAAAAAAAAAATCTGACTTTGTAAACACATTTGAACGTGAAGGTTTTTTTATTTATTTAATGTGTTCCAGAAATAAACAGTAAAAAAAAATACTAATAATAATAATTTCTTTTTTTTTTCCAATCACCATTTGGAAGCTGATATTTGCCGATCAGTTTTAAAAATATAAATATAATTTGTACTCATTTAAATTCATTGAATCAAAAATCTAATTCAAAATCAAAGGCTTGTGAATCAAAATCAATCATCAAATCGAATCAGGACATCTGAATCGATACCCAGCCCTAGACTTGTTTAACAAAAAACCTGGAGGAGTAAACCTGTTGTAAACTTAGTAGACGTACAGCAAGTGAAATTATTTGCTAATTTTTATGAGGATAATCTTCACTTATTAAGCATGAACACAAAAACAGTGTAGAGTGTGATGTTTTACCGTGGGGTCCGTCCACAGCGAGCACTTCTTGCAGTGTCTGCAGGGGGCACCAGGTGAGCGGGCATGCTGGCAGAAGTGGTTGTAGCCGTTGATTGGCTCTCGGCAGAGGTAGCACATGTAGGCGCCGCAGCGACACCACATTCGGTTGCAGCCCTCTGACTTCACCAGACCTGTGGCACACTTGTGGCACTTCCTGACACGGGCAGCCGTCATCTTCTCCTCACTGGTCAAGAAACAAACCATATCTGAGTTCAGTTTACATGCTAGTGAGCTGCCTATCTAGACAGCATTTACAGCAGTTGTTGATTGATTGAAGTTAGGTGAAGCTGATGACAATATCTAACAGGGCGGTTGATGGCTGTTTTCAATTTACATTACATTATTTAAGATTCGATACATGTAAAGCAAATAACACAAGCAAAACAAATTAACCTGCAAATAAAGCTGGTTACAATTTATTGGGTCAATTGTATATTTGAGAAAATGTTATTAACAACACATTTTAACAGGTTATAATTAGGACTTGATTTTGGGCTAAATTTACTTGCATTACTATAGCAAGTATAAGTAACGTGTACATTTATAAGGATGCTGTATAATGCTGTTAACATTTCCTTCACATATTTACTAAAATAGTTGGGGATGAAGTATTGTTACGAATAACCTCTTGTTTTGAGGTTTTATTATTACGTTTGTGTCTGTTCCCTGACAAATGTAAAATAAAATGTCAAAACAAGAGTATTCATAAGAGTGTGGAATAGATTGAACATGACAGCAATAGCAGAATAGATTTTTGCAAGCTTTAAAATTAAATTAAATTAAAAAAAAAAAAAAAATACAGGGTACTTCCCCTAATAATAATAAAAAATAATAATAATTTTAACATGAATCAATTTGACAAAAGAATTTTAAATCAATACCAAAATGCTAATAAAATTATTAATAAAAATGGTAAAATTCTATTTCCCATTAGTTAACATTATTCAATACATAATAATAGGCAATAAGCAATATATTTGTAACAATAGCATTAATAACAACAACACATTCATATTGTTTCAGCTCATTTAAACAACATTAACAAATGACACACAAACAGCTCCATTTGAGACCTACAACTATTTCCGTTTAATGGCTTTAATCCCTGTATGCTTCAGTCCATGAGATTTTGAAACGGAGCCAACATGTTCATTTAGCATCCGCTATTTTACTCTACCTAACATATAGAAAGCATAATGCTATTGAAGCATATCATTGTTCCGTATCCCATCAATGTGACAACACAGTCAGCCTTTGTGACAGTGCATTTAATTTAATCTCTCAGTTAGCGTCCGTTTCCTGTCTCTATAATGTAGGCAAAAGAAAAAGATTCTGGGTAAACAGGAAACACAGGCCTTTTGATCTACGTGTAAACCCCATCCAATCACAGGAAGGAAAGCACGCGATCACTTCCTGTCCAGTCCAGAGGCTGAACAACAGTGATAGGCTGCTTTTAAAACAGACACTTCCCCATGAACGGCTGCTGTGCTCGGCATGATGTGTATTTGCAAACAAAACACTCCGGGGGATCGGTCAAACACAGCCCAGTGTTTTAGTGCGCTTTGAGAAAGGCCTGGGGAAATCACTGACTCAGCATTTTAGTTGCTAATGATCTCCCAGGTGGGTTCTCTAAACTACCGAGTACCCTCAATAGTGCACGGATGCATTATTAACAAGCTGGCTCTAACGCTAAGAGTTTTGTGTAGGGCACTTACAAGGCCACCCGCAGGCGGATCTCGTCCCTCTCCAGCACCTGCTCACAGGTCTTTCCTGCGTGCTCCTTCCACACCACATGGCACTTCCTGCAGCTTTCCTGAGGAAGAGGACACACAAATGAGCATCTGTGTTATTGATCACCATTCAAACAGAGTGGAAAGAGAAACACCTGGACCACTTCATTCATTCAACGGGGGAGTCGTGTTTTTGTTTTGTGCCATCACTACTGTTTGTGTTTACGGAAGCAGAAGCTGGTGTTCCCTGCATTGTTTCAGGAGTGTATATTGAATATTACGCAAGCATTGTTGGTATGACCATTGGAATTCACCTTATTGTTAATACTAGGGCTGTACAATATATTGTTTCAGCATCGATATCGCAATGTGTGTGTCCGCAACAGTCACATCGCAGGATATGCAATATTGAGTTGGGTTTATAGTTGATCAACAATTAAACAAACATGAGAATTGTGGAGTCATTGCAAAGTAGAACCATAACAAAGTGAAACTTTATCATTTGTATCTGTTTTAAAGGCATTTCAAGAGAGTGTAAAGCATTCGGTCACAATAACGTAAAACATTTGTAACTTTAATGCAGAATAGTTTTACTGAATTATTAATACAATGAAGACTATACGGTGTTATTTTTACATTTCATTAAACTTCTGTACCTGTTTGACTCTCTGGAAAACCATAAAGCACTGTTTATTTGACTTTTTTCTTTGCTCTATTGTAATTATTTTTGCTTGCAATTTGTTTATAATTTTTTATACATGATTCACACCCTTACAAAATCACCGCAATCAATCTAAATGAATGATTGTCCCTCCAAATAGAGCTATTGCAAGCCATCTGGTGAAATTGTATTCATATCGCAATATATATTGCAGAAAAACAAAATATCGCAATGTACGATTTTTCCAATATCGTGCAGCCCTAGTTAATACATCACATTAACCCCTTTCACACAGTAAAAACAACTTTACTGGTAAATACAAAAAGTGCACTGTTCACACAGCCAAGGACGTTTGTAATTTTTACAGAAATTCACATATTTATTCCAAAATACTGGTGTATTCTGACATCATTAACAAGAAATGAAAAAGGGTCAGTCTTTTTGTTGATATATATATATATATATAACTATATGAGAAGAATGTTGTCAAAATTATCCAAAGGCACAGGCGCTAAAACAATTGTGTTTACACATATGAATATACAGAGGTATGTGCGAAAGGCATGGGCAATTCTGTGGATATATGCTAAAAATATGTCTGCGTTTGTGCTTCAGCTTGTGAGACTCTACTTGGAACCAAAGATTACCACTGCTGTACTGAAACCTGAGTCACCGGTTGGCAAATTTTGTGCTTTGGAAAAGAGCCACTGATCGACTGGCCATAAACCTGATTGGTTTTTACTTCAAAATAATGTTGTGCTATATACTCTTACGAAATGTTGCCAAAAAGTGGTAGGGTGCACTATTTTGGTATCTTTGACGATGGGAATGGAAACAAAAGTGTACCATACTGTACTGTACCTGTTCCACTCCATGGAAACAGGTCATAATATACAATCACAGCCTAATGGGCCAAGTCAAGCAAGACTGCTTCCCATGTGATATCTGGTTCCCTTGATACAACACATAGTCCTCTTTCAATGCAACTCCAACGGTAATCTCAACAAATGGCTAAATTTGAGTAATTATCTAGAATAAACACTAAGAAGGGCTTAGGAGTAATACTTCAAATTGGATCTTTGTTAACAACCTGAACTGCAATTATAACCAATTGCTTGTCTTTACGAACGAATAAAAAGCCTAAAACGTGCTACATCAAAAATAACTTCAATAAAGTCATGCAAATGATCAATCGGGGCTGTTTTTTCTGAGGTTAAACAGAAATCATGCATCACAGACTGAGGTTGCACAGCTCCTGCCCTCACCATTGGATGAGATTTGATGTCTGTCTGGTTGCCTAGAAACACCATTTTCATCTGTTCCATTTTAGCCGTGCCTGCCCACAATGCTCTGCCTTTCAGCTGACTGGAAAGGACATCTGAGTGCAACATGCAGCTAAACATTCAGAGCGTGAAGACCAAGAAAACTCCTACGCTTTTCACAGCCACAGACCTGGCTAAAAGCGAAATTACAGAGACCACATTTGTCATGCAGTCGACATTTGTTACAGTCCTTCATCACCTCTGACAGTCCTGTACAGACTGCAGTCAAGTTTAGCAATTCCAAAACTGCAGAGCTGCATATATTAAAGGGGACCTGTTATGCCCCTTTTTACAAGATGTAAAAGAAGTCTCTCATGTCCCTAGAGTGTGTATGTCAAGTTTCAGCTCAAAATACCCCACAAATAATGTTTTATAACTCTCTGAAACTGCCGCTTTTAGGCTTTGATCCTAACTGTGGTGATTATCACTTTAAATTCAAATGAGACCATGCTCTTTTCAAAAGAGGGCGGAGCTACGAATACCTGTGTGTCAGCATAGTGGCAGATTTAAAAACAAGACTAACATCCTATGATAATGAGGGAGATATTTGTCATTAATGGGCAGGACTTTCCCCCTCTGATGGCATGTACAAAAGGACAATGTCAAAGTGTTACTGTTTTTATCAAGTGTGATTTTAACTAATAGAATTAATAATTCTTTTACCATTAGAAGCTGGTTGTCTTCCCACACTGTTCCCACACAATCGTATTTAAGCCCCTTATAAAAGTGATTTTTGCATAACAGGTCCCATTTCAGATATATAAGAAGCCATTTTCATGCAGCTGCTTTACATCAGTGTTTCTCAATTACCCAAAAGTGGCTCGTAGGACAGTTTTGAGTGGGTCATGGAGGGTGTCTGATTCTAAAATATTCTTTTTTTTAATAGTGCTTGCAAGGGGTTAACGCTTCTTTCGGATCCGATTCAGGTAAAGAGCGCCCGAAAAACAGGTTGTCTTAATTCAGTATCTATGGCCAGATGTAGTCCAGCTATATTTCAGTGTTTCAATTTATATTTCAATTTATTTTCGTTACTTGGTAAGAAATAAAATGTTTCTCGCCTCAGAGTAGGTGACAACCTGTCAGCTCGCAGCACACACTTCTGTTGCATGTACATAAATGTGGCTGTGTTTGCTGGCTATCACGTGTCATGCATTTCAAGGCATGCAATGTGTCATCATCATAATTTATTTTAATAGGAGCAGTTTCACTAACAGTTAACTTTGATATTGTGACGTTAACATCTTGCGCTTTTAAATTGCACTATTTTCAATGTGCCATTTCATATGTGTTATATAATTTGAGTCGTGCCAATTTGCTAACATTACTGTATTAACAAAGAACTGTTGGATCTGTAATATGCCAACTATACACCATATTCAAAGTCAGTATTATTAAAAAATTTATTAATTTGTGTTTCAATGCATTATGTAAAGATGGATGATACTAGTGTATTTCAACTATTTTTGTGCAGAAAATTTGCTGGGGTTTTTTTTATATAAAGTTTAATTTTTTTGAAATTGGGTCAACCCAAAGCACCAGATCTAAACCAGGAAAAGTGATTTGCAAGTAGAATCAAAACATTGCTGGGCTATATGGTTGGGTTACCATAACCAACAAGAACAAAAACCTCTCACTACCATTTTGGAGCACCAATGGCATCATTAGCAATGCCTACCATTCTTGATGGTGTGTTTGGGTTTGACGCCTGGGAAAATTGAGACTTTAGGCCAGTTCACACCAAGCACGATAACTATGAAGATAACAATAAAAACAGACAGACTTCTAAAAATCATTCTCAATGAAAAAACAACAGCAGAGTTCAGACCACAGCTAAAACAATACAGATGTAGAGAAACTTTCAGAATGTTGTTTTTTTTCTCTCAGAAATGTTAAAACACTGACAGCCAATCAGAATCCATTGAAATATAAATGGCTCACACAATTTAAAGTGCTGGGGATTAAATATACTGTTTTTTCTTTAATACACTGTCTATGATCAAAAACTTGAAGCTACTAAAGATCAGTATTGCTCAACATGTAGGTTGTGACCCAAATGTGGCTTGCAGGATAGTTTTGAGTGGGTCATTGAGTGTTTCTGATTCTAATATATATATATATATACATATATATATATATATATATATACATATACATACATATATATATATATATATATATACATATATATATATATATATACATATACATA
>CAIGQV010016547.1:19714147-19724395 GCA_903798115.1 Danio jaintianensis
TTTTTTTAAGGTTGACACTTCAAGTAAAGTGTGCCTAAAAAAGACCTGTTGTTCTAATTGAGTATATATGCTCAGATGTAGTAGTCCAGCTATATTTCAGCGACTTCTTTAAATGTTATTTTTATCACTTAGAAGGAAATAAAATGTTTCTCACCTCAGAGTAGGTGACAACCTTTTAGCTTGCAGAACACACTTCTGTTGCACGTACATAAACGTGGCTGTGTTTGCTGGATATCACTTCTCAAAAACAATTTAGAAGGCATGCAACGTGTCATCAATCATTTCTATTAATCAGGAGCAGTTATACTAACAGTTACCTTAGGTACTGCGAAGTTTATATTTTGCGTTTTTAACCTCAAAACTGCACTTTATTTTTACTGTGTTATTTTGTCTGTTATATAATTTGAGTGGTGCCAATTTGCTGACATCACTGTATTAACAAAGATTATAGTTGGATCTGTAATATGCAAAATATATACCATATTATAGTGAGTACTGTTCACATTCTTTAAATTAATGTGGTAATTTGTGTTGCAATGCATTATGTAAAGCAAAGTTGGATGCTACTGTGGTATCGCAACAATTTTTGTGCAAAAATTTGGTGTGTGTTTTTTTTTTTTTAATATAAAGTTTTAATTTTTTAGGAATTTGCACCAGATCTGAACCAGGAAAAGTAGTTTGCAAGCAAAACCAAAACATTGCTGGGGATTAAATATGCTGTGGAAAATAGTTTGTTGTTTTTATTTCAATACACTGTCTACAATCACTGAATTCATTTGATTAGATTAAAACTTTTTTAAAAACAGATTCACTGGTCATACGAGCTAGTAGCACTGAGGAATCTGCTGGTTACAAGAGGTAAAGCATAAACTAAATGAAAATCGTAAACTAAAAATAAACTGATTTGTATCGATAATATATATGATTATTTAATAATAATTAAAATATATTTGTTGCTATATTTATATTTATAGTTATGGTGCTTGGTGTGAATAGGCCTTTATTCAGTGACATCAAACCTGGTACACATCAAAAAAATATTATTGTTGCTTCAAACTACTTATTTAAAATGAGCTGAAATAACTCAATTCTTGAGTTTTTTGGGGGACAACTTACATTTTTTGTTCAATCCACATAAATTTGTTAAGTTAACTTAATCGATTTGTGTTGGGACAACCTAAATGAATAGTGTGGCAGCCTGCATTTTTTACAGTGTATAGGCTGTTGAAAAGCAAATCGGTTCCTGAACTGACAATAGCACTAGTGCCCGGTTTATGGTGGTAGAAAAGGGGTATATAAAAAAAGATTGGGCCATAGCTTAATGACAATGGAAACATGTGGTCCCAAGACAGAGATCCACTGATGTAGGCCACAATCCACTGAGAGTCCTCTAATCCCATAACCCAGTGTTGCCTGGTAACAGCCCCCGTGGAAAATACTATTAGCATAAATAATTAACAATAAAACTGAATATTAATGACAGTGACAGATGATAAATGACAACTTGGTGTGATGCAGAAGCCCTCAGAACAATTGCTCCTGCCCCCTGGGCGTCATCCTCAGTGGGACACGTATCTGTGTGATTAGCTATCTGAGTGACTTCTTCAGAAATATATTTACAAAATCAAGCCTCTGGCTGTAGGTAGTTACAAACATAAATCTTCATCAATAGTACCATTGTGCAAAAGCTGTATCAGAAGCTATAGTGGAAACTGTGAGTGATGCAAACATCAGGCCAGACAATAGCCATGAGGCATGAAGCATAGAGACATGAGGAGGTGTGAGTCACCTGTATGAATTACAGTAATGTACTGCCCCCTAGAGGAGCAAAGTGGCATAACAAGACAGGACCAAGTAAAGAAAAAAAAATGTTAAAAATATTTCAGAAAACATTGAGTTTTAGAGGTATGTTTAACAGATTTAAAACAGAACATAACCGACTTGTGTCCGTTACTCCTAAAATTACAATATTAATATTTTATCTTAATTACTTCGCACTGGGCCTTTAGACTTTAATCTTGTTTAATATTTTTGTAACAAAAAAAAAAAAAAAATACTAATAAATAATATTTACAATAATAACAACTTACTTAAATTACAATTTACAATTACTGTGTTTGGGTTGGCTTGGCAAGTAAATAAAAAGGCATACATTTTGGCTGGCTAATTAAGTGGTTGAAATATAAAAAAGTAATCAGCAGATTATGAATAACCCAAAATTTATTAGCTTTTTTTTTTTTAAGTTACATTTAATAAAAAAAACAACTAGAGGGTCATTGTATTTTATATCTTTTTAGTTTATTATGATTCATAATTATTTTTAATCTTTCAAGTCAAGATTTAAACGAGCCAAATGCAAACGAAGTTGACAGGAAGTGACTGCAGGCCTCAGTTGAGCTGAGGTGACTCTCGCAGTCATAAGTTTGCACACACACTGGCAACTTTTGCTTATATATGCACCTAAAAATACAGCAGTGACATCACACTGACATCACTTCAAAGACTGCTTCCTGGTACAAAGTTTACCTTGCAAGGCCAGGCTGACATTTCCTGAATAGCATTTGAGGTGGAGTCAGACTCACACACACACACACTGCTCGCCCCATTATGCAACTATTCTTATCAGTGTTGGCAAACATCAAGATTCCTTCAAATCACATGTGTGATTTATGAAGATGAAGAAATTTAGAAACCCATTAACATTATTCTGTCATGTTTTTTTTTTTAACTGTTGTCTGATCCTTTTAGCAAACCTGACCTAACAACAAAAAAAGAAACAAGCTACGATGCAATCACGCAATCAATCTTAGTATCAAGCGCTGCACAGAGTAATAAATCAAACATACAGAAAGTTGACTCTTCAGATGTTATTTGTCACTAAAATGAGCCACAGGAACAGCCTACCCACACAGGATGCATGAAGCATTTGTAAAAAAGACTGAAAATGCTTGACATCTAGCATAGCAATCAAGGTACCACAACGGGCTGGAAAAACAGCTTTTGTGATGAAAGGGAAACAGCTTTAACGGCAAGTTTTTATCTCGGCAAAACAAACCCAGGGTGACAATTGTGGTCACGCAGCATATTCCTGTAAAATAAATTTGATTCACTAAAATGAATACAACCCCCTCACCCGACTTCCTGTTAATCGCTGTGTGCATACCTCTTACTTATGCTGCAACCTTATAACCTGAAACCACAACTGTAGTTCGTCACGCTAGTTTTATCTTGGCTGAACATATTTATGCTTGAATGTAGATATTTCAACTTGAAAACTCCGCTCTCATATGACAGCCAGCCTTCAGAGAAAAAGTCACCAGCCTTATTCTGACAATGCTTTTAAATATTATTGATGTTGAAATATTTTAAATACTGACACCACAAATGTTGTATTTGGTAAGATACCAGAACCTGTTACATAATACTAATAGGGTTACTATAAATGAGATACAATCTACCTTCCAAAACAGCCAAATTAAAAACAGCTTTCTTAAAGAACCTATCATTGATCTCTGCAGTAACAAACCTGCTTAAATTAATAAACAACAAAAATAGCTAATTTAGTTTGTGAAACTCTTTGAACAAGGACAACAACTGCTTTAGTGATATTTGATTTACAATGTTGATTTACAGCAGAGTTCACTTCACAGATTCATGCAGTTAGATCTGTTGAAGGTTCCCATGAAGTCTTTTTTTGGACTTAAATTTAAATCTTAGCAATTAAATAGTCTGTCGCATTAATTTATATTACAAGATTTTTCTTTTTTAGGTGCAAAGTTTTGCTTTTAATTTATCTCCCTTAAAATATATAAAATGCCATGACATTCCATGTTAAGTACATTTCAATTAAAGGGACAGTTCAGCCAAAGATGAAAATTCTGTCACCATTTACTCAAACAGTTCTTTGTCTTCACTAGTTCCAAACCTGTTTGACTTTCTTTCTGCTGTTGAACATAAAATGATATTTTGAAGAAAGCTGGAAACCTTTGACTTCCACAGTATTTGTTTTTCCTTCTATGGGAGTCAGTTGTTACAGGTTTTCAGCTTTCTTCTACACATCATTTTATTTTCAACAGAAAAAAAGAAGCTCATAATGGTTTGGAACCACGTGAGGGTGAGTAAATAATGAGCAAATCTTAATTTTTGGGTGAACTCTAACCCTAACCCAAATGGTAATTCTAGGCAGAAAGTGAAACCTAAAATTCTGAATGAACTTGACTAAAAAACAAAAATGCCTTGCAAAAATTATTTTATTTATATTATATATTATTTTTTTATACTTTATTAAAATGTTATTTATTATTAACTTAAATTATACTGATTTAACAAAAATACAAGCCAATAAAATAAGCACATTTTATTGACTATTGTTTTTAGAGTTATTTTGTGTCTACAGGTTATTGTTGCAAGGACAGTCCAAGTCAAAATTCAGAAAAAGATAGGAGCATTCAAATGTGTTTTTATATTAAATTCTAATAATCTTAAAAAGGATAGATCTCCCAAAAAATGAAAATTTACTTCCTCAACTGGCTCCGAACCTTCTTGAGTTTGTAAATTGGATATTATTTACAGATGGATGTACCATGAACATAATATATAAGCTGTAATAATGCAGCTTTTACAAGTTGTATTAACGCTTTATGCAGCGACCATTTTCCTGTGCACATTTTGTCAGTTCTCTAAAGTAAAACTGCATAAAGTAGCTAGAGAGCATGTTGCGACATCAGTGGAGCCACTCAGTGAATACGCTCAGAGCTTCTCTCCTGAACAGCAGGCCTTATAAGGCAGAAGAGGAGATTTGCGGAGGATCTGATTGGGGGGCTGCTTGTTCTGGAGGAGCACGAGCATGAATGAGCCTCAGGGGGAGAACGGCACACCCACATAATGTGCTAACACACACACAAACATCCCTGAGCCACGGCTACACATCATACAGCTACAGCACAAAAGAGTTCGAAATAAAACGCTCAGAATTTCAGGGTTCGGCTTGTGATAAGATGTATTAAAAGGCAGGGTTGAACAAACACTGCTTACTATAATCTCATCTAAGGTCGATTATGCAGCATGTCTGAATCTAGGCAACGGAATGCAGGAAAGAGTGGAATATATACTATATACACACACCCTGACATTCAAAAGGTGGGGCCAGTAAGATTGCAGATCAAAGAAATCAATTTCAGCGAGCAAGAATGCATTAATTTGATCAAAAATGACAGTGAAGACATTTATATTGAAAAGATTTCCATTTTTAAAAAATGCTGTTATTCTGTATTCAATGCTCAAAGCATTCTGAACACGAGGCATTGTGATTCAAATACATTAAAACTGTTTTAACATTGATAATTAAAGATATTGAGCATTATTCTTTAGCAGCCAATCATCTTCAAACTAAAGTCTGGAGTCACACTGAAAAAAATGATTCATTAAATTTACACTTTTTTTTTTTTTGGTAAGTGGTTGCAAACAATTTATATGGGATGGATTTAAACAAACAAATTAAAGTTAGTAATGTTCTATTTAATTTGCTTGTTTAAATTCAGCCCGTATAAATTGTTATAGCCCATATAATTGCAACCAGTTACCTTAAAAGTTAACCTACTAAATTAACCTTTAGTAAATTCAATGAAACATTTTTTTCAGTGAAAAATTCAGCTTTGCATTCACACGAATAATTAACATTTTGAAATATATTAATTGCAATAATGACACAAAAATCAAAAAAAAAATATTGATTTAGATATTATTTTTTTGAGTAATTGAAAAATTGCAATGATCTTTTGAAGTATAAAGTTTTAACTTTTTTTACTCTTACTCTATATTTTATTCTATTTTATTCTTATTTTAAATCAAATAAACAGAGCCTCAATGAGAACAACAGATTTAGGATGTTAACAAATCTCACAGATTGCAAATTCTTTTTAATGTAAAACAGCAGCAGCAAGTTGGATATTATGAAAGTTACAGTGAAAATGAACTAAATATGTTAAATATTACATAAACCTTGCGTGCAAAATCAAGAGTTCTGGAAAACATGCTGCAGCTGCTGCAGTCTATCAAAGCCAATCTGAAAAACATGGATCGTGGAAAATAAACAGTGCAAACACAAGCCATTTCATTGAGCTAGAAAAAAGGAAAAGTTGGCAGATCCGCATGTGAAAGCAGCAACTAACCCAATCTCAGATAGAAAAAAAACAGCATTTTTTTTAAATGTGCAAAACCTATATAAATTGTTTTTTTTTTTGTTTTTTTTAAACAATCTGGGTCAAATATGAACTGTACCACATTTCAAATTCGAAGGATCTGGGTCTAGCCAATGAGCATCTTGGATTCACTATGAGGGGCAGAGCCATAAAGGCAGCGGAGAGGGAAAAGTGTGTCAGTTATACAACTTTTCATCTTCACCGAGGGAAAAAGAGTGAAAGAGAAGGGCAGAGGAGAGGACGTCTCCTCGCCACTGAGCACAGGAACTTGAGGGCACGCATCAGAGAGACAGGGAGGAAAACGTGAAATATGAGCAGTCATGTCATTAACGGGGCACTGGAATTCCAGCTTTTTTCACAGCCATGGACAAATGTGGGTTAGACAGCTGCAAACTTCTACTTACACAATGATAAAAGCATGCAGGCACATTAAGCCACTCCACAATCAGACAGAAAGACTACCCTCAATATTCAGAATTCAGGCCCATCGACATGGCTTTTATTAAGGCCCGTTCACATGAAGCACGATAACTATAAATATAATGACAAACAGAGTTTTAAAAATGGTTCTAAATGTAAAACAACAACAGAGTTCAGACCACAGATATAACGATAAAAATGATGAGAAACAATATTGTTGGGATAACTTTCAGAATGATTTTTTTCAAGCTAATACACGATAAACACTAACAGTCAGTCAGAATCTATTAAAATTAAAATTCTTGCAGAATTTAAAGCTACAGATGACATTGTGGAGATGCTCTGCTTTATGTTAAGCGCTTTTTTCAAAGACTATTTAAAGATAACTATCTAGAAAAGTTATCTGGTTTAACTTTTATACCATGGGAAAGAATGGTGAAAATACATAGAAGTTATGCAAGTCAGGCTAGCTAATTTAAGTATTAAAAATAAAAGCACCTCAGGTGTCCAGTGCTAGTTTCAGCATTTTTGTGTTGCCTCATCTGAAAATGTTGTGGAAAATAGTAGTTTTTATTTAACTATACTATACGAGTATGATCGCTAAATTCGCTTGAAATAAAGATTAACTGGTCAAGCCCTCTGAAGTCATCTGCCAGTTACAAGTAGGTAATGGCTAACGAAAAGCATAAATTAAAAATAAACAGATTTTTATCGTTCGTCAGTGTGGATAGACACAAATATTATGTTGTTATAATTATAGTAATCGTGCTTGATGTGATCGGGCCTTTAGAGAACAAATTGTTGAGCAAATAATGGACTTTACACAGCAATAATGAACTAAAATTTTATTTGACATGTTTTTTTTGGAAAGACAAATGTCAAAACGTTCACCCTTAAAAAAACAAAACAAAAAAAACGCTGCGCTATAAATGCCAGGCTAGTCACTTTGTAAAGAGAAACTACACACCTCTGCACATAGTCCTGCCATTGTTGTTTTGGTTGTCACGTAAAAAAAAAAATCATCAGTTCCCCATTTATCTGTGTTCACAATATTTTCTAAGTAAAATCAACTATTTTTAATAAGGATTTAAAGGACTGGAAATATAACGAAACAGCAAAATATTTCTCTACACATATTTTGCATTAAGTCTAAGTTGGTACTGTGAGTTTGCTAAGATTGTTCTGGCTGGTTTGGAAGAGATTTCTGTGCGAGTTGTGTTTCATCAGTTCATACATCACTATGTACCAATTGTATTGTACCAATAGACAATTAACATTTTTTTGCATTTAAGTCTTTCTTTCTATGGGGCTTTTTTTATAATGTGGATTGTGTCGAAGCAGCTAAAATGGATGAAGAATAGAGAATAGTAAGCCATAGCAATATTTCAGAATTGTGTAATCATTCCAGCATATCAGGCAGGCAGCAGAGTTGTGGTAAAAGCTGGTTTAATTTAATACAAATGTCCCTTTTAAAGTTCAGTTTAATTCTGTTCAATTTAATACAAATGTCACTGTTGAAGGATAAGCAGCTCCATCACCACAACCAAGCGCCACAACCAAGCAAAACAGAGGTGACTTCACTAGAATTTGACCACAGCTTAAAAAATAATCTAACCCTTTATGAACCAAATTACATTGGGGGGAATAAAATCTACTAAAATTACAAAATTTCAGTGAAACATTTACCAAGAGAAGTTTCTGTTTCTACAGAAGTGTAGTGTGCCATCACATTTCCAGACAAATCAAAACAAAGCCTTATTATGACGCAAAAAGATTATTTGACCTTTGAAAAGCACGTCTCTTCAGCAACCAGCTCAGATGTTTAACCACCAAGCCGCAGCACCGTCTGCACTTTTCAGACTATAATACACCCATTATCAGGCATGCGGTTGTCTTTTTAGATCTATCCACCTAAAGAAGAAATTTGTTCCCAAGAAGCATGGCTTTGGAAAAGTCCACACAATGCTGGCCAAGTCATGAGAGCCCAGTTCTTCATTTCCAAAGGAATGCCAAACTGAGTGCCAGAAGGAGGAAGTGAATCTGGGTCACGTTATGAAATCACACTAACACAACTGTTTTCAATTTCCCCATATCCAGTCCTGTAACTCCACCATTGGGAAGTAGCACAGGAGAGGAAAATGGAGGTTCTGCCTGATGGCACACTTAATCTATCAGTGGTGTCGAGAGGAAGGCCAAAGACGTGGGCGTTCTCCTGCTCCCAATCTCCCGCCCTGCTGAGAGCTGCTGCACAAGCGTGAGGCGGGATAATCAGCAGCAGATGTGAGGCAGAATAAAACTGCACAGGCATCGCAAAACAAGAGCGCCACCCAGAGGACAGCAGGTAAATGAATGAAAACAAAAATACCTGATGACAGGACTATAATGTCTTGTAAAGCAGTGTTTCCCAACACTGTTCCTGGAGGCACACCAACAGTACATATTTTAGATGTCTCCCTTATCTGAGCCATTCATTTCAGGTTTTGGAGTCTCTTCTAATGTTCTGCTGAGTTGATTATGGTGTGATTGATTAGGGAAAGGTTGAAAATGTGCACTGTTGGTGTGCCTTCAGGAAGTTGGGAAACACTGTTCTAAAGTCACCATGCAACTGTATTGACAACTTTAATTGTTAATGTAATAGTTATTATGAAAAGCATTTATTATTATGAATGATTTATCAATGCACTTTTTCTTTAAAAATCACATTCCCTCATAATCTTTATTCAAAATAATTTCCTTGTGCAACCGCAACATCATAGTTTCTCTTTCCTGATGATGCGTTTACTGGTGTGGGGGTGGGACAACCTGTCACTCACATGAGATACCCCAATAGCGGACTAACCAAACAATAAATTCCTGATGCACAAAGCTAAACGTTTCACCCTACATTTCGTCTTGTTCAAGAAGCTATTATTTATTAGTATCTTCAAGGGGAAACACCCGTTTAAACCTTTTACAAAGACATTTCAATAAGAGGGGTGCCCAAACTAAGGAAAATAAACTATTACATTATTGCCATGGGTAATTTCCTAATTTATTTCAAAATATTGAAAAATAAATAATAATAAAAAAAAAACACTTTTTAGTATTAACAATTGCATTTTTTACATTTTATAATTAACTTATTAAAATGAAAACATCAACAATCCTATTTCACAAACACAATGGAGCCAAAAACATGAGTGAATTGCTTTGATTTAATCATCAAATCAATCATTAAATTAGAAATGACGATCTCAATTAAAGGCATTCATATCATATCAATATCATATTCATATCATATTAATCATATATCTGCTTCAGAATAACTGTAACTCAAAACATACTCTACAATGCATGCATTACAATGCAGGTCTTCCACGTGTGTTTATTATTTTAAATGTGACTGAGGGACAAATACAGACAGAAAGAGATAGAAGTGGAGGTTGTCAGACAAATGGAAAGATAGCCCTGACAAAACGCAGACCACTCTAGCATTGTTTTCGGGCCTGTTGAGAAAGTAGCTGTGAGTTCAGAGTCCTTGACATGTTCGGCCTGTCAGCTGAAATTCACTAACGCACAGACGGACTGACAGCTCTCTGAGTCCTGGCACAGCCTGACACATTCCTCACAGCCAAAAACTGATAAGACT
>CAIGQV010016547.1:19726008-19745363 GCA_903798115.1 Danio jaintianensis
GAGAGAGAGAGAGAGAGAGAGAGAGAGAGAGAGAGAGAGAGAGAGAGAGAGAGAAAGGAAGGAACGAAGGAAGGAAGGAAGGAAAGAAAGAAAAAAAGAAAGAAAGAAAGAAAGAGAAAATCATAAACTCTTAAAATCTATGACTCAGGTCATCATTTACTCAGGTTTGTCATAGGAAAATCCTAACCATGTCCTTGGTTTAATTAATTGAACACTTTCTGTTTCATGGAACACAACTACAAAAAATAGAATATACAACATTTTAAACTATCAAGTATGTGACATTTATGACATTTCACGAATTAAAAAAAGATAAAAATTTCCATCCAACTAATTCCTTAAGATGATAGTAAAATGTGACCCTTCCCAACAATATAATGTTTCTCAATATTTCTTAAAAAAAAAAAAAAAAAAAGGCTATTACTGGAAAAGCTAAAATAATTATTTTAAAAACCATTACAACATTACTAAAAACTTTTTTTTTAACCTATTTCCTTTCAGCGACTGCTTGTAATAAACAATTGATGCTATTCAGCGCGTTTTCCAACCCAGGTTGTGGTTTGTGATTCATATCCTGAAGGTATAATTCACTTTTGCCCTGAAATAATTTCCAAAACATCACGAGACAGTGAAATACTAGAATACTGATTCATCTAGCAGTGAACTTCCCAACCCAGGTTAAGCTCTGTTTGGAGTTCAGAGTGCTGAATATTTATAGCAGACATGATGAATTGCTGTCTCTGTTCTTGCCCTGACCTGACTAATTCCAGCAGAGTAAACGCTGCCAATGAAAAAAAAACAAAAAACAAACACATTAGTTTCACATCCACCTAGCACAGCTCATTATGAGGCCCGGGAATGCAACCCACACACTCTACTGACCCTTTAAACAGCCCCATGGCGCCACCAAGTGTCTGCTTGGAGGCTAAGAGAGAGCAGTGGACAGAGGTAGAGAACACTAATCCATTCCACATCATGAGCAGTTTCAGAGAATGACACACAAACACTTACATGTATCCAGAAACATGGACTAACCTTTCGGCAGCGAGGATTCGGGCAACTGAATAAAGAAACATCTTTATCCAAAAGTGCTGGGAAGTTACAAAAAGGACACCTTAAAAACAAAAAGTGAGGAAAATAATCAGAATCAAAAAATGAATCATCTCGGTTTTTAATTAACTTAAATTAATTTAGCGGTAACACTTTAGTATAGGGACCAATTCTCACTGTTAACTAGTGGCTTATTACCTGCCTATAATTATATATTATAATAGATATTGGCTGTTTATTAGTACTTAAAAGTACATATTCTGCATTATTCTACATGCATTATCCTACCTAATATCTTAACCCAACTACTACCTTACTAACGATTAATAAGCATGATTATCATTATACTACTATGTTTATTTGAGTGCTTGGCAAAAATGTATCGTGATTGATTGCATCCAAAATAAAAGTTTGTTTTGACATAATATATGTTTGTACTGTGAATATATATTAAGTTTATATAAGTACACACATGCATGCATATATTTGAGAAAAGTGTTTATTTATATTTAGATATAAAATATATATGTATATGATACAAATTATTTATAAATTTGACTATTTACACAAAATTCCTTTTTTTATTTAATGTATGTGTTTTTATTACATATTGTATAAACACACACATATCTAACGTCAACACAAACATATATTTTGGATATGATTATTCTTTGCCCGCCACTAGATTATTTATGTAGACGCAACATTTCGTTCCACTTTATGTCCACACATTACAATAAAGTTAAACTTGACTTAAGCAAATAAGGATTTTTAGCCAAAATTCAAACTTAATAGTGAGAATTATACGTTAAAATAAAGTGTAACCATACTATCAGATGGCTTTCGAAAAGTTCCAGTGGTATGGGCAACTTATGGAGTTAACTTTTCTTAACCTTCCATAAAAGAGCAGCCTAAACATTCTACAAAGCATCTCCTTTTCTGTAACACTCATAAACAATATTATGCAGCTTTTCATCAATATGGGTTATGCCTTATATTATATTATATTTTCTAATTGTATTTTAAAACCGTGGGAGACCAAAGACATAGGATTGATTCCACAGATAATTAGTAATTATTACACTACATAATTTGTGCAAATTGGGCCCAAAACCAGGCAAAAATCTAGTTTAAGTGTTTAAACTCACCTGACCAGTTCATCGGCACAGGTGGCTGCTACGGCCTCCTCTGCCTGCCGCTCATAATATTTGCAAAGAATGTTTTCAGGTAAAACTTTCTCCAGCTCGCTGTTAGGGAAGGAACAGGTGCAGTTCCCATCCATACAACTTAACTCCGACTGCAAACAAACACAAGAAAACACTTTGAATTAAAGCTGTAGGATTGTAATAAGAGTGTCCAATAGTTAAGTCCTTCTGTTTTTCCTAAACCAAAATACACTGTAATGCCAGACACAGACTACACAATATTTTTGTCTGTAAAGATTATGTGATTTTCTTTCTTTGTTGTGAATGAGAAACATGTTGATTCTCGACCAATCATTGCTTGCATTAAAACCATGTTGTGATGTCATCGAGGAGGCAGAACTACTGTTTGGCTCCTAGAAACAATAATATAAACAAATAATGGCCACCGAAGCAGTGCCTTTTATACTGGCTGTCTTGTCAGATGAGCTCTTTCCTCTATTACATAATTCCATCTAGCATCACCAATTCATTATTCCATGGAACAGCTTCAGTGCTCATACAAGTCAATGTGACTGTACCAGTCATGGAGAACCAGAAGAGTCTCAACATGTGAGACAGTCAGGACATTGTGAAATGTCATCCTAGATGCAGCATAGTTTGTTGTCTACATTAAACTATAGGAGATAGAAGGTTGTTTCTGAATCACCTCTACATCAAATTCTGATTTTGTGTTTTTCTAACCTGGCATATCAATACAATTCAATGTCTATGTTGAGAAATTATACTCCCATTTATGAACAGAACATTTTTATTTATTTAATAAATTCTGCAAGTTTATTAACATACATTTATATTATGTGACCTACAAAAAATGGTCTTAAGGGTCAAATTTGGGTAACTGAAACTTATATGTCATGAAAGACGAAAAATAAGTTGTTGAAAATTTGAAATCTGAGCGTTAGAAAAAATCTAAATATTAAGAAATTTGTTGTTGTTAAAATTAGATACTTAGCAACGCATATTACTAATCAGAAATTAATTTTTTATATATTTATGGTGGAATTTTTTTGGTTTTGTTTTTACAGTTCCTAATGATTTCTGCCATTAAAGAATCATTTTGACTCATACAACGTATTGTTGGCCATTTCTACAAATATACCTGCACAACTTAAGATTGGTTGTGTGCTCCAGGATTTGTTTCAAATGAAGTCGTTTGAACTTACTATGAAATTCCAAACTTTCTATGAACTTTTCATTAAATAATTTTTAAAAATTGTTTCATGGATTTCAGTTTCTTAAGCAGTAAATCAGCATCTGAGACATGTATCACTGAAGACTGAAGTAATAACTGCTTTAAAATCATTAAAATATTAAAAATAATAATTTAGAATATCACAGTGTTACTGTTTTACTGCACCTTCGATCAAATAAACGTAGCCTTCGTTATCTTTTTTCAAAGACATTGTTTCTTTTCCCATCCCAAACCTTTGAATAGCATATGCACATAAATACTCAATGATTTACAAACACTTTAAGGTTTATTTAAACAGTACATCTTTTGCTTATCACTATTGATGAAAATGAAAATGAAAGAAAGACAGGGAAAAAAGGGAAAGAACTGAAGAGGCACAGAGCAAAGTGAAAGCTAAATGTTATGATAATGTCTGTGACTGCACATTTCCAGTAACACACTTTAAAAGAAACTGAAAGTCTGTTCTCAACCCTCCAGTCACACGACATACCCTTCCTGAGCCAAACACTGCCTCCTGGGCATATTTCACCAAGCACTCCTTGCAGAAAAGATGGCCATCTGTACACTGGGTCATCTCCTCAAAGGCAAACTCGCCACAGCAGCAGCCACACTCAATCAACTGCCCGTCCTGAGAGAAGAGGTTCAAAGTGTCACAAGCTATCAAATCACTAAATTCAGCACATTATGTGGCAGAATGTTGTCCTTCTAGAGCTGGACGATATGACAAATATTTTATATCACGATAAAAGTCATATCATATCCTGTTAATGATATATATCACAATATAGTACCATTTCTGTAAATTCAATCAAGTACATTTCATGAATTTATATATTTGATGAATTCTATTCAGCAACATTTTTTTTTTGTTGGACCTGTAATCATTAGTTTTTGAAAAGTTTTTTATATTTTATTCATATTTATTTTTTATTTCTACATTTTTAATTTAACATTTACCCTCAACTACTAAATAAAGTGTGAAATGTGATTACTGAGTATAGACTTATAAAATAAAAATAAATATGAATAAAATATAAAACACTTTTCAAAAACTAATGATTACAGGCCCTATAAAAAAACATTGCTGAATAAAATTCAAAATGTAAATATTGTACTTTCAAGATAGCAACTTTCTCACAATGCTGTTTATGTTTCTGTCTGCATCCTCGTAAGTGCATGTAATATTGTGCTCCTATAATGTTTTTAAAAAGTATTACTGTAAACAATGTATTTTGAGACACCACAAAATAAATGATATCTCATAATATGAAATGATACGACTTTTATTTTGTTTATAGAAAAAGTTTTATATAGTATGATTGAATGAGTTGTTGCAAAGGACAACACAACTCTCAAACTTAAAACAGATGAGCTGCAGTTTGTTTCTTATGGCGTGGCATTAACAGAATGTATGCTGATTTTCACACCCACCTTTTGATACTGCTCCTCGTTCACTTGCAAAGCCAAAAGAAAATCTTCATGCTAAAAGCAGGAGAAGTGAAAACATTATTATAATTATTAAGCAAATGAACATCCTGTCAGGCTCAGTTGATCACAGCAAGATTTCTCTCAGGGCGATTTCAGGAGGAACCGTCACATATAAATTGAAGAAGTGAGTCGTGTGAAATACCTCGGCCATTTCCTTGGCTTTCTGCTCGTAAAACTGCAGCTCTTTCACGAGAGACGCCTCCAGTGTAGTCTCATTACCTCGGCTCCACCTGCGATTCTTCTCCAAAAAGTACATCTTTCTCTCCAGTTTAAAAGAACCTGGGATTAATGAACCGCAATGAGCATTTCACATTCTGTCTGGTTAGATTGAGAGGCATACAAAAGGACAAAGACACATAGTCACCCTGCTCAAATTTGAAGTCTATGTAGGCGCGCTCATTTGGCTCTCTCCTTCTCTTCTTCTTCCCTGACGGGTCGGTGGAGTTCTCTTGCCACTTCTTGAGGGCTTCGAATAAGGCCTTCAAGAGATATCAGAGATATTAATGTCGTACAAAAACTAGTGGTCAAACAATATGGGTTTTTCCATGGCTCATGCCTAATGCCATTATGGAGATAATAGTGTTAAATTCATAGGGCTAGGTCAGCAAAAAAATGTTAATTATGTTATTAATTACTCACCCTCATGTCTTTACAATCTCTTGAGACCTTTGTTCATCTTCAGATATTAAATTAAGATATTTTAGATTTGAGAGCTCTGTTACTCTTTATAGACAGCTATGGTTATGAGTTCAGAAAAACAAACAAACACAAAGTCAAAACTTTCCATATGTCTTTAGAGGTTTAGCTGTAACCATACGAAGCTCCAAGAACAGTTTTATGTGCCAAAAAAACTATAAAAACAGCTGTGTTCATCAATGTCTCTTTCGTCAGATCAGAGTGGGTGTTTACTACAGGCAATACAACCCTTGCATGTTAGGTTGCCTGACCCTAATGACAATATGTTGTTGTGGTGAGGGGGCGGGGCCGAGAGCCGTGGGAACGGGATGAGGCCGGCGCGTAAGTGGATACACCTGTGGCGCACACCGGCCTCAAATCCCACGGAAGGAGCTCTGGACTATAAGAGGAGGAACGATGGCAGAGGAAGCTGAGAGAGGTCCAGGCCTGGACACTTATGTTTTACTTTTGCTTTCAGTCTGCCGTCCCTTTTATTAATAAATTATTTGAAAGTTTGTCGGTTCTCCCCCTCCTTCTTCCCGATGGCCAGGCTGTCATCGAACATTATTACAGTTGTATTGTCTAGTGTAAGCACGCACCATGCCCTGTTGCTGAAGAGAAAACAAAGGCAAACAAATGAATTTTTAAACAACTTTTGCCACACAAAAGTCTTCTTAGAACTTCGTATAATTACGGTTGAACCACTGAAGTCACATGGGATGCTCTGGCAATGTTTTTGGTTCATTTTCTAGACTTTGAACATCCAAGTATCATTGTTGTCTATGGAGGATGAGAGAGGTCTCGAATTTAATTTAAAAATATCTCAATTTGTGTTCTGAAGACAAACAAAGCTCTCATGGGATTGTAACAACATGAGGGTAATTAATGCAGAACTCTAATTTTTGGGTGAACTTACCCTTTGATCAAATTTTATACCTTACACCTTTTACACCTGGTATTAAGATAAATATTTTATATTTATATTTATTATTTCTGATCCGATAACAAAGACGCGGATGCTAAATACACGTGTAAACAGGGTTTAAAAGGTTTTAATCTTTTACACTTAGATAGATAGGCAAAAATATATTTAACTCAATTGATTTTGCATTTCCGCTGTGGCGACCCCAGATTAATAAAGGGACGAAGCCGAAAAGAAAATGAATGAATGAATGAATGATTTTGCATTTTTTTTCACATTTGAATGTATGTTAATCACAGATGGAAATCGCAATGCATCTCGGCTGACCACTGACTGAATGACTAAAAGCGCATTATTACTACCCTACCAGCCTTAAGTTTCAATCACATTTAATGCTGCCATGTTAAATTTCACAAGTGAAAGACAGTAGACTTAAACTGAAAGTGGCAACAAAACTATTTAAAATGCAACATGCAATTTATGACAATTATTTCTCAAATATCCAACTTAGTCTATGATATACAATTAATCATCCAAACCCTAAAATAGACAACTAATTGTCATAATCACAATTATTTCCTAAACATATTCAGATACTTTTTTTTTTTCATAAAATACACTCATTAATATATGATAACTGAAAATATTGCTCACCTTTCGGGTGATTGCATAGTGTCCTTTGAGGCAATTGAGTGCCCATTTGATATCCTGACAGCTCAACATTCTGAAGTCACCCATCAGCATGTCTGCAGCCTGAACGACAACCTCTGGGCCAACAGTCTTAAGTTTGAAATAATCAAAATAGTTTTCACTTTCCTGCATGACAGAGAAAAAACAAGCACAACATACCAAATCAGTTACATTTCTTTTAATTTTGAGAATCCACAGTATTAAAACCCTAACAAAATACATGCAAACCTGCGTCTCAGAATCATTCGTCTCGAGGAGAACACTACTCTGCGTCAAAACTGAGTTTGCTTTCTTCGGATAATCAGGATTTTCCAACAATATATTGCATATTCTGTGAATTTAAAAAAGCATGTCTCATAAAGATTACATGTCAACTAAGTATTTCTAAGGCCAAAAAAAATGCAGAAAATGGTTTGTGCTTACACATTTAAATCTTTCAGGTCACCTCTCTCTATCAATTCTGCTACATATGCATCCTGCACATCGGGGAAGAGGTCCATCTGAAAAATCAAATTAAAAAAACTATTAGTGTACAGTAAAAACAATATTGATTGATCATTAAGTGCCGATCACAAAACTCACCACTCCTTTCACCAGGAGATCGAGGGACGTCCTGTGAGAGTCCTGCTGTATTAGGGGTTCTCTGGGCACTGACGGTCCAGGCCTCTCGTTGTCAGCCAGTATGGGTAATTGTGCAGGGATAACAGGAGCCAATGGCTGCTCGTCTCGTCTGACCTCTACTAACACAGTCTCCTGTGGCGTCCGAGGCCTTTTTATGGTCCTTTCAGTTCTCGGCCAAACGACAACTTCGATTTTGTGGCCCGAGTCTGACTGACCTGATTCAGTGGTGGATGGAGGTGAAAATGCAGAACTGGCCTGATTCAGTGAGTGTGCGCTAGCTGAAGAGTCCTTTTCAAGAGGCAGTGAATCCTTATCACGCAGCGGAGGCCTGCGCAAGGCATGTTCTCTAGACGTCGAAGGTACAGCATTCTGGTCCGTGGTTAAGACACCTATGGCTTGGTTTCCTAATGTAGGATGTGCGGCGACTACAGAAGGAGGATGAACGTGTGCGCTGGTAGGATGTCTGTTGGATCCAGATGCCAGGCTTGGGAAAGTGCTTGCACCCCACTTGGCAGCAGGTCGGATTAACTCACGATGAGGTGAGGGCTGGGGCTGCCAGATGGAAAGAGAGGGCTTGATTAATATTTGAACAGGCACCGCTCATCGTCTTTTAGTGAAGTGCTTACATATCAATTTTCTAGAATCCGGATACTTTTTAAGGTACTCATATACTTACAGCAACGTTTTTCTGTTGTTTTCTGTCTTTAACACTAGAACTACCTGAATTCTTTAACTACTAGAATGGCCATAGCGGTCATTCTGACCGTTCTCATATAAGACGTCATATTGTCACATTATATTTACACTCAAAGCTTCTATTCAGAGATTAAAATTAAGCTGTGAATGTCTGTCATCACATTTAATTAAGTCATCACCCACAAAATACAATCTTTTAGGTAATACAGCCTATAAAGGTATAGTTAGGCTACTAACATTAGACCACCTGTGAATGTCTGTGCCTCACTTTTATTTTCACTTTCTCAAGCAGGGAGAAGGCTTTTTTTTCGTGGCACTGAATATGCTGCTCTAAAGTAAAGTTATGTTTTTGCAAACAGAAAGTTATGTTCTTGTTAGCAGGAAGTTGCTAGGCAACAGAGGCACGTATATTTAAAATCAAAGGAAAAAGACACTGAAACGCTATGGTAGTAGAAATAATCAAAACTTTTTTTTTGTTTTCTAATTTTTATAAAATATCCATGTGTTCAAAAGAATGAAATATACACATATTTAGTAAAAGTCAGGGAATTATAGATATGTTTTATGTGTTTTATTTCAACAAAGTTATTAAATTGCAAAAACTGAACCACAAATGAACAAATTTCAAATGAACGCCATCGGTTGTTCTAGTGTTAACACTTTTTTTTTAAATTGCATCCACACTGCTAAAAGTGTTATTTAGATGCTGTTGCGAACTCCCATAACAAAATAAAACAAACATTGTTTTTTGGACTCATTTTGTTTCCAGTGACATCACACTAGTTGGACATCTAAAGGAATATGCATTGGGGTCTTTACTCCCTTTTGTTGTTTTTTTCTCTTGAAAAAAAAAATAATAATAGTACAGTGGTCCAAAAATCTAAACAAAATAATGACAAAACTAAAGAAATTGTAACGTTTTCAACTTAACACAAAATAACTATTGTAAATTTTAAAGTTCAAATATATTTCACTTTGAGGTAATCACAAATTAGCAAATTATTAAGAAACCATTGGTAAGGTAAACCACTAGTAGAATCAAAATTAATAAAATGTGTAATGTGTCCTGAACAGAGACAAGTGGATATATTCATGAACACATATTCAAAAATGTTGTATACTAAAACATAAAAGGCACATTTTACCTTTTCCCATTTTCCTCTCCATGTTTATATGTAAAATGCAAATGTTGTTACCCAGGCAACTGATGGTGTGCACGTTTAACATGCTTTTTATGTATAAAATGTATCTCACATTATACCATTATGCTATTCTAGTTGCTGTCCATGTTTTTGTTAAATACATTTTGTCAAGTACATTTCCTTCAGAAAGTTCTTCACAGCAGTACAACATTTCACACCAGGTGGCATTCTGTGGTCAAATACCTTTACATAATAGTAGATTTACAAGTTTCCTGTCTCTTGTAGGGTTTTTTGGTCTCTTTCTTCTCACATCATCATATAAGTTCATTAATATTTATACATTAAGCACACACTTGTCCAGTGTGACTTAAAAATATATATTTTTTTAAATTGTCCTTTGGTTACTCCCTTACTGATTGAACAAGTAGCCATGTAATAGACAGGTGAATGCTGTTATATAGTCAACGCAAACAAAATTTCAATTAATAAAAACAAATATCTCCTGTTACCTCCAAGATGCTGACTTCTTCCTCCTCTTCATCATCCTTGACCACAACAGGCCCATTTGGTACAAATCTAACAGGTTCATCATCAGAATCCGATGATGAGGATATGGTTATGTAGGACGTCCTAGTCCTAACCCTTTTAGCTGCCAGAAAAAACAACATGAATCAAAGGAAATCAGTCAGGATTTCCAGATTACTACTATTACATATAAAAAGGTGAAACGGCAAAATAAAGCCATGGTGGTGTTTGTACCTTGACTGCGATGGGTGTTGAAACTAGCCAGGTGGATGACATCATCATCACTGGACCCGTCAGCCATGATAAGACACACAGACTCCCTGAGTCGTCCACCGTCTCCCTCTCACACAAACACCCATGCACACACAGGAATCTGAAATGAGAAGCACAAGCCAACATCAAAGACTTCACATTAAAGAGACCATGAGCCAACAAATCAAAATTCCATTGATCTTTTGACATACAAGAAGCCATTGAACTATAAAAAAAAACATCCAGTGAGTTTCAGAATTCAAAACTTTATCATTAGTTATAAAACAGCCTTGAACAAAGTCAATCTGCCAAAATGACAGGTTGTGGAATGTGCCACTTTATTATGTAATAGTTTGGCTAAACTCCGCCTCCACGAAAGATGATCAGCACCTGCTTCTACATTACTGCCTGTTTAGCTCCACCCACTTATTCTTGCAGTAGCAGGTAAATAATTAGAAGCAGAGGCCTTTTGCACAAAGCTGGTTTGGAATTTTACCCAGGTAAACTCAGGTTAAGTTTGAACAAACTGAGTTTTTAAGAAGGTGAGTTGGTTTTGATTGGGTTTTGTCACCATGGTAACTTACGCTACATGGCTGCTCTGCTACAGAGCAGTTTTAATGCTGGGATAGGGATCGCAAGCCAAAACTGGACCAACCAGCTGTGAGAAAATTGACATTGCTCTATTGTGTTCATCTATGCTTGGAATTTTTTTATTATATTTTAAGCATCATTCAAGCAAACTACAGAATCATCCTATTTAATCTAAACTAATCAATTCCTTCCGAATAGAGCCATTCAACTCATCTGGTGAAATTGCATTTAAATCAATATATAATCCATATTCAATTTATATAACAGAAAAACTAAATACCACAAATTTTTCCAAAACCATGTAGCCCTAATTTATTAAAAATTTTTGGTTCAAAAACAGCTCAAGTGACACTAATATTAAACATTTTAGATATCAAAGCAAATGTACATGTCAATACACTTTCTTGAACTCAGAGTTTGCTCAAATTAAATGCAAACTTACCTGGGTAAAAACCCAAACCGGTTCAGGTCTACACACACACACACACACACACACACACACACACACTTACACAAAAATAATAAATATGATTCTGAACACAACAAGACACTGTTCAGACTTCAGAGCCACATTCCTTCTGATTACAACATCAATTAATTATAACCTATAATTGACAGCTTCATCAAATGTTCTTGATCGCATTCACAATAGTCTGGATCAGACGTATTCTGTTCCATAATGGCATACATGTGGGTACAATCTCACACATGGACTGACCCTGTTTGTCTACAAATATATAGGTTATATATTTTATATATAGACTGCAGCATCCAGGAGGACAACTGTCAAATACCTTTTTCATAAAAAAATACACTTGTTGTACCTATTCATTGTAAACAAACAGCACCAGCTCATGAAAGAGTGCTAATGTACGAGCTAAGTCAACCTCGGACACACAAGCTTTTTTTCCTGAAAAAGGTACTTCAGCTCATACCCGCTTGTACATCACTGACAGACAGAAGACTTTAGACTAATGATAATGATGTTGTAAATAACGTTCAAATTTATTTGCACAGATTTTGCTTTATAAGAGCACAACATACTGTTAGTCACAGTTACAAATTTAGTTTCGCTTTTAGTGCTGACAGCCATAGGCCTGCATTTTATGAATCACCAAGCACATTCACTCACTTTCCTTCAGCTTAGTCCCTGCTTTTTCAAGGGTCACCATATGTTTTACCAGAGGATGCCCTTCCTGTCACAACCTAGCCCTGATAGAGAGTGCACTAAATCATGCAACCCCCAGTGCTGGGACACACCCAAACACTCTCTTAATCACACATACACCATGGCCAATTTAGTTTATCCGATTCACCAATACCGCATGTCTTTGGACTGTGGGGGAAACCCAAATGAACACGGGGAAAACATGCAAACTACGTCACCAAGAAAAGTGTCAGCTAAAAATATTCTTTAAAATTCGAATGAAGAAAAACAAATCCCCTACATCTTAGATAGACTGAGGGTTAGTAAATTAACTGAAAAGTTTCATTTTCGGGTGAACTAACCCTTTAATTATGCACTTAGCTTTCCCACTATGTAGTTTCCAAATATGACTTATATTTTAAGCATCCTAGAATGAGAGACTCAAACCACATTTTCAATTCCGGACCTTTAACTGGCTTATTGAGGTAAAGTTGGTTTTATATTTGCACATTCAGTCAGTGAAAACTTGTGAGACGGGCCATATATTGTTTACCATGGTACTTTTAATATTCGGTCTAAAATTGCATGGAAGTATGACTTTGAAACAACATGAGCACTTTTTAATTGACTGTGAACCATGTTGCACTTTGATAGTCGTTGGCTGCTAATATGATTCCTCTATTTAGAATTTACAAACAAGTTACTTTTCTGAAAGTATATTATTAAGGAGAAAGTCTGAATGTGCGAACAGAAAACCAACTTTACCTTAGTAACTGTCTTGAGTTTATATACAGCACAGAAATGTGAAAGTAAAAGAGTTATTGTTCTTGATGAATATGTCGGTTTATTTTTAAAAACCAGTGCTGTCATTGAATTTCTCTCTACGCAGCCATTTAATTTACTTTCCTGTGTTGTTTATCCATGATGTTTCGGACCGGCTGTGCATAAAACACGCAAGCATGCTCTCTAAGTACTCTAAGCACACTATGTTTTGAAACAATCAGTTAATTCCAGTAGGTTGTCAGCCGAGAATAGCTTGTTTTGCGCTGAGGATTTGATCAGGCGTTTTTCTTACTCTTTTAAAATAAAGAAATCGCTGAAGTAGTCAGTTGTACAAAAGGGCAGAAGAAACAAGCAAATCAACACTCGCTAAACTCCCTAGCCAGGCTCAGCTAGCTGTTTGGCGTTAACCCTACTCGCCAGCTGACATCACTTAAACAAGACAGATTTACTCTCTCAGCCGGGTATTTCACCTCAACTGAAGGGCGAGGATAAACGAGCACCTATAAGACTTCAACACATGAAGACTGTTTCAAGACTCGCACGTACCTCTCAGTCACAATATCCAGCACATCGACAGCGTTTGATCGCCGGATATCGACACAAACGGCCAAAACAAGCCAGTATGACGTCTGACGCAAATGCGTCCTACAAGAGGGAGGGGCCGAAGAAGATCTATATGGGGGTTGTAGTTCTTGTCCGTCATCCGTTGTTCATCTGTGTTTGTCCTCTAGATGTCTCTGTTTTCCGTCATTACTGTGTTTAAAAATGACACTGGCAATCTGAACTAATGTTTAAATCTCTCAATTGATGATCAAAGTGCACATTGTTCCTAAATCCCTTTTTTTTTTTCAATTACTTAGATACAACGCACATAAAGGCTAGACTTAAGATTATTAGTTCATGAACGCAATTTAACATGTATTATGTTACCATTTCAAACTACAGTTTTGACTATGTTCATTTTATTATATGACTTCTGTCAGCCATTCACAATTGAATTTATCTGAAGTTTTATGGAAACTGACGGACAGTATAGGCTAGTTTCAGCATAGCAAAATCACGTGCAATCACTAGAACATCAGCCAAACCCTTTAAAACCAAAAACACAAGTTTCCAAGTTTATTTTATTAGCCTATATGTGATAAGAAGGAACTAAAGTTTTACTGTATATTGTTTTTGTTGTTGTGATGTTGTTATTTGATCATATTTGTAATGTAAATTTATATTTGTTTTTTTATAGCTAGATTACACTGTATATGTATATTCTCTCTAGTAACAACTACACAAAACAGTGAAGTGAAGTGAAGTGAAGTGAAGTGAAGTGTAGTGTGGCCAAGTATGGTGTCCCATACTTGGAATTTGTGCTCTGCATTTAACCCATCCAAGTGCACACACACAGTTAGTGAACACACACATACCGTGAACACACACCCGGAGCAGTGGGCAGCCATGCTGCGGCGCCCGGGGAGCAGTTGGGGGGAACGGTGCCTTGCTCAAGGGACTCACCTCAGTCGTGGTATTGAGGGTGGTGGAGAGTGCTGGTCATTCACTCCCCCCACCCCCAATTCCCGCTGGTACCGAGTATCGAACCAGCAACCTTCGGATCACGAGTCCAACACTCTAACCACCAGGCCACGACTGCCTGGTGTCCAAAACGTATGTCCTTGTGGTATTTCATGATAAATGATTTCTTTTTTGAACCATTGGCTCTATCACTGCAAGTTTTGTTGTTGTTGTTTTAAATAATTTTAATGCATAATGCTATGTTTTGAACAATGGACAGTTGTTTAACAAATTAAGTCTGTCTAGTGTTTTTAATTGACACCAAGGTTCTGGAGTTATTGCCAAAGTGACCCATGGAAACTACAGTTAGCCTGTTTTTTTTGTTTTGTTATGTTTTACAAAAATGTTATATAAAGAGTCTGTCTCCTTTAAATATATATACGGCAATTTGTGGAAAAGCCCTATAATACACAAAAAATGTAAATTCATGTTTTCAGTGCAGTAGGAGGGAAAACATCTTTTTTTTTTAAAAACAGTGTTTACTGAACAAACAGTGCTTGGAATATACAAAACAAGTTTTTGTAATAAGGGGCACGGTAGCTCAGTGGTCGCCTCATAGCAAGAAGGTTGCTGGTTTCAGCTGGGCCAGGAGGCATTTCTGTGTGTAGTGGGTTTCCTCCGGGTGCTCTGGTTTTCTCCACAGTCCAAAGACATGCAGTATAGGTGAACTGGATGAACTAAATTGACCGTAGTAGTGTATCAGTGTGCTTGAATGCGAGAGTGTATTGCTGTTTCCCAGCATTGGGTTGCAGCTGGAAGGGCATCCACTGTGTAAAACATATGCTGGGATAGTTGATGGTTCATTCCGCTGTGGCGACCCCTGATAAATAAGGGACTAAGCCGAAGGAAAATGAATGAAAATGAAAAGTTTTTGTAATACGTTTTGCAATAAATTCCCATGACCATACATCACAATATGTTTTATATAAGTGGTTAGGTTTTGGTTATTCTCCATTATATATTGTGCTGGATGCCCTTATTAAATAAAGGATCCTCTCTGCACTGTATTTTCTAGTTAGAGTTTTGTTTAGGACTATCTTTTGTAATGTCTTTCAAGGAATAATTAGATACCACAAGGTATCTTGGAGGATTCTGCGAATTAAGCAAATGTCCACTCCAGGAAAAAGATTAATAAAAATACATTTTTATTAGCAAAATTAATCCAGTGAAAAAGATGAATAAAACAAATACAAGAACAAAACAAAATGTTTTATCTTATTCTCCATTGAGAATAAGGGGCCTAAGACTTACAATATACAGAAGTCTGATTAAGCACGGTGCTGGTCTGTATGCTCCAGTTTTTATACAGTTTTGTGCCTTCTAAATTAGACTGAGGATATATACTTATCACTGTTTCTACAATGCTGACCATACACTTGTAATGAAACTGTTAAACAACTCAAAAATCTAAAAGAAATCCCTTTGTTTTTTAAAGCAACATAGTTAATCCTCTAGGTTCATACACTTGATGTACAGTTATTATTTTCTATACATTCATAGGATACTTGTGTTAGGAAGCGCAATTAAGCATAGCAAAGCATTTGCTTATCAGCATTTAATCGGCAGTTCACCCAGTTGGTGGAGAACATCCTCCTCTGCAGATAAGTTTCCCAAGCCTCCTCCAGTCTTCGGTTGTAGTAATTGGATAGGAGTGTCAACTGAACCATGTCCTCCTTTATTGTAAGCAAAAAACTGACCAGCTTCGGTAATTCATCCTTGACCTCTCCAAAATCGCTGTCAAAGACGTCTCTGTCACCTCTTATGTTTCTTTAAATTTTTAATAGCTGTTTCAGCAAGCAATATAAGAATATGTAAGTGATATTTTTTTGCGTCTTTTACAATTAATGTCATTAAACCATGCAGACACCACAATATGAAAGAAGATCATGAATGTCACATATCAAAACAGCAAAATTATACCCCGATGGGTAATTTTATCATGATAAGCTCCCAAACATGGCCATTTTATCAACGTATTGATGCCAATGTATCTCACTGAAACCATTGGAGGACACATCGAAAATTAAAAGAACATTTAGAACACTGTAAAAAATGATACAATCAATTAGTCATGACAGCATATGTTTTTAGTTCATTGCAACTTATTAAACTAAGTTAATCATGTTCTAACCTAATTTTATAAGTTACGCAAGCTGTTTTAAGTCAGTTTAACAAAATATAAGTTCATACTCATAAGGTTTATTTGATTCAGCTTAAAAATTTAAGGCAACCAGGATTACAGTGCAGTGTTTGGAAGTTTATCGATTACAAATTTCTCTCTTTTTAAAATCTAATAAGCTTTAATGGAAAATGTAAATACAGTCGTGGCCAAAAGTTTTGAGAACACAAAGTTTGCTGCTAAACTGCTTTTAGATCTTTGTTTCAGTTGTTTCTGTGATGTACTGAAATATAATTACAAGCACTTCATACGTTTCAAAGGCTTTTATCGACAATTACATGACATTTATGCAAAGAGTCACCAATTAGGTTCCACATGCTCAAGGAATGGAATAAATCACATATAATAAACAGCAATTTTCCATAAAAAAGAAGAATTGTCCATTTTGAATTCACATCTTATATGCTAATATTATTAACGGTGTTTAGAAACTAAAAAAGAAATGACCCATCAGTCTCTCCAACAAGGTTAATCTTTTTTCCTAGTGGCACAGATCCAAGTCAAACATAGTGACCACCAACCTTCGCTTCATTTGGGGAAAATGGAAAATGTGTTGGTCCTGGGACAGATGAACAGTGGGCAATTCTGCTCAGACTCCCTTAGGATGCAATAGACTCTGTCGAAAAAGGTGATGACTGAAATAACGAAGACATTTCAGAGTAGGTCAGTGTAACTCAGTGGCCATTACTCTCTCTATATGGAAGAATGAGCTTGAACATTAAACATGGGAACTTCCCTATATAAACTGCCACCATACTCTTTGTTTCTCTAACTGAAAAAGAGGAATGTGGCACCTGTGGGCTTCAGCTCTCATGCCATATGCTAAAAGCTTTTGTATCCTCATTAAAAAACTTTTTTTTTTTCTTCCAGAATGAATGGTTCCTCAGCAAATGGTTGTATAAACACATCAGCTATTCATAAAAGTCAGAAAAAAATTCTCATAAAAGGTGGTTTCGAGCAGTCAGTCGTCAATCAAATTCAGACTTTATCAGCATCGTAGCAGGAGACTCTGTTGAAATGTCAGTCTGTGAAATCATAAACCTGCAATTTTGACTGCCAAGCCACTAAATATGAAAGACAACAGATCTATTAGCAAACATATGGGATCTCCTGTATCAGACTTTCTTCAAAGTAAGAAATAGATGTTTGGCCATGTTGCTGGCTCAGTTTAATGTTGCTGAATGCTCAGTTTAAAAAATACAAATTACAAGAACCCATCAATGTCTTTACTGAAGAAAAGTGATTTATGAGTAAAGTCGCACTTGTTAGATTCTTAGAGAAAATTGATGCTATGCTACGATTGCTACGAACATTTTGTTGGTTTGTAAGAACATTTTTGAATCCACATTTTTGGATTCAAAATCACTTGAATTTGGAATCCAAAAAGCCAAAGGAATAGTTCACCGGAAAAAAGAAATGACCCCATAATTTACTCACCTTCAAGTCATCCTCCAGGAACGTGGTTGAGAAACACTGGTGTGTACGACTTTCTTTGTTTTCCTGAAAATGTATGTTTGTTCATGCTGTTTAAATGAGATTGAGCAGTGGCCATTTTTAAAGCTTCTAAAAGTGAATAAATCCATTGTAAAATTAATCCATATGCAGCCAGGGGGTTAACACATGTCTTATGATGTGTTTTTGTCATTTGTAAATTATAAACTCAAATCACTGACGTCTAGTAGCTGCCTAATGCATGTTTTCTACAGTTTCTGATGTGAATGATTTGAGTTTGTTATTTAAAAATTAAAAAAAAATTTTTTTGCAAAATAAGACATGTGTTAACCCCCTGGCGGTGTACGACAGATTTTGGAAGCTTCAATAAAAGGTTCACTATCCTACACCATTATACAGCCTGGAAAAGCCAGAATAAAATTTTAACTACTCCAACTGTGTTTGTCTGAAAGAAGAAAGTCATATAGAGGCTACACCGATTGTATTCCATTGTCTGTCTTACACACTAGAAAAACAAAAACAGTAAGTAAATTTTTCTTTGGCAGTTTTTTTATTAAACTGAATCTATGGAATTAAGTCAAATTTGCTTCTGTGAAAGTCACATCGTTGGTCCCCATTTATATTAGGTGGCCTTAACTACTATGCACTTGCATAAAAAAAACCCAAATACAATATACTTTTTGTGTTCATAATTGAGGTGGGGGTTAGGGACAGGTTTGGTGGTGTGGGTAGGTTTAAGGGTGAGTTAAGGCGTAAGGGATGGTCAACTATGCAGTTACAAATGTAATTACAGAAATTAATTACATATGTAATTACATGCAGTTATTTAAGCAATCATAAGTGCAATATAAAAACATGTGAAGAGTCTAAATGCCATCTGGAATTTTCTTCAAAAATTCGTATTTTTCTATGTGTGGGTTTAGTTATTTCACTTTTATGGCAATGAATGGGTTGTTTTCATTGCCTTTAAAATAAAATAACTGAACATGAACATAGGAGCATGAGAAAATATACATTTTAGAAGACAATTTCAGAAGGCACTTAGAGGCTTTTGCATCAGAACTCTTCATGCACTTACACAACAAGTACATTGTAACAAATGATTAATTTCCGTGTAAGTACATATTAGTTAAGGCACTGTAAAAAATATCTGTAAATTGACAGTTTTCCGTATTTTGTGAT
>CAIGQV010016547.1:19745373-19768052 GCA_903798115.1 Danio jaintianensis
AAAAAAAATCTAGGTTTGCAGTAAGTATCCAGAATGCCATTACTGCGAGTATTAATCACAGTATTACAGAACTGTTGACTCCCAAAAAAGACAAAGACCTTTGCGAATTCAGCCTGACTCTCTTCTTAAACTCGGTGCTGTTTTTCTGTCTGTCCCTCACATATTCCTGATAATTCCTCGTCAGCAAAGTGTACAAGAAAGGATTGATGCAGCTGTTACTGTACGCCAAACAAGTCACAACGAAGTTAATGTACACAACAGTATAGCTGGAGAGTCCTCCGTGCGCGTAATAATAGATACTGAGCAACTGCCACAACCAGAAGGGTAAAAAACACGCCCAATAGGTCAGAACTATGGTGAAGATCATATATAACAACTTCTGCTTAGGACACTTCTTAACCTCTCTAGAGGGGAACACTGAGGTTTGAGAAAGCCAGTAAATCCGGGCTAATTTCAGGTAGAGGTAGCCAATGATTAATCCAGGAGCCAAGATGCAGGTGTTGAATAAAACGGTCAGGTACACCCGGTACGCGGTCATCTGCCAGGTCGGGTGGCACATGCGCTTCTCCACTCCGTCGTGCACGTCTATCTTGAGGTCAATCAAGATCATGGACGGCAAGGCCAGGATGAAGGAGAAGAGCCACACGAGAAAAGTGACCGCGCGCCGATAACGCCGGGAACGTCCGAAGGTGTCGAGGGGGTTCACGACGGCCAAATATCGCTCCGTGCTCATGACGGTTAGGATGAAGATGCTCGCGTGCATGGTGACGAAATCCAGACTGAACAGAAGGCGGCATCCGATGTCGCCGAAGTACCAGTCTTTCGCAAAATACGTGCAGACCACGAACGGGATGGTGGAGAGGTACAGCAGGTCCGCCAGAGCCAAGTTCACTATGTAGACATACAACGATCCAGTTACGCGCACGGAGGTGTTTACAATGATCAAGGTGTAAACGTTTCCAGTTATGCCCACCAAACACATGATGGTTAAAATTGTGCCGAGTATTAATGTGATTAGCATGTCGTAAGAAAACGCGGGCGCGCGCTCGGCGGGTCCTGCGGCTGTTGGTGAGATGTTGGTAAAAGCAGTCGAGATGTTCATCTGATTCCTCAAAGAAAGGGGATCATCTGTTTCCATTTCAAATCAGCTTCACTTCAGTCCTCGGTGAATTAACTTCATTTTAACTACTGGTAAAAGAGCATTGCTATTAAAAATATGATCTAGCCTATATAATTCGGCGTTCCACTAAATCTCCATTATCAAAAACTGTCACTTTCAATCTATAAATGAGTAATTTCCGGATGTCACTTTAAAACTTAAATGCACAGCAGCCTAATGGTGTTAAATGAAGTGTGTGCCGCGTCCTCACCAATGCGCTTCAAACTTCTCAGACTGCAGGTCCAGATGGAGTGATGGTTTCACCACAGCTTCGCGTTCGTGGGTGGGATTAAAAGAATTACTCGGATCTATTATTCGCACTGCATCACATATACTGGAGCACAATAAATGATTTTACTCGGTGCGTAAAATGGAGCTAGATCAGTCTCAATAATAATACATTTGCATGCATAAAATTCATAAATCCACAACTCCAATTCATAAATTCAAAAGTAAAAAGCAAAAATATTTCCCAAATGCTCACACATATGCATCGAACATAAACGCATTTAAAATGTTTACACAATTATGTATATTCTTGGATTACTTTCCTCATGCATTTATGAATTATGTTAGATTTGTTTATGAACCACTGAATGTGCATTTGAAAAAGCATAGAGTCCTTTGAATGTGTGTGCGGTGTTTTTGAGCCCTTCTTGGCAGGACACGATTCTTACACATCTTTTTTTGAAGGATATTCTGTTTAGTCTATCGCGGTGAGTTTTTCATCCACCAATCAAAACACTCCTTACTGAACAAACTCAAGAAGCTCCACCATTTAATTATTATTATTTAAATTTAAATTATAAAATATAATAAATTGTTTTAGCAGTATTATTAGACATTTGTCAAAAATTAAATAAGCTGAGTAACATTATGTATTAGTAATATTGAGTACGATGTCCTTATGTCATTCGCGAACGGCTGGATTCAATGCATTCAGAAGCAAATCTTACTGAACGAATCATTGATTCAAATGAATCAGTTAAATAAACGACTCGTTTATAATACAATCATTTGCTGCCATGCACCTGCTGGCATTTTCAGAATATCATTTTGTTGATCACCTCTCAAAATGTTGTTTGAATTTAATCCAATGAAATTTTGCCGCTTTAATTATGTAAATACATTTATTATCTAATTCACTTTTAGATGCAGATTAGCATTAGATTTGATGCTTTACCACATGCAGCACAATAATGCTATAGAAAGCACTTATTAAATTGTTATCAGCCTATATTATTCTGATTAAATTGCTGAAGTTAGCTTTAAAGATATCATTCTTCTTAGAGTCAAGGGAAAAATTTAAACTCTTAATCGTTCTGGCTTTATTATTCCAAGTGTTATTTTAGGGATTTGATCTGTTCTTAGCTGAGAGAGCATTTCCTATTTTATATTATCTAACATAATTCATAAATGCACGAGGAAAGTAATCCAAGTACTTCATATATACATAATTGTGTAAACATTTTAAATGCATTTATGTAAGATGCATATGTGTGAGCATTTGGGAAATATTTTTGCTTTTTACTTTAGAATTTATGAATTGGGGTTGTGGATTTATGAATTTGAATTTATGTATTGGGCTGTGCATTTATGAATTTTATGAACGCAAATGTGGCCTCACGGTGGCGCAGTGGGTAGCACAATCGCCTCACAGCAAGAAGGTCGCTGGTTCGAGCCTCACCTGGGTCAGTTGGCATTTCTGTGTGGAGTTTGCATGTTCTCCCCGTGTTGGCGTGGGTTTCCTCCGGGTGCTCCGGTTTCCCCCACAAGTCCAAAGACATGCTGTATAGGTGAATTGGGTAAGCTAAATTGTCTGTAGTGTATGTGTGTGAATGAGTGTGTGTGGATGTTTCCCAGTGATGGGTTGCGGCTGGAAGGGCATCCGCTGCGTAAAACATATGCTGGATAAGTTGGCGGTTCATTCCGCTGTGGCGACCCCAGATTAATAAAGGGACTAAGCCGAAAAGAAAATGAATGAATGAATGAATGAACGCAAATGTATTATTAGTGAGACTGATCTGGCTCCATACTGTTAAAGCCTCTGGTTGCGCAGTGGCACATTTCACCGATTCCTTCAGTTTTCAGTTTTTTTTGTAAATGAGAAATATAAATGCAGTCTTGCCCTTGAAAGAAACAAAAAATAGCAAGTTGGGACTAAGTTTATTATTACAAATTAAAGTCATTGTAGTATTGTAGCAAAGTGTATTTACAACAAATTACCATAAAATATTAATTATTCACCAAGTATTCAAATGATTACAGTTATAATTCATATTTAAAAGTGCTAAAAGTAAAATTATGAATGTGAATTAACTTAAAATAGTAATTAGGCTATACTTTGCATCTAAAAAAGTAATTTTGCAATTCTAACTTTAAAACTAATAAATGAAAAAGTTATTACAATTCACATTTTAAAGTAATTTTGACTTTACAAAGTTATTGAATTTAAAATGTCAATTTCCTTTTGCACAACAGAAACAAATAAAGTTTTTAAAGTGTAATTTGTTTTACTAAAATTACTAATAATATAAAATATTGAAACGTTAAAATATGATTTAACCTAAATTTGAAATATTCAACACTTTCCAGTTTAACTGCCGAAGCGGTTAAACAAAAGCAAAATGACTAAAAATGACAATTACAATTAATATTGAATTTAAAATAAAAATGGTATCAAATTTCACAGATGCTCACACTATAGAAAGACACTGTGTTGTAATTTTAACAAATTTATCACCTAAATAAACAATATTCAAAATGTATATTTTTAATTGAATAATTTAAAAGATTTTTACTTTACAAAATACTAATAAATTATTAATTCACTAATGATTACAATTAAAGCCATTTGCATTGTTATGTGGTTTTGAATTTACATTACACATTTTTGGAATTTAGAATAGCAAGTATTTATTAATCATACTTTTACACTTTATAAATAAAATGACTGACTAAAATTATTCGCAAAATGGTTTTGATTAATTCTTAATCCAAAGCGATATTTTGAAACAACATACAAGTTCATGTGTTTATTCATTCATTCATTCATTTTCTTTTCGGCTTAGTCCCTTTATTAATCTGGGGTCGCCACAGCGGGATGAACCGCCAACTTATCCAGCATATGTTATATTACGCAGCGGATGCCCTTCCAGCTGCAACCCATCACTGGGAAACATTCATACACACATATACACTACGGACAATTTTAGCTTACCCAATTCACCTATACCGCATGTCTTTGGACTTGTGGGGGAAACCGGAGCACCCGGAGGAAACCCACGCGAACACGGGGAGAACATGCAAACTCCACACAGAAATGCCAACTGACCCAGCCGAGGCTCGAACCAGCGACCTTCTTGCTGTGAGGCGAACGTGCTACCCACTGCGCCACCGCGTCGCCGTTCATGTGTTTAATTTGAACTAAATAATTCACAATAAATAGATATATATAATTAGATTATTAGATGAATAAATTAAGGGTGCTATCTGAAATTTTCCCCAAAACAAGCATTTATCTCAGTCTCTCCTATATGTTTAAAGGCAATCAAAATAATCCATTCATTCCAGATCAGAAAGAAGTAAGGAGCATAACCTTTGAAAGACTTTAAAGGGCACCTATCATGCAAAATCAACTTTTGGAAGCTGTTTGGACAGAACTGTGTGTAGATATAGTGTGTCCACAGTCATAGTGGAGTGATATAAACAAAAAAGTCTTCTTTTTTTTCAATTTCCTGATGTCAAAAAATCCAAATCCCAGTGATTTTCCGGCCCACTACAGCATGACTTAGCAGTGCTGTTTTCCAAGCCCACCGATATTGATCAACAGGCATGTATGATGTCTCAGTAATAACGCGTTATCATGTCCACATGACAGGATTTGCAAAGAAACTGGGATTAAAAGATCTGTTCCAACTTTCTATGATCCAACTGCACTTCAAGAAGCAGTAAGTGGTACACTTTGTATTTTCATAGCATTTTAAACTATACTATTTAGCTACATAATTCATAACCCCCTGGAATCAGCACGGCTGCATAGTATACACAACTATAAATGGGAATGCTTCAATCACACAAGAGGAGTCCCAGTTTGTGGATGTTAAATAAAAAAGTGGATTTCTATACAGCAGCATATTTTCCTGTTTGGTGGCATCCAGCGTAAAGTGTTAAATGCGCTTTTTTGTGTGTGCGTGTGTACGCATGAACACTAATGTTGTAGCGGCATTTGTGTGTGGCTCATTCATCTTACTGTAGTATTTGCTACTGTGGGTCTCTGTTTCATTGTGTCTGAGTTGCTGTCTGTCATTTTGCTGTGTTTATCCTGACATCCTACCCTGGCTATATTTTTTCTGAAGCGAAATGTCCCAAAAGTGGGCTACAGCTCATTTTTATTTAAAGGCACAGGCACAAAACACATTGCCTTCTGATCCAAAAGTTGACATTTTCAACAGGGTATATTAAATTATCTGATGGGTATGTTGACCTGAAACTTCACAGACACATGGAGCCACAAAAGACTTATTTTACATACAAAATTGGAGACCTTTAAAGGCACAGTATGTCATTTTCTGCTCCAGAGGGCAAGCATTCACATCAAAGCAAAGTCCCATTTTAAATTACCAGCGATACGCAGTGACAAAGTGGAAAGCAGCCATTCATTTAAATGGAAAGTACGCTTCCGTAAATAAAGTAAGCTTTCCATAATAAAGTAAACTTCCGGCAATTGCTGATTAATCTTTAATTGCTCTTTTCAAAGATTTTTCGACTCCCTTAAGAGCCAGCTTTGCGGCCCCTAAATGGCTCTTCATTTAATATCACTCTGAGCCTTCTATCTTAAGCCAATTAAAAATGTATCAATCAATCGGTTATCAAATACGAAATTGAGAGAGTATGACATCATTAGCAGGGCAATACAGGACACGCTCCTTGTCATTAATTAAAACGGCTTATTTCTCTAGATACTTTATAACATTTGGGATAATGCAAGTACACAAATCAGCAAAATATATAACACTGTTCTAATGGCTTTTTAATTTTAATGAAAAAATCTTAAATATTGTGTCTTTAAAATGATAGATTTATTATTATAATATATGTGGGCTATATATTTTGCAGCTCAGCTTTCAGAGTTTCTTAATATTACAGTTAAAGTTTGAAACCTCTAATATAACATTAACTGTAATGTGTGTTTACTAAACTTTTACTAAAGTCTAAAATAGATTTTCATAAACATCTTAATACACAAATCTCTCAGACAACATTTCAACATTGTTTTCATTTCAGTTAAAAGGCTATTAAATAGCAGGCCATGGATATACATTGTTTTGGTCTAATTGAAAGTGTAAGAACAGCCAGTAAAATGAGCACAAATTTATTTCAATAGCCTTGATTCTCACTCCAATGTCTGCCAATAAGCACACAGAAATATCCTGCTAGCACTGTCAGTGACCGCTACACGAAGACCTGTCATTTCTGCACAATTATCATCTTTTCCGGAGTCCCGAGCACCTAAATTCATGTGTATGGAGATAACATTATATCAGCAGGGACAGACAGCTCATTTGTCCAATGCACTGAAAATAATCACCCGTATGCCCTTCAGAGCTCATTGTTCTGCTAAATGAAACATATCTTGTTTACGAGTAGCCTATACGTGTTGTTTATGCTGAGAGAAAAAAAAACTGATTTAATGTAAAACACTTTGAAAACTACAGCCACGAGGGCTTCAAAGACGCTTCAGAACATCATAAAAGCAGCTCTGGTTCTTTTCAAATGCAGAAATACCATGCAAGCATTCATTAGGAGAAAAATATGTCCTTTCCGAGTCTATTTGTCAAAGGATGTTTTCTGCACTGAAAGAATTTCAAAGCAACTTCTCTGAACATTACAGGAAGCATATTATATTATATTTTCCTGCAATGAATGTTGAGGAATTATTAGTTACAGAGGTAAGAAATCCTTTTTGCAAACTTGCATTTGCCTGGATGACTAAATCATAATCTTATTTCATTGTAAGTGCTGCATTTTTGTTGTATGCTGTATTGATTCCACTGCAGTGGCTGATATAAAGTATCTCTATAATTCACCTTCTGTGTCCTTCATAGTGCTGACACTGAATGGGACATTTCCTCTGCTCTCCAACTGTGGCCGTAATTAATTTAATACTTCTTTGAGACAATGTGGAGTACAACAATAACGCAGTGCAGAGTTACAGTGTAATTAGCAAAATTAGATATGTGATAATCATAATGATAATCCTCTCATTGAACTGCCACCTTATCTTGGTGGAGGGGTTCGAGTGCCTGAACGATTCTAGGAGCTATGTTGTCGTGGGCTAAAAGCCAAAAAGGTGTTAGGTGACAGGTCAGACTAAGTTTGGTTCTAAAAACCCTTATGAGTACAATAAAATGGAGGACCATGATGCCACCCAGTATCGTGCAACTGGGGCCTCACCCTGGAGTCAGCCCTGGGGTGGAGGCTCGCATGTGAGCACCTGGTGGCCGGATTATTTCCCATGGTACCCGGCCGGGCTCAGCCCGAGGGAAAGACATGGGACCATCCTCCTGTAGGAGGAGTCATAATGGGCTGGTGCAATGCCGATTGGGCAGTGGTTTAAGGCCAGGGCCACGACGACCCGATCCTTGGACAGAGAAACTGGCTCTTGGGACATTAAATGTCACCTCACTGGGAGGGAAGAAGCTTGTATGAAAGATTGAACGGTAACAACTAGAAATAGTTGGTCTCACCTCCACAAATAGTTTGGCTTGAGAACTTCTCGAGAAGGGCTGGACTCTTTTCTATTCTGGAGTTGCTCACGGTGAGAGGTAGCGGGCTGTTGTGGGCTTGCTCTTAGTTCCCCAGCTCAGCCATCATGTATTGGAGTTTTCCGCAGTGACCGTGAGTGTTGCCTTCCTGTGCCTACGGGCTAGGGAAAGGTCTCTCATTTTAGTTTGTGTTTACAGCTAAACAGAAGTGCAGAGTACTCGAACTTCGTGAAGTCCTTGTAAGGGGTACTAAAAGGTGCTCTGACTGTGGACTCGGTTGTTCAACTTCCACTTGGGCAACAACCGTGGAATCTGGAGAGGCATAATTGGGAGGAATGGCCTCCCCGATCTGAATTTGACCAGTGTTCTATTATTGGATTTCTGTGCTAGTCAGTTTGTCAAACACCATGTGTGTCCATCATTTGAACATGGCACCAGGACACCCTAGGCCAGAGGTCAATGATCAACTTTGTGGTCACTTCATCTGATCTCAGACATGGAATATTTGGAATATCACAGAGTTTTAAAACTGACATTAGTCTGACTTCAAGTATACTTAGCATATTTTATTTCACTAGAGTGTATTTAACAAACATTTCTACAGGGAGCTGATTGGTTAAGAAAGCTCATTAAATCAATTCATGCATTTTATTTTTTTGGTCTATATCGTCATGTGTCTGTAACATGTCATAGTTATGTTTTGATGTCAGGACCTTCTTAAAATAAGTGAGTGATTTTATACACTCACTGGCCACTTTATTTGGTACACCTTACTAGTACCGGGTTGGACCCCCTTTTTCCTTCAGAACTGCCTTAATCCTTCGTGGCATAGATTCAACAAGGTACTGGAAATATTCCTCAGAGATCTTGGTCTATATTGACATGATGGCATCATGCAGTTGCTGCAGATTTGTTGGCTGTACATCCATGATGAAAATCTCCCGTTCCACCACATCCCAAAGGTGCTCTATTGGATTGAGATCTGGTGACTGTGGAGGCCGTTTGAGTACAGTGAACTCATTGTAATTTTCAAGAAACCAGTCTGAGATGATTCGCGCTTTATGACATTGTGACGCATTATGAAAATTATCCTGCTGGAAGCAGCCATCAGAAGATGGCTACACTGTGGTCATAAAGGGATGGACATGGTCAGCAACAAAAGTCAGGTAGGCTGTGGCGTTGACACGATGCTCAATTGGTACAAATGGGCCAAAAGTGTGCCAAGAAAATATCCCTCACACCATTACACCACCACCAGCAGCCCGAACCGTTGATACAAGCCAGGATGGATCCATGCTTTCATGTTGTTGACGCCAAATTCTAACCCTACCATCCGAATGATGCAGCAGAAATCGAGACTCATCAGACCAGGCAACGTTTTTCCAATCTTCTATTGTCCAATTTTGGTGAGCCTGTGCGAATTGTAACCTCAGTGTCCTGTTCTTAGCTGACAAGAGTGGCACCTGGTTCGAGGTGTTGTGCATTCAGAGATGCTCTTCTGCATACCTTGTAATGAGTGGTTTTTTGAGTTACTGTTGCCTTTCTATCAGCTCGAAACAGTCTTGCCATTCTCCTCTGACCTCTGGCATCAACAAGGCATTTGCACCCACAGAACTGCCGCTCACTGGATATTTTCTCTTTTTCAGACCATTTTCTGTAAACCCTAGAGATGGTTGTGCGTGAAAATCCCAGTAGATCAGCAGTTTCTGAAATACTTAGACCAGCCCGTCTGGCACCAACAACCATGCCATGTTCAAAGTCACTTAAATCACCTTTCTTTACCATTCTGATGCTCGGTTTGAACTGCAGCAGATTTTCTTGACCATGTCTACATGCCTAAATGCATTGAGTTGCTGCCATGTGATTGGTTGATTAGAAATTTGCGTTAACGAGCAGTTGGACAGATGTACCTAATAAAGTGGCCGGTGAGTGTATTTACATCTTCTATAGACTGTATTTACAACTTTAAGTTGTCTGAGCCCATGAGGAGAAGATTCCACAGTTCCACTGCCAAACCCAATCTCTGGTCTTCATCAGCCTGATGCTTCCAGCAAAGATCTGCATTGATCTCATTACAGAAACTGAAGCAATAATCTGGAAGAACACCTACACTTATGTGAGAGTCACCATTTTCTGGCTCAAGTTTTAGCTCTCAGATTTATAACATCTCTTAATAAAGTCTTATTACGGCACCTGTGTCAGGTTGGCAATGCTTTTTTGTCTGCTAAATTTTCTCCATGAATGTCATTTAACTTTCTGGAAACTGCTGGGCAAGGAAGAACTCCAAGGACATTGCAGGTGATATTACTTGCCTTGATTTTCCAGACATTTTTAATGGTGGACAAGAAGTTAGCTGAGACTAGTTATTTTAGAGCTGCTTTCTTCATTATTGCTTATTTACACATTTTATTGTGTTCATAGAAATCCAAAAGTAATTCATTCATTTTCTTTTCGGCTTAGTCCTTATATTAATCTGGGGTCGCCACAGCGGAATGAACCGCCGACTTTTCCAGCATGTTTTACACAGCGGATGCCCTTCCAGCTTCAACCCATCACTGGGAAACACCCAAACACTCTTATTCACACACATACACTACGGCCAGTTTAGCTTACCCAATTCACCTACAGCATGTCTTTGGACTGTGGGGGAAACCGGAGCACCCGGAGGAAACCCACGCCAACACGGGAAGAACATGCAAACTCCACACAAAAATTCCAACTGACCCAGCCGAGGCTTGAACCAGCAACCTTCTTGTTGTGAGGCGACAGCGCTACCCACTGCGCCACCTCCAAAAGTAATTATAAGCTTTTATTATAATTATTCAAAGATGACCAATAAAATAATAATAATTTGACAATGCCACAAGTTTTCCAGTATTTCCCCCAGAATAATGATTAGAATTTTGCCCTTGCTTACAAAATATTCACCATCTTGTTTATGTCATGTCAATATATAGAAGAAATATGCCCAAGGAGGCTTAAAAATAGGTAAATCTTCTTAGTCCATTTCTACAGTTTCTCACTTTTTTTTATAACATAAAATTGTTAGTTGTTTTGACAAAGTTTTTGGTTCCTTTTCTTGACTTTTGTCATCACCCTTGGCATCTATGGAGGGTGAGGTAGCTCTCGGATTTCATCTAAAATACCATCATTTGTATTCAGGAGATAAACAAAGATCTCAGGACTTGTAACAACATGAGGGTGAGTAATTAATAACAGAATTGTCATTTTTGGGTGAAATGATCCTTTAAAAGGTAATAAAGTTGTAAATTAGGTTTCTTGCACAGATCAATTGTTTTAAGTCAAGAGCACAAATGCCAAAAGCACATTTTCTCACCTGTTCCTCCAATACTTTAAAAGAAATAAGACAGGCAGATGACTAACTTTTGTTGCAAAAATAAAAAAACACACACAAAGGTCAAAGAAATGAGCAAGAAGAAGTGATTTGCAATTTAGTTTCTTTAATATAATCTTATTTACACTGAATTTGTTTCAGAAATGTTTAGTACATAGTAAGTTACATTACTCTTGCATCGAATAAACAATGACACTCAGGACCTAATAATTGTACAATGTGATGATACTGGTCACATTACTCGAAAAAAAAAAAAAAAAAAAGTTTTTTTTTTTTTTTTTTTCTTCTTCTTAAAGAAATATGAAAACAACTGTAACTTCAGGCAAAGTCCAGACTCATCTTCAAGCTCACTAGCCATTCCCACAATTACACAACATTAAACATCACACCTCTCTTGTGTTGTATGCAAGTTTAAAAAACGGTTCACCACTGTAGGCATTCATGGTCTTTTGGAAAAATGGAAAACTTCATTTTTGCACACTCGACAAAGACACATCCCAACCGATCTGATAAGTGAGGGCAAAGACATTGTAAGACAGAACCAAGAATATAAAGGTGATGGATTTTATTGCATATATCACAAATATGAACATGACCACCGGGGCCCGACCTACATCACTCGCCAACTCCATCTAGGTCAAAGGTTATGCGAACCGATCCTCTTAACCTCCTGAAGAATCAGCAGCAGGTTTAAATACTTTGATTCATACATAAAATGAAAGAGATTAGTGTACAGCTTTCACAAGAACTCAGCTTTCTCTGAAAACTATGGAATAATGGTAATAGCAGCAATACTTAAAAAGACATTACATGGTAATAAATAATTGGTTAAAAAAAATTTGGAGGAAAATAAAAAAATAAAATAGACAAAAGTGGTTTAAGAAACACCATGAGGTTGGCTCATCCTTTACATTTACAAAGAATAATCTGGTGCCATGCACGTCAAGCACTACATAATGAAATCCAAAACACTTCCATGCTCTTTCAGCACACCAAACCTGGACCTCTCCGTCAGAGTCTCGGAGCCAAACGTTCAAGCATTCGTCCACTCCGATCATACATGTGCCAGCGGAAGTGCCGAACGCTCCTTGAAGCAGTGGTTTTGATCAAAGAAACACGCAAATAACAGTCAAGTTTACGGTAGGTTAAAACGGTTAATGCTTACCATATAATAATCATTTCGAAAAGATTAACGGGGTCCATCAAAATTAAGGACAAAAAGAGCTTCTTTAAAGCATTCGCCATCTGATTTTCTTACGAGATCAGCTTAGGAATCTGAACGTCATTCGAGAAGGTGACATGCTTCAAATTCAAATGTTTTGCTGACAGCGGAAGAATGCTCTTTGGACTTAAAAAAAAAAAAAAAAAAAAAAAGTTAAAAGACTTTCTGTGATGAAAATACTGTAACTTTTTGAGAGCTTTTGGTGTTTCGAGCGCACACGATGGTTGTGCTTCAACATGAACACATGGGTGCTGGTACATTCACAGAACTCGCCGTCAAGCATGTTCTTGATCTTAGACAAAAATAATAGTAATAATCATTTCAACAATACATTTCAAGCAATCGAGTTAAAATTTCTACAATGAGAACTGAAGAGCACAGGAAATGGATACCACTGAAATGTCATCCTATAGCACTAAACTGGACGCAAAAAAAAAAGAAAAACAAAAAGTCGATTAGGAAAACAATTGGAGACGTTTACATACATCGAGCATGACAACATAAGCCTCGTCCTTTGAGACACTTTTTTCTTTAGGTAAACTGGTTTAACGGTCACAGGTTCTGAGTGTGTGTGTGTGTTAAAATCCTCCCCCTAGACTAAAAAAACGTGAGCTCTACTTCATGTAGATCACAGGCTCAGCGAGGCTCTATGTACTGCAGCACAAACATACTCGCGCATCAACCCGCCGCTTCAGTGACAAAGACGATACGAACTGCATTTTTGAGAAACTACATTTTCTCTGGAACTCGTTGTGGTAATGCCAAAACCATTAGTCATTGAGTTGAAACACCTTGGGTGTTTGCTGCCCTCCGCTGCAGTGTGATGCTAAAGTCTGTTGGGAGACACCAGTCCGTCTGTCCTGCAGAAGGGGAGGGGTGTGAGAGGATGGCAGGGGCTGTTTGGTGGCTTTGCTGCCATTGCTGGCTGGCTGGACAGGGCGCTCGCTCACTCCACTGCGAAACCACACGTCTCCTCCACGGCCGTCAGGAGCTTTTCATACAGCTTCTCGTATGACTCGTAAGGCGGGATGTCGATCCGGTTGAAGCTGAAAGAATATGAGACATTAGATTAGAAGTATTTTGGAAAGAGTTTTGTTCAGTTTTAGGGCCGGGACACACCAAGCTGACAACAATCCACTAGCACAGACAAAAACAAACTGTATTGTAGGGATTCACTTGTGTAAATATGTTTGATAATCTAATAATCCAATATTGGGGATGGGAAACTTCGGTCCTGGAGGGCCGCTGTTCTGCAGAGTTTTGCTCTAACACTAATCAAACATGCTAATCAGTTTCTTCAAGATCACTAGAAAACTACAGGCAGATGTGTTTGATTAGGGTTAGAGCTAAACTCTGCAGGACAGTGGTCCTCTAGGACCGTAGTTGCCCATCCCTGATCCATATCATTTGCAAATATTTGAGAAATGTAGTGAAATTACAGCCGGCTTCTTTTTTCCTTCTCAACTTAAATTGTTTACTTGGCTGAATCACTTTAGGTCCAATCCCAATTCTACTTTTTTTACCACTACGTTTTCCCCTACCCATTGGCCCTTGAAACATCGACTTGGTGTGTCCGGGCCCTTAAATTAGCTGAATCATGTATTTGTGTGGTTTAAACTTTGTAATGGTATTTTAATTTCAGTAAAGTTCCAAACAAAAAAGGCCCTTAACGAGACAACATATATTTGAATTACTGCTAGTTCCTGTCTTGTTAGGAAAATTTCATGATGCGTTTCCAAAATGTGAACTTTAGTTTTTGTTTTATTTTAGCTTTAAATTCATTAAAAACTCATTGTGTTCAGGGCCTTCTGTACAAGTTCTAGACAACCCTTCTAACCCCAAGAGTATTTTATTTTCTACTTCACACTTAAAGAATATAATTTTTTATTCCACACATTTAAAAAAAATTGTGTGCCAAAAGTTTGTTTCCTCATTAAATGACTCCTACACTAACAGTGTGTTTTTCCATTACTTAAACAACATAACAGACATTAAGTATCACATTAGTCTCAAGCAAAATCTTACCATGTATGGGCTTTGGGCAGGTTGTCTGTGTTGGCATCAATTAAATGAATAGTGAAGAGTCTTGGTCCTGCAGAACCTGTAGAACCTTACAAAGATACATTCTAGTTATCACTGTTCTCCATATCATCACACTCAACACACGTCAGCATGAACAGAAACTACTTCAACATTCAGATTATCCAGCAGGGTTGAGCTTGAGATTTATTTAGTGTATGAATGTGTGAAATAAGGCTGCACAATATATCAAAAAATGATTGTTAATGTGATAATAGTACATGCAATATCCATATCACAGAGAGGTGCAATAAAATACATTTATTTTATTTGTGTGTTGCATGCATTGGTTGTTTATCCAAATCAGATGGGCCTTACTACATTGATACCCGCCTCCACAGTAGGTGTGATTATGCTATTGGCTATAATGGCCCAAAGGTGAACCTAAAGGGCCTCAGAGAGCTGAAAAAAAACCTACTATTAGCAGTAGAACCAAGCGAGTAAAACGACAACAGCAAATAAGAATCTGACTAAAATATCTGCAGAGATTTTCATCTATTCATAGTCTAAATTTTTGCACCTTGCCGTAAATAAATAAAATTTAATTAGATCAGAAAATATTGAATATGTTATTGGTATATTGTAGTATGATCATTACATTAAAGATAACAAAACAGCATTTTTTTAGGAAATGTTGCAAAAAAGAGTTAATGCAATACAAAACAACAATATTGTGCAGCCCTAGTGTGAAATGTGTTTTTACAGGTATAGCTAAACCCAAAAATTTGAATTCTGTTATTTACTCGCAATCCAATTGCGACAAAACTGTTTACGTTTCTTTATTTTTTTGAACACTAAAGACAAAGAAAAAAAACATGATGGAAACCGGTAGTCATTGACTCTAATTCAATTTTTTCTCCAACTATGAATGTCAATGGCTACAAGTTTCCCACATTCTACAAAACATCTTCTTTTGTAGTTAACAGAATAAAGAAACTCAAAACGTTTAGAATCACTCGAGGGTGAGTAAATGAACACTTAAATTTTTGGGTGAACTATCCCTTTAACAGCTAAAAATGTGGCTTTTCTTTAGAATAAGAAGAATAAGCATGCACTAAGGAACTGCGCATAATAACACCAGGGACGATTAACTTTCACGCAGTCAGGAAATATTTCACTAGGCTTAAGGCCAACACAACAACTCAATAGCGAAAGACTAGAGATCTTGACATCGGCATGTGCAATCTGTCATCTATCAGGAGTAGTGAAAGTGCGCATGGCTTTTCCATTAGCCACCTTGCAGTGCTTTGAAGCCTTGTAGAGGGACGCGTGTGGAGCCTGTGACGAACTGTAAGAGTCTGCCTCTTCTCTCCTCGTCAAACGACTCCACTGCCTGCCAGAACCACTTCACGATGTTGCTGTCGGCCACACAGTGCTTCAGCCGCGTGTTGACCTTCCAGTCGTTCAGATCGATCTTCCCCAAACCACCGATGATCAGCTGCAAACATAGAGAGAAACAAACATTAGTTACTGACCTTTTAGTCACATTTATCAATATAATAGCTCAGAGAGGAAAGAAAACGATGCGATGAGAGGCATTGAAAAAGGCTATATGAGCAATATACAAATAAATATGCCAAGTATATTAGATGAAGATACAGTAGTATGGGATATTCTTGGGGTCAGTAAAAATGGTTAAGAAAAAGCTAGTTTTATTCTGTGGTGAAGCATTAATTTGATATTTGAAAAATGACAAAATCTTTTAAAATGTTACAAATGTTTACTATTTCAAAGGTCTTGGTACAGCAGTGGCGTTTGACGATGAATGTTTCCTGAGCAGCAAATAAGCATGACTGAATCATTTTAGGATTATTGTGTGATACTAAAAACTGAACTAATAGAGACAAAAGGTCAGCGTTGCAAATAGATTACAATTATAAAAAACAAACATATTTAAAAGAAATGGGGAAAAAAATGATTTAAAGAAATAGTTAACCCAAAAATGAAAATTTACTCACTATTTACTCACCCTCAAGTGGTGCAAAACCTTTATGAGTTTCTTTATTCTGTTGAACACAAAAAAGATATTTAGAAGAAAGCTGAAAACCTGTAACCATTGACTTCCATAGTAGGAAAAACAAATACTATGGCAGTCAATGGTTACAGGTTTACACCTGTCTTCAAAATATCTTCTTTAATGTTCAACAGAATAAAAAAGTCAAACTTGTTTGGAACAAGTAAAGGGTGAGTAAATAATGACAGAATTTTCAGTTTTAATTCACAATATTGCAAATATATTTATGATGCTTTTGCACAAAATGCTTCCTCCAAAAACACTTGTTTTAACCAACCCCAAACTTTGCAACAGTTGTGTATGAAACAAGTAACAATATAAACATTTCAAATAATGTAGAACTAGTTATTACATTTCAGTATTCCTAATCTTACCACACTTTCAACTATAAGAGCAGCAAGAGTACATTATTACATACAAAATACATAAATGTATATTTATGTATATGCGCTTATTACAAAGAACAGATACAAAATGGACTCTATTATTAATTTGCATTCAAGTCAAAAATAGCACTCCATGTATATTATTAGTAAGATATACATTTTTTATTACTACGCATTATGATATTGGTCAAAAGGATAATAAATTAATGTCTTGCTCTGTGTTTATTATAAATAACATGCCTTATTTTAAAACATATTTGTTCATTATTGAACCTGTAATTTTGAAGTTCACTGGCTAAGGAGGTTTAAAATATCATGTTAGGGATACGATTCTCCATTTCATTATATAAAACCCTTTTATCTCCAGTCAAAGCAGTCAATCAATCAGCCTGTCCCTTCAGCGTGCATCAACTGAATTACCTCAAGTTCCTTGTTGTCGAAAGGCTTGAGCAGATGTTGCGGTATGAGTTCGTTGAAGCCCTTCTGCAGGGCGAGGAACTGGGCCTCGATGCCTCGCATGAACCTCCAGTTGACATAGAGCCTAACAGAGACACAATCAATCATCACAGAGCTGCAATGGAACAAGGACAACACTAACAGGCATCTGAAGCCCACAGTTAGTTCTCCATTAACAACCTCTATTTGGCAAAGACTCCCACACAATAAAGGCTTCTCTCATAAAAACTGATATTCCACTAACATTCTTGATCGGCAGCTTATTTACCAAGGGGTCAATCAATCAAACTGATTGGAAAAAGCAGTGAGGCTCCTAAAACCTAAAGCCAATTGCCAATAGTTAGAGTGACTGCTGCCCTCTGCTGGTTGGCTTTCTTTGATTATAAGCACAGTTATGAATTTGCTGTTACTCATCAGTGTACAATCCTGCAACTCTTCATACTTCTTTTTGTTTGTTATTTATTAGTACATCATCAACTTATGGCTATTTCATGGCAAGATCAATACAGATAAAAATATGTTACATAAAAATAACGACGTATCATTAATTCAATAAGAGATAAAGAAAGAAAAATATACATTACAAATATTAGATATTGTTAGCCATATCCCAAATATCTCAACATCCTTCACAGGCATACATTTTTAACAACAAAGCACTCTCGATATAAAAATCGTATACTGCAGTAGTCTTTAAAAATTTCACACCTCACATATTCTTTCTTGTTTTCCTCTGTGACTGGGATGTTCTTGCCGTTTGGTTTGAGCTCATGTTGGAGGAACTTGCCAAAAGCATTATGTTCTACACAGAAGGTGTGGTCCAAAACAGATGTGATGTCATTTTCTCTGAAAAACACGAGAAAAATAGAGCAAGGTTATTCCATATAATTTGTTGCTTATATGCAACAGATGACCCATCAACAATGGATAAACTTAAAGCTGTTTTTGTCCACACGAAAACCAACATAGAACAGAACATTTCACTTAGTTTGTCTTTGTTTATTTTTATACTGGGTTTTTACATTTGAAACACCAAACATCACACGCAGCACAATAAATGTGACCATGTTTATATGCTTTAACACTGGAACTCTTTATGACCGTTCATATCAGACTGTACCAAATTGCATTTGTCATATCATATTTACACTCAAAGCTTCTACTGAAATTTTAGAATTAAACTTTGAAAGTCTGTCTTCATACTTCATGATGTAATTTCTCTAAACATTTTTTGTAATATAGCCTATGTTTTGTTATGAGTTACTAGACACCTCACTTTGTCCAGCAAAGCTGGGACAGTTTTTCACCACAGTGAAAATTTTGTTTTTGAAAGTCCGAAAAAAATGACTGTAATAGTTACGTTTTTTTTAACAAAGTTGCTAGGCAACAGAGGCAAGCAAGTACAAAATAAACGTGAAAATGTATCTGATGCTGAAATGCATGTGGTAATTTGGACCGATTATGGCCATTCAAAGTAGAAATACTCAATTTTAATAAAATAACAAATGTTAGAATAAAAGATATACATTAAGACACGTCAGGGTACTATAGTTATACAGGTTTTATTTTAATAGATTAAGTTATTAATTTACTAAATTTAAAAAGTCCAAATGACTGCCTCTGTAGTCCTATTGAACCATTTTGAAGCCAAAGTGCAGTATGAATTTCTCTGCAAAGCAAAATTTCTATACTTCCTACACCTATGCCGTCATATAGTTTTGATGTACAATATTATGCAAAATTTGGAAAATCATAATTATAGAATAACATTATGAAATCAAAATATACTGCTTCATATGTACTCTAGGTACATACATATGTACACCACTGTACATATGTACTCTACACTGTGCGAATGACATCATTATCAACACAGTATGATCACAGGACAAACTTTTTCACTTTTATACTCCCCCGTGATGCTGCAAAACAAGAAGCAAGAATAACAAACTACAGAAGTAGACAACAGATGCTGACTATTAAAAATACTAGACACTATTAAAAAAAAAAAAAAAAAAAAAGTACAAAAGACATTTTTTATTCCTCATTACATTAGGAGAGAAAGAAATCCAGACAACGGGATGAATAACGGTTGCTTGTTTTTATGGCTCTTATCTAATGAACACTTTGTAAGGCTGTTTGTCTGACTGCTCACACATTAATGTAAAAAAGGAGCCAAGTCTACTTTAGGTTTTTATAATTGTGTAGATGTTTTGATTTTATTATTTTAATGCTACAATATGAATTACAAAAGCGATGCTTTCACGTTAATAATATCTTGAGCTTTAGCCATTCGATAGATTTCTTACATTCAGACTTGTGCATTTTAGGAGTCTTTTAACAAGTCCTTTGTGAGATAAAAACTTGTGATGCTCTCAAAGTGTTTATTTCATTCTACTGAACTAAATCCGGACATGAATAAATTTCACTCACAGGATCCAGACGAGGCTCTTGTGCAGCTCTGGGTCCACAGTCTCAAGGTCACAAAGCTGAATGGGCTTCCCCAGGAGCTGTTTGTAGAAGGGCAAGGTGAAGCCCCCGTTAATGTAGTGCCCGTGGAAAACAGCCAGACCCATAATCCGCCCAACAAAGTGGAAGTAAGACAAGTGGTCCTGGAACAAACAGCAGAGGGCGTGAGTGAGAGGAACTTTAATGAAACCCTGCAGCAGATGAGCAACACATGGTCAGGCTTTCCAAGCATACATAACAACCAGCACAGGGTTTACAAAATAGCTTTATAACATGCAGTCTAACTGGCCCTTGTTTAAGAGAGAAATAGCAAGCAAAGGTCGCTGTGTGACTTACAGGGTTGATGGAGGAGTCTGGGTTGATCTGTAGTGTGTAGATGTTATCGGTCGAGTACTGAAACAAGCCATAGTATGGATTCAGCATCTCGTGGCAGAGCAGATATAACCACTCCCTGAAACAGGACAGAAATTCAGACACAAACCATCAGATTTTTTTTTTTTTTTTCAAAAAAAATCCTGCTGGCTGCAGTTTAATCTAAACTGTGTGCTCAACAGGGGAACACCTGCAGTATCGTGAGCATGATGCTCTGCATGCTGATAAGCCTGGCTGAGATTCAGCTAAACTGCTGAAATTATGAAGTCAAGTCTGGCATATGAAAAGAGATGGGGGAATAATGAGGCGCTGGGGAAATTAATTAATGAGAACCTTTCGTATGGAACAGATTCATATGCTACCTAGCAACTCCTCCGTAATCCAGCCCCTCCTCGCCTCTGAACTTCACCATCAGCCGCTTCTTCAGGTCTTTGGGTCTCATCTTCATGATCTGCCTATAAGACTCCTATAGTGAAGACAGAGCAGCAATTAGAGCAGTCGCTCCATTTTCTACTTACATTTCCACTCACATTTCTCAAATCAGTAGTAATTTGTAATCTACCAAGGACTGGTCACGATATTCACAAAAATATTTGGCAGCAAAACGATAATGACTGATTAAAAAAAAAAAAAATCAGCTTTACCATGACAGGAATAAATGTTTAAAAATATATTAAGACAAAAAACTGGTTCATTTATTATACAGCAAGTCTTGTTTGATTTGATAAAACTTTTAATCTTAAAAAAAAAAAAAGATTAAAAAAAAATACCAACCCCAAACATTTCTATGCATGATAACAAACAGAAGATTGTTTTTCTTCAGAACAAAATGCACAGATGACTCATCAAATTAAAACAATAAACATGCTCTCCTTAAGTTATTGGTGTCATATTACCAAAAACTGCAGTGTCGCTAAAGACACTGATGTTGGCGTTTGACTGGCAAAGACCAAAACGCCAGCATTAGTATGCAAAAGCTAATCGTGATGCATCCCTAGCCACTTCCAATGACAAAAACAGTTCCTCAGTACTGAATTATGCATGCACTACATGACTGGCACTATTCAGTACCTCAAAGATCTCCTCGCGGGACACTTCTATGCGGCAGTGGCCGGCTTGAGGCTGCTGCAGCGAGAGCTCATGCCGGAGAACTTTGAGTTTCTGGACCAGATCTCTTTCGTAGCGCACCGGCAACTCGCCGTCACCCTCCTCCATGCCAACCTCCATCTGCACGGGCAGAGCCTGGCTCGACTCCTTCACCTGAGAGTGTTGGCTGCAAAACAAACGCAAACTAAAACCACCACATTCTCATAGCAGTTCAGCAAAGCAAGCACTGGACCATGATATAATCATGCATCATTTGGGTTACGCTCCCACAAGGGACCATTAGGAATTAAATAAATGTTGAGAATTAATTTAATAAACCTTCACAAGAGCAAGCAATTATCATTACTAGCAACTAATTACAAAGGGATGATTTATTCATTGTGGTGAATAATTAACAGGATCATTTAAGAGCTGGGATGAGTAATCAGATGTTATGAACGGAGCAAATGTGAAAGATGTTTTACCTCATGATGTGGTGTAACCTGGGGTCAGTGAATTGCGTGGTTCTATTATTGTGGTCGACAAAATAAATTCGTCCTGACACAGTGCTCCTGATCTCCCAGCCGGGCGGTAGAGGACCCAGCTCCTCACAACTCACGCTGTTCAAATCCCTGAAGGAGCAAGCGTACCCATCACACCTGCTGTCTCATACATGTATAATGTGCCCAAACCGCTGCCTCTTTTACCCTGTTCCTGAGTGGGAAATTAACTTCTTGTTCACCAGCCATCACAAGTGTCAAGTGAATCCCCTAATATACCAGCCACAATTTTACTAATCATTAGTCATTTTATTTTCATATTCATTTATTTCAATTTATTTTATCATACCATAAGGTAAAATATTTAAAAACAAAATCTAACCCAATATTTAAAATTAAATCTAAACCTAGAATAATAAAATAAAATAAAAGATTTCTCATCAAGGCTGCATTTGTTTGCTAATAAAACAACAGTAATATTTTTAGATTTTACAATTTAAAATGGTTAATACTATTTTCTAATTTAATACATATTTAAATGTAGTAGAAAAGCAGAATTCAAATACGCTGATTGACAGTTACTGTTAACTATCTTGAAAACAGCTCTGCTGCTTAATAGTTTTACGGTATCCGTATTATTATAAAGACGCATCTATTATATATATATATATATATATATTTATAGTGCAGACTCCGACTGTACTGTGGGTAAGAGATCAGGTGCACACACCGGGGATGTGCAAAACCACTTGTGTTCGTAGTTAAATATCTATCTATCTATCTATCTATCTATCTATATATATATATACATATA
>CAIGQV010016547.1:19768452-19780265 GCA_903798115.1 Danio jaintianensis
TATCTTCGTTGTATAATGTATACATTCATAATTGATACAATGATATTTATTCATAATGCATAATAAATGTCTTTTTATAATGCATAAAAGTTTAAAACCACTTGAGTGTGAGTGAACGGTGAAGAAATGTTCATTTTTGGGAGTACTATCCCTTTAAAAGCAGCAACAATGACATAAAAAAAAAATTGATAAGCTCCACAACTGACCATCTTGACACATAATGTGGTCAGGCTTACCATAGCCCTCAGGGAGGTCTGGAGATTGGTGTCCGTGCGGTCGATTCTGGGGGGTGTGTGCGTGCCCTCGGGAATCTTGGTTTCTGATGCGTTGTGCTTGGAGCCGTTGTTCCTGATTGGGTGACTCAAGTGCACGGCAGTTGCCCCCTCCAGCGGCTCCTGTGGGATCTGTGTATGGCATGGGCTCCTCCATAAAGCAGCTGAGAGGCCGTCCAGGCCCCGAGTCTTCAAAGACTGGCCTGAAAAACACACGTATACAGAGCAGGTGTTAAAACACACACACGGAGACACAAACCACACAAATAATCTGCTTTCACCTGACATTAAAGAGATAGTTCACCAAAACCGACAATTGTTATTTTTTTTATTTCAAACCTGTTTAAATCTGTCTTCAGGGGTATGAATAATGTCGGGCTTGACTGACTGTATTTTGAAGAATGTTTGACTTCCATAGTATTTTTTTTTCAGTGACTACCAGTATCCAACATTCTTCAAAATATCTTATTTTTTTGTTCAACCAAAAAAAAAGATACTCAAAAGTCTGGGAAGCTTAACATTTTCATTTTGGCAGGTGAACTATCCCTTCTAACATGCATTTTTAATGATCCAATCACAAGTGGTGAGCTGAGACCAATTACCCATTTCCACCTGGTATTAATGCATCTCTTGTGACCACTTGTGCTCAGCTTTCACCGGGACCCTTCCCTCTTATTTTGTCTCTCACTACATCACTTAAGCTAGAGCAAAGCAAATTAATAAACTGGGTTAAGATTGAACAGAACAGCGAAGTGAATGCCGCTAATTTAAATTACTTTTCTGATGTCATAACATAGGCCACATGGGTAAAACCGAAAAATTTATATTAAGGAATATTATTATAATCATCACACTATCGAATCATGGCAAATAGAAAAGCTTCAAAACTGTTTTCCCAAACACAGCGTGCCAAATCTGCACACTAAATATTGATCATCAAAATAGTGATGAACTGTGAAACTAACTGGCCTTCAGGAAGCTCAAATAATGTGCTTTCTATCTGGGCAGACAGCCAGTCCGTTCCAGTGCTGAATAATTGTGCATTCTCAGGACTCGTGTTGACTCACCCTTCATTCTCTACCAGTCCTCTACAGTCCACCACAGGCCCTCCACTGCCAATTCTGTCTCTGGTCTGCAGACTCACTACAGTAATGAAGAAAACATTGACATGTCTTAACATTGAGCGATTCTTTTTGTTTAAATACAGCAAAGATTAGTTTTGCATCACTAAAATTCATATCAGATTTCACAGTGTTCCTAAAGCATTTAGACACTTAAAAGTATGACCTTCACTGTAACACTTCAAAATAAATGGCATTGGCAAACAAATTTTCTCAGAACCAAGTTCACTTCTTGTGTTATCCTTCTTCTTAGACATTTTGTTACTCAGTGCAAACACATGGATTTAAAAAAAAGTCTCCGTGAGAGTTCTAAACATCTTGAAGCCATTGTATCTGAAAAATTCTATGAATTGTTATATTTGTACTAAACGTTTAATACGTACCAACGATTTGTCCACGGACAGCATCACTGTCAGACGGGTTCAACTTGCATAAGTCTAAGCGCTGGTCTGATGATCAAAAAGATAATAATGATTAATGTATGCAGTTATCAAACTTTTAGAACTACATAAAAACATAAATTTTAATTAGACATATAATGACAGTATTATGGCACAACGAAGAGATTAGGGGTTGCTATAAAAGTGTCACACTCACAGCCTGTGTCTTTTAGTCTGCTGATAGCGTTTGACAAGAGCCGCACGCAGCCTAAGAATCCTGCGCCCTGCTTCTTATGGATCTTCTTATGGTTCCATACGCTAATGGTGATGGAATCGGTCTTCCCAATATACCTATTTACACATAAATACATTTTTTAGCAAACTTCTCAAAGGGATTCAGCTCGACCCCTGATGAACACCACTGACTGCATGACCAATAAGAACAGGAATTTGCTCACAGGTCGTAATGCTGATTCCACTTGGGGTCCAATGTGCTTTTGACCGTGTCTGTAGAGTGGCATTGACCCGAGCCGTCCACCACCACTTTGGCAAAAGGATCAGGCAACCCTGCAGCGGAAAGACAGTGTAGCAGGAAGACAAATAAATAACAGGACAAACCCAGCCATCACATGCTGTCCTCTGAAAGAACGGGTACAATCTGGACAGCTAAGCAGCTTCCACAATGACAGCTCCAAGAATTTAGATAAACTGCAAATACATGGATGGCTTTACAGATCCCTAAAAACAACCATGGAGCTTTCAATTGCCAAATTATTTCGCAATTTGAGTTCAGACTTGATGCGTTCATTAGAGTTATTCTGCCTGTATTTGTATCACATCGGTATTACTGTTTTGTAAAGGTTGAATCTAATTGACTTCTTAACAGAAGGTCTGAGCCTTTTTTTTATACTTTTTTTATTTACTTAAAATACAATGTTTTAGTCACGATTTCATTAGAAGAAACAATTGAAAAGCATAACAGTGAAGGGCATGCTTGACATTTCATGTGCGCATAATAATGACAGGCTGAAAGGAGCTGTTTCTTTTAGCATTAACCACACATTTAGTGTTATTAAAGAGATAGTTATCCAAAAAAAAAAAAAAAAGTACTCAGTATTTAATAAACCTCAATTGGTACCAAGCCTTTATGAGTTTACTTAATATGTTAAACACAAAATAAGATATTTTGAAGTAATACAATACCTGTAACCGTTGATTTACATAGTACAAAAAAAATACTATGGAGTCAATGGTTACAGGTTTTCAGCACAAAACATTCAAAATATCTTCTGTGTCCAACAGAAGAACGACACTAAAACATGTTTGGAACAAGTAAAGGCTGAGTAAATGATGACAGAATTTTCAGTTGAGTGAACTATCCTTTTTATATTTTAACAAGTCATTTGGTTAACATTTACACAATGTTGTCCAATTTATGTATGGTGCACTTGCCCAGAAGGTCTTTAACCTGATGGTTTTGCAAGTTTATTAAAGAGATTATTATATAAATTTCATTGTATTTATTTTACATTTATTTTAATAGCTAAACGTATATATAAAACTGTTCCTGGAGAAGAAATAAAAATGAGATCGCCCAGTGAACTCTGGCTGACACACTCAATGAGTGACATGAGAAAACAGTATTCGAAAAAATATCAACATGTATGAAATTTCCCACTCCAAAAAAAAACAAAACAAACCTGGAATTTTTGCTCTTCCATCATGCGTACTTGTTTGGTAAAATCTGTCAACTTGACTGGAAAAACATCAACAGACTGACTCTGACTTTCAGCAGTCGGTGTCAACTCATCCAGAGTGTTAATAAACTCAGGGCAAAAATCATTTAGTGTATTCCAACCTAAAGAGTGTTTTGGCCTCAAATTAAAAATTGATTGACAAACTTTGCTTTATGGTTCCAACAATGCCACTGATCTCACAGATTCACACCCAGGCATGTTCTCTTTTAAAACTAGGGATGAACGATATTGGAAAAAACTGACATTAAAAACGAACATTTTTTTCTGCAATATATATTGTGATATAAACACAATTTTACCAGATGAATTTATCACTTTAAATTGATTGGGATGATTTTGTATGGAACAGTATCTGCATACAATATCATAAACAAATTACAAACACAGAATAATACAAAAGTGCAATGATGCACATGAAATAAACAGTGCTTTATAGCTTTCAGCCAGAAAATGAATAATCTAATGTAAAGTTTGTAATTACTTGTAAAACTACTGTAAAAAGCAATAAGTTGACTTTAATTTAAAAAAGTAAATCTGTTGCCTAAAAATTAACTTAAATTAATAATTTGCAATATTACAGTAATTTAAGCTATGTGCATAATTATACAAATTAAGTCAACTTAAAAGTTACATTTACATTGTGTAAATAAATGTATGCAATAAATCTTTAAGCTACAAGCATTATAATTTATTGTGCGCAAATTGCTTAAATTCACTTGAAATGCTTACACTGTGACATTGCAGATCCTGTGATGTGACTATTGCGGAGTCTTGCATTGCAATATTGATGCTAAAACCCTACTTAAAACCGAATTCACTCAACAACTAGTTGGCATTTTTATAACATCTGAATGTTTCTTAGTCGTTTGTCAGAGTATTGAACCCAATTTGTTAGGGTTAATTAAAAGCAACACTAATCGGTTAGAGGATCAGACATCACACATTCTAGATGTATCTGATAATACCACATCATTTCACCAGCAACAATTAGACTCATAATTATGGTCCCAGAGGTTTATTTTCAGGTCATGTTTAGGCTCATCTTAGGCATAGTCTGGAGTTCTGCAAAATGTTATTTGGCAGGTCGACAGCGTTATTGAAAGGACAGTCTCATGCTCTGTGGAGCGTTCACTCGGTCGCGTGAAGCTATGAAGAGCCTACTGAAAACCTTTCAGCAGGGAGAAGAACACTACTGAAAAATACATGCTGCATTTGTTGGAGGACATAAATAATAATAATTCGCTGCATAATTACCAGAAACAATTGGACTTTTTGCACATCTTCGTCACGCATTCTCATGTGGCCCTTTGTTATGTGAGAAGCAATAATGGCCATGGCACAGAAACAGGATCTATGAATGACGCACACCAGGCATTTGAATAATATGTGGGGCACACGTGGTCGAGGCCAGTGGGGCAAACAGGCCTGTCAGTCAGAACAGCTGGGACAGAGAACACTGAAGAGCGTGCTCATGCTGGAGTGGGTGGAATCTGATGGGGAGCCACTAAATGAATATGTGAATTCCCTCAGTGATAAAGGCAGCCTGTGGGCGTCTCTGAACAGCTCTAGAATGTTTCAGAGCTGCACAGACATAAATGCTTCCTATACAGCCATTTCTGTGAATGCAAGGGATTTAGAGTCGAATAATACTTCTTCCTACAGCGATATTTAGTCACACATGCCGCTGTGTATTTTTTTTTTTTTACTTTGCAAATGATAAAATTTGAATGTGTTGGATATCCTCTATTCTTTTCAATATGACTGTGGAATTATATGGGAAATTTATGTGAATTAGAACTGGAGCTGTCAAACTTCAAATTAAAAGCCAGCAAATATATACTGAAGTGGTTTATATAATACATGTTCTTTGTTCTTTGTCTTATAACAATATTTAATTTATTTGAGAACAGACCAATATGCAAGTCATTATTGACTAAAAAATCCACACAATCTCTTCTTGGCATTTAAGAAAGTTCAACAGTAACGGTGTCCGATTTGTGAAAGTTTTTTGTTATTTTTTTAAGAGTTGGTTGTTTTTCTTGAAATGGTTGACCCAGTTCACAAAACTGTTCATGAATTAACAGTGCACTGGTAATTGTTTTTGTTTTGTTAAGTTGGTAATTTTCCTTGAAATAATTGCCCCAGTTCACAAAACTGTTCAAGAATAAACAGTGCATTGTTATTTCTGTGATTTAGAAATCACAATTTGAGACCTAGAAACAGCATCAGCTGTGTAATATTGAATGTCACAGAATTCGGGCAATTTTTTATGAATAAATCGAAAGTGCTGCACACCTAATCAAATCATATTGTGGACTATTGTCTTTGAAAAATAAATAAATAAATAAATAAAGAAGCCTCCATGCATATGTGTGAATGAATGGTGCAGTTTCTTATCCAACACATAAATGGTGTTTTCAATGTGTTGCCTCAATATATGAGGACATATAAACTCCAGAGCTGCTTTAACAGCAGTTCTATATGAAAAAAAATCATATCATGTCAAGTCATGGACACAAAAAAATTCAAGCATCTTCACAACAACCCATCAAAACAGTTAAAAATTATAGTCTAGAAATTGTGACAAAAATATATTAAAATCGCCCAGTAGAATGTTATTCATGACAGAAAGAGGAATAACATTGATTTATTTTAGAGGTTGCTTAAAATATACCCTAACATTAACCATTTTTCTTAAATTCTTAATAAATTGTTTCATTTTTATTATTGAAATGAATTGGCCACATTTTTGATTAGAGAAAATGTATTTTAACTCAGAAAATGTAATTCAGAAAGCCTTAATTATCAATCTATTAATATAATATTAAAAAGGGGATATTTAAGTTAAGTGGAGAAAAAAATTGAAAGGGTCCAAATTGCATGATTTTGAAGCAGTTAGCAGTGCACCGGAGACCAATATCAGCATGGAAAAAAGACTTTCATTTTTTGTCTTTTCCTCAAACATTATATGACTCAATCTAATGTTTTTTTAAACTGGAAGCAACATCTATTGAAGATTAGTCAAATGAAAGGCAAATAAAGGCAAGTAATATAACACAATTCATTTTCAGAGTGAACGTTTTTAGCTACAAAAAGCATACAAATTGTAAAAAGAAAAAAATCATATACTTACGGAAGAAGTCTTTCTTTGCCAGATTCTTGGCACATAATACTGCAAGAAAAAGAGGAAAGAAACAGTTATATACATCAATTGAGGCACCAATTGCTTTGAAACGTATGAATATAGAAACATATGTTGAATTTAAAATAAACAGTATTTGCTGCAGATTTGAGCGCGTCAACTCTAAAACAGCCTTCATCTGCAGAGATGGCTTTAAAGCAAAAGCTGGGCCTCATTCCACTAACTAACTGACATGATCAGGATCCTTTTCCTCTAGTTCCCCAAGAGGGGCCACTGAGGCCGTCCCAGCCCAGCCTGCACAGAATAAATCATTCAGACTTCCTCTCAACGCTGTTAGTCAGCACCCCAAATCCACAGCCTTTCCCTGGATATGCAAAGCTTAAGCCGACTGCCAAAAGGTTTTCTCTTTTTTTTTGGCTAGCCTTCATATAATGTGAATATATCAAAGGTCATTCTGTGTTAGGCACCAATGTGATTTCATGGTTTTCAATGGGATTTGGTGCGCTTAAGAGAAGCAGCGTTTGTGAAGAAGGTTGGTGTCAGCTTGTGTTTGACACGCTGTGGTGTGAGAGCAGCAGCAGGTGTGGTCAGCAATATTCATCTTATCAAAAATGCACTGTGTACACGAAGGACAAGGTAATAGCAAACCAATGACCTGCATCGTTCTGGACAAGAAAAATGTACATAACAGTGGAAAAGTACAAAAAAAATCCAATACCGCACTGCAGACATGGCATAAGAGGAAACAGCAGGGCATCATATGCAGAATAGGGCTTGACAATGGTTGATTCTGAAATGTGAAGCTTGAATGGGTTTCTGGATAAACAGTAAATACCCATTTACAAAAAATAATAACTATAAAGATGACTAATGGTAGATATTTTTTGTCCAACAAGATTGTTTCCCGTTCTAAAAACCTCTTTACTTTTGTAGTTCTCCTTGTGGTGTGGACTCTGCAGTGGGTAATGTTACTGTTCTAAATACGAAGAGAACACGAGAGAATGAAAGTGTGCTTATTCAATTGGCTAGCAAGCCTGTCACACAGAGAGGACAGTCAGGCACTTGCTATCGGGTGTATATTTGTGTTATATTTATCGTACATTTAGAGTCAGAATCAGAGAGAAATTTATTGTCAGGTATGTTTACAGATATGAAAAAAAATGTTTTCGTGACAGAAGTATTCACAGTGTCCACAGTATAAACAACAAAATTACAGTGACAGGAAAAAAACAGGTAATAAAAGATAAAAAATAATTTAAATAAAGAAAAAACATGTAAATACAAAATACACAAATATACAAATTGATATACAGGTATATTACTATATACATTAATGTATGGTATGTATAGCTGTATTATGTGCAAATTGAAATGTAAACCAAGTATGTTGTTTAATAAATAGTATGTAATATCTGTGCGTGTCTACAAACAGAGATGTTGTTCACGATTCATATCTCAGCTTTTTGCAATTTGCTAAACTGCAACATTTCAAATTGTGAGTACTTTCCAAATTTGATTAATCGTACAACGCTAGTGTGAATCCAGCCCTACAGTGTCCTAACTTCATGTCACACAACATGCGATAAAAAGTATATTTTTCATGTTAAAATAAGTTTTTGTCTTAACCATCTGCGACAGCAATGCACAAACTTTCTATTTTAGAAACCATTTCTATTTCTGTGTTGTTGTGGCAAAACAACAGCATAAACTACTATGACAATTATGACATAGGTACAGATTATGTGCTTTATTCAGTGTTAAATGCTACCAAAGCAAGTTTGAACACCATTTTACATGACATTTATTGCCATACTACTGAAAGCAGCAGCAAATAGTTGACCTCAGATCTTGAAAATAAAATAGCTAGCAAATGTTTGAAAAAGAAAAGTTTGAACTGTACAAACCAACCACATCAGTCACTCTGCCTATGCACTTTTAATAAATAGATTTAATATGTATTAATTAGAATATAACCCTAACCATTTCATTGGGAGTGAAGTGGTTGATATTTAAATAAATGACTGGTATTTAAATGTTTCTGTTGTGTTGCGTCATGTTTGGCGCGCAAAACCAAATTACCTGTAGGTGGAATCTTGCCACATGGTCTGTAGTAAGTACATAGTGTAAGTCTGAGAAATGCTTAAATTTTATATTTCTCCTTTGAGATCAATGGACCAATTCATGCATGCGGTCAAAACAGGCACAGTATAAAACAAAAAGCACTCTACACTGGTAAACAATTTAATCTTGCAAACATCCAGTTATGAACATATTATAAACTATAAAATAAACTAATGTACTTTAATATGGCCTTAAACTTAAGTTTAAGTTAATATGGCCTTAAACTTAAGTTTAAGTTAATATGGCCTTATGTAAGTTTGACACCCAGTGGTTGAACTAGGTACTGCACTCCTGGATCAAAACAAACGCAAGCGCAGGTTGCCATATTGATTTGGTGATTTAAACCGTGTTCTAAATAAAAGCAACGGCACCCAATAGAAGGAATATTTTCCATATTAAAATGAGTTTTTGTCCTAACCAACACCTCAAATAGATATATTAGAAACGGCTTCTATTTCTCACAGGTAAACAACAGAAAACTATGACAATGATCACCTCAGGTACACCTCATGTGCTTTGTTCAGTGTTAAATGCTAATAATGTGATTTTAAATGCCATTTTACATGACATTTACTGCCATACACTGAAAGCAGCAACAGATAGTTTACCTCAGATCTTGAAAATAAAATAAACCGTTTGAAATTGAACTTCAGAACTGTGACTCAAAACCACTGATTCAGCGATTCAGCATGTACATTTAATAATGTTAAAGAGGGTTAATATGTATTAAACAGATCATAAACCTTACCATTTCGTGAGTGAGTGCATATTCTGTGCTTCTGAATGTCATGTTTCGTCTGGTGCAAACAGCCAAATTGCTCATCACTGCGTATCTTGTCACGTAGCGTGTTGTTAGGACACGGGGTTACAATATAACCTGCTCACCTAATGTTAACGTTCGTTATACTTATATTATTTGCTAATTAATAATCTCATGTGGAACTCTGAATCTGCGTGTCATTTTGGAGTCTGCTACTGTCCACCGGAGGTTGCATTTCGGTCACTGATGCAGAGCCTTTCTGAATGAATGAATGAATGAAATACGCGATTTTCCACCAAGGCAACCCGGGGTGCTGAAATATTATTGGCTAAACTGGCATTTGGCAGGTTAAAATGACCAAAGCAAAGACAGCGTTCCAGCACGGAAAACACATTTTCAAAGCAGAATATCTGACTTCAGCATTGTTTTTCAGATAAACAAGTATGTTCACTTGGCATGTTTCTTAAATATCTGCAAACATATTATGGTATTTTTATGCTTTAGAAGAGTCAAAAACTGACATACAGCACTTTTAATCTGTCCCCTTCACCATTTTACATAGTTACCAAAAAGCATTTATTTGATGGTAAGTGTAACAAGGCAGAAAACCAATTTACATGTGTAATTACTAAAACAGCTTTGTTAAACTGGTTTACGATTATCATTATTTCCTTGTTCCATCTCCTTTTGGGTTCTGCAACAAATAAACCAAGACAATCAAACAACATCCTTATTCTTGGTTTGCTCAACATTCATACTCTTTTTGAAGACTGAACTAAAAGATTCAAAAAGTACACTGAATGAACACTGCATATGAAATACAGTGACAACAGAAGTATCTTCCCTCAATTCTAGCATACACAAAACGCAAGCTAACGTTTCAGTTGTTAAAATCAGGATCTCCCTCAAGAAAAAAAGTGAAGTGTAGACAACTAAAAAATACTTGTTTCCTTTTCTTTTATGTATTTTCCACATTGTTGCAGAAGCCTGTTTATTTATTTAGATCCACGTGACAATAGGATAAAGAAGAAACTGGTCAAAAAAAGAGGAAAAAGCAGCCAGTTCCTACAGAACAGGAGTCATGCAAGCTCGGCCACTAATTGCCCTACGTTGAGGTTTTATGCAGCCCTAATGCTTGGTGTAGTTTATGCCCTAATAATGAGCCGAGACGACAGGATCTTCAAAGGTCATAGAGCTAAAAAACTCGTCGCTGTGGACCTCCGTTAGCACCCACACACAGCTCCAGCACTCGGGGAGGGCAGAGCCTCATTAGCTGTGAAATTCATCCCAGCGTTCACATTCACCGGAAGAGATCGAGAGTGGGGGCTGGTGGATCCATAGTCCATCACGTCTCCAGCCTCCAGACTGTCCATCACCTCCCAATAACGGTTACTGTAGCAACCACTAACCCAAGTGGAGGTGCCGTGATGCATACGAGGCTCAGATCAAAGTCCGCAGGTATGAGCGAGCCGAGGCAGAGCTTCAGCTACAGCAGTCACAGAGTAATCAAATATACATGCAACAGATATTTCAAAGCTTTACCACCCGAGCTACCCTTTAGGAGCTTTCCACATCTGTAGCCATGGAAACAAAGGAGGAACAGAGGCAGAAACTTCTCTGTCAGGCACAACTTTCATCACAGGCAGACAGCGATGCAACAGCCCAATCCATTTAAAGACATTAATTCACATGAGAGGATTTTATTGGCCCAGACCAGCAGATGGATATTTAGTTCGGTTAACTATTGAGTGGAAAACGTCAAAATGTAACCAATGGCTCTATGCCAGTTTTCACTGCTTGCAAAAATTAGACACGAAAGATCATTTATTTTATTATGTTCAAATTTGTGGGGGTGCATTTTTAATGTTTACATTTTAATGCTCTTCAAGTCTGCATTTCATGATAAAAATTTAGCACTGATATATTACTTCAATTTAAGATTAATATTTTAACACTTCAGAATTTGTTTAATTCCATCAAAGGAGGTTTAATAATATATCATATCGAGAAATAAGACCGAAAAACAAAATGGATCGATACGCATGACTGATATGATTCGCAAATTGAGCTTGTTTTATCCAAGAGCCAGCTTACTGTTTATAAAGTATAATTCACCCAAAAAGGTCAATTTCAACTTCATGTCCTACGTTGCATAACAACGCTTACTGGCTGTGAAATCACACGTGAGGACTTGGGGGTTTGTTTGTTTGTGTGAGAGAGAGAGAGAGAGAGAGAGAGAGAGAGAGAGAGAGAGAGAGAG
>CAIGQV010016547.1:19785809-19799467 GCA_903798115.1 Danio jaintianensis
AGAGAGAGAGAGAGAGAGAGAGAGAGACAGAGACGTGCCCGCCCATGAAAAAGCCTATGTCAATGTACATGCTCAAAACCATTTGCCTAGGCTGCGAATAACAGGAAATAAAGTTGTAAATAAGGTTCAGTTAAGGACTGCACAATATTAGAAAAATCTAACATATATTTTGTTACTCTGCGATATATATTGTTATAGGAAAACAATTTTACCAGATGACTTGATTATCTCTATTTGGAAAGCATTTATTATTTTAGATTGATTGGGATGATTCTGTGGGGGAGTGCATCTGCATACAATATAATAAACCTAGAATACGCTCTACAAGCATAGATAAATACAATAAAGAAAAAGACACAAATGAAATAAACAATGTTTTATTGTCTTCTGAGGAATACTAACAGTATTCAGGTACAGTAATTAAATAATCAAATGTGCAATAGTCTTTGTTGTACAAATAGTTTAGTAAAATTAATGGATATTAAAGTTACAAATGGTACAATTTCTGAATACAGTCGCAGGCCTCAAAAACACATGTAAATAATAATTGAAATAATTTATAATTAATTATGTGACTATTGCTGAAACGATACATTGCGCAGCCCAAGTTCAGTTTGTTGCACAGAGCGATCGTTGCTTCATAAGACCTCAGTCAGTATGCTTTATTATGTTTCCCAAATTTCCATTTAAATATTTCAGAATTTATTTTTTTATTAATATTTGTTTCTGGATTCTTGTTTTAACCGTAAAAAAATTAGTACTCAAAATGAACATCTATTAAAAATCATGAGAGCAATTAAAAAAATTATAATAATAAATAAAATGTTTTAAGGCCTTATGAAATCTACATATCTTCAAAAAAAGCATAGCTTTTCCTTTTTAGTCAAAGAGCTTAACAGCAAAACATCTTTTTATTCAGGTAAAGGGTAGCCATCTAAAACTCTACGCATCAGTTATTTGAGAAAACATTATTCTTGCTGATTTAGCACAAGAAAGTTAATAGATATTCCTGTACACGACGGGTCCACAAGCAGTGGACAAATGACTTGAAAATGCTGAAAACAGAGAGGAAATCCAGACAACCCCCCATGCCAAAAACCCAACATGAAACTGTATGACAGATCACATGTCAGTTACTAACAGGAAAACACATGAGTGCCTTTCTCAGATCCTGGCAGAGCTCCTCTTAATGCAGTTCAAGAATAGTGCACACCGGTGAGGGTCCTTTAAAGAGGGTTTTTCCTGTTGCTTTAACCGCTGCCTAATCATAGTGGCTGACTGGCAGAACAAACATGCACAACACTTCAGAGTTCCTGCCGCCCAGCTGCACAAACTGACAAACAAACCGGCCGCACATGTAAAAGTGGTGAGTTCGGCGGGTGTTATTTGCCCAGTGCTGCGCGTGGAGAACTGCCCGGCGCTGTACAAACACCATTGCCCATGCACTTTTTATTAAGCCCTTTGATAGGAGGCCAAACAGTCTGGTATGGCGTTATCAGGCATGGGAGATCATCCATCGTCTTAACTCTTTCATTACGGTAGATGAGCGGCTAGAAAACATTAACTCTATCAACTGGGAGTCAGAAGGAGGATTTAAACCCCCTATTGGTCAACACAATATTTAATTTTCACTCTTTTCTTGAGCTTAATTTAGCTTTGCATGCACAAATGAACATCCAAGGGTATGATATAATGCTTGTGATGAATCACCGCTCCTCATAATATGATAACTGGAAAGCAACAGAAACTGTGCCAATACTGCAACAGACTCAGCATGTCTGTTAAAGACAGTAAAGCTGTAGGTTTTACACTGACTTTGGGCTCATTTACACAAACTGCTTCAAAAGTAATTGGAAAAAATATAAGAAATGCATAAATCATACTATACTTTATTAGTATAGTATTAGTATTTTATTTTATAGCTTTAGGTCTTTTCTGAGAGGTTTCCTGTCATGACAAACAAAAGTTTAACTGGTAGAGCATGTAGAGCACTGGTAAAGCATGGCACTATCAATGCCAAGGTTGTAGGTTCGAACTCCAAGGAAAGCAACTGCATGTCAGATAGCCATGCCCACTTATTTACATGTCACAGTATACTTAGAATTAAAAATAAAAATCTATCACAGTTGACAATTTATTCTGCAGTAACAATATATGTCATCATACTAACCTGCCCTAATAATAAGCAATGTTTATTCACAGTTACAAATCAAAGTATTTGCAGGGAGCAAAAAAGAAAGTTGAATTGAGAAACCACTGAATTTTAAAGATGACCTAAACATAGATGCTACATACATGTAGCATGAGCTGTTTTGGATTTAAATTATTCTATAATATAAAACATTAAATAAAAACAGAGTAATTTGGCTTTAGCTTCGTAAAGAATGCTATACAATACAACCTTCCTACACAAAACATGTGAAATGAAAAATCTTATTCACTGGCACTTTTTATTGCTGATGTCTGTGCCCATTAAGAAAAAACAAAATTTTGGTGCAAATTTAATCAACTATAACATGGTAGAAACAACCTAGGGAGCCAAATAAGGCAGAGGACAGACTATGTGGCACGGACCCTCAAAATCTATAAGTAAAACATGTTCATGTTCATATGCTCATTATAAGCAATTTTTGTAAAGAGTTGGCATTCTAATATCACACAGCAAATCCAGACGGTAGATCATCACTGGTAGTCAGCGGAGGACATGTTTAATATCTCATATTAGGACAGCTGGTGTAGTGACTGATGAGGGTGGGTGCATAAGGAGACAGAAGAAGCTCTATTCTTGGTTTCCCTCCCACTTATTCCCTGACTTTAATATAATGCACTGCTTTACCTGACGTAACGGAGGAGAGTTAGTTCACTAGCCACAAGACAGTTCACATAGTTAATTAGCAAGAGAACACGTGTGTAACCAAAAGAACATTACTCAGTGGATGGGAATGAGTCTCTGGTGAGTTCTGCAGCTGTTTGCAAGGCAAGTAGTTTGCTGATATATGAGGTTAAAGCTTGGGGTGGTGAGGGGTGGGGGGCTTGTACTGTAAAGCAGACAGGCAATGGTGTAACTCACCAGAATATGATGTGCAGTAGTTATTTATCTCAGTTTGTACTTCTCCAATATGAGCCGAGCTGCCATACAGCAAGAGTGGAGGATTTAAAGCAGGTGCACAGCAACAAGACTGTTATCTCTGTCTATTTAACGTGGGTTTCTGTGCAGAAGCTCACTCGCTACTGACGCACTCGTGACGCCTGATGAATTTTATGTATTCTCTGAAAATGATTGTATAAGTAAAAGATTAGCTCAATCCCTGAACAAAAATACAAATTCTAATAAGACTATTGATAAACAAGACTGCTGAATTATAGTATAAAGGACTTGATGTCATTTTATTTTTTATTATTTCTTTATTTTTTATACCTTCAGTCACAACTTAGGCTAATTGATTGATTACTGTGATTATACTTAACTGACTTAAACCCAAACATGCTATAAGAAATGCCATTTATACGGAAAACAATCTGGTAATACAAATTCCTATAGAGTGGTTACAATACAGTACATTGAGATACAATACAATATTTATGTATATTTACAAAGTCAAAGATCGAACAGAGCTACATTAGATGGCAAATTAAATTTGTAATTATAACTGAATATTACATCACTATCATCAGAAACTGTGCTACGTGCAGTTTCGCTGAAATTGCCATTGTGTTTATTTTGTTTTTGAGAGGAAAGCAAAAGAGATTCTTTAAATCTCACTCTTATAAAGACAGAACAGCAACAGCATGTTAAGTGTGATCTCATATTGTAGGTGTTTCCCGACTATTAGGTTTTAGAATGGCTTATTTTGCAAACAATGGCTCGTCAGACACTAACGTAATTTTTGTGCTATCTCACGGCAATTTGTAACTTTTTGATTTAGTGGCTAAATCGTATGAAATCTACGATCTCATTCATATAATTTAGTATGATTTGCTCATCCCCTAATAACGTTTGGGTTTAGGGGTGTGGTTTTGTGCGACACCTGGTTTTAAAAATTGTACATTTTTGTATGACTGAACTCGAATTAGACACTAAATTGACAAAAACATAAAATTGTTACGTTTTCTTGTGAGATCCGGCTGCAAATTCCCATGATCTTTCATCATTTAAATTAACAACCAATCAATTGATAACCTTAATAACGTCTGCTTCAGTGGCACATTGTCACAGACATGAGAGGATTTGTAAACGACACTCAAAATGCATTTAAGTTGAATCAAACTACTGAAACACTGAAAACACAAATCATGAACTACAAATGTGCACGTAAACACACTGCTGCTGTTCACTCTTTGATGATCACTGAATGAGTTTAAATAAAAAAATAATAATAATAAAAAATAAAAAAAAGAAAAATCGCACCATCCATTGAGTTATGCTGCGATTTTGACATAATTACGATTCATCATTCAGCTCCAGTCCAGACAATTTGTGCACATAAGCCATCACTCTAATTGAGTGGTAAACGAGACTGATAAACAGATAAAGAAGCAGCCAGGAGTTGAAGAATGCGGCCTACTCTACTCATTTCCTGCCAGAAGCAGAGATGACACACAGCACTCCTCCCATTCACAGCTTAGGTTTGAGTTACAGCTGTGTGAGGGCTGGAGGGATACGAGGAACACTGTAGTGCACACACTCATGTAAAGCCCTGCCATACGCAGAGCTGAAACACAAGACGTCGGGCCCCCAGCGCGAATGAAATATCCATGAGCTTTTCCGGAGTTATCCTCCACCCTCCTTCCTGGTGCTTTGTTTCTCCTTCTCCCACTTTCCACGGCCAAATCCTCGCTCTGCGCTTAAGATTAAACTGCGGGAAGCCATTTTGTGAGGTCGATCAGAATGCTTTAGGCCTTTAAAAATATATCCCAATCCAACCTCAGATAAATGAGCTGTCAGCCGACCTCAGATAAATGAGTTGTCAGCCAAGAGGGTCAACTGGAATGCTAAACCTCCTCATGAGCAAGAATAGACAAGACATTTTCATTGCCAAAGATGTAGAAGGTCAGCCTTTCCAACTAGCATGGTGGATCCACCAAGATCCCATAGGAAGAAGCACAGTGTTGAGGACAAACAGACAGACTTCCCCAACACAGAGTCATTGGGCGCAGAAGGGAAGGGAAACCCAAGCCATATACCTTGGGGGGATCAAGTGGTTAAAAGCACAATACAGTGGAATGAGAGAAATGCATTCAGCCGGCAGTGACTAGAGGAGGTGGACATCCTGGATCTGATGTGTGGTGTATTAGTCACAGCACTGAGCCAACAGCGAATAGACTGCAACCTTATGGTGGCTATGCTGACAGATGTCTGGCTGTCTGTGACCGTCAGCTTGTCTGACACCATCAGAAGTACTCGGATACAACATGCAATGACGATTATTGTGCTTTCAAATGACCTTAAAACTGGGTCTGGGGCTGTTTCGAGAAAGCTAATTGGTTCCAGAGTGCACTCAACCCAAACAGAGAGGACCGGCAGGAATTATAGCCAAAAAACAAGCTTGAAAAGAAACAGGCTATTTATGTCAGTCAGTTTAGAGAATAGCCCTTGGTCAACTGTCGTCCCTGTAGAGAAATGAGTGATGCTTATAGCGACACTGATGAGCATCAGAGACATGAGCAGAGCGGATTGCTTTCTATGAAGAAGAAGAAGAAAAAAGAAGCTTACGCACTGGCCTACTTATGAGTCAGACAGTGAGAAACATTACACTTAAAAGTACAGTCTTAAAAGTCTGGCAAGCTGAAATAATCCCAGCGTTTAGCATTTCTTGTTTACAACAGCTGAAAGAATGCATCCTGCAGTATTTGTCTGGCAGTGACCTGGGGGAGGTGGCTGTGTGACCGACCCCTGGGTGCTGTACAGTAACCTAAATCCAGTCGAGGCGCGTGGGAGCCGGCCAGGCTGCTGAGGGAGGCTAAAATCACCATATGAGCTCTTCATCCTGTCTGGAGGCCCCACAGAAACAGGGCACTGCACAACACAACACTGTCTGCAGCTGACCACACTGCAGTCTCACACATATGGACAAAGACCTACTGCGTCACACTATTTTACCAGGGCAACAGGCTGGACGACTTTTTGTCAGGAAACAAAATAAAAACAAATTAAAAAAAAAAAAAAAAAAAAAAACTGCAACCTTTGAAATTTCTCACAAACAAAATACCACCTTTATTAGGGAATAATTGATATTGCATTGTGTACTAAGAATATCTAGGAGGGGAAATTATCGAAATATCGCAAATGCACATTTCACAATATACATATTGCAATGGTTCGTGATAATTGAGCGATTTAATAAAACAATATATAAAAAAGTATTTTTGAGTGCCTGCCACTGGCACACCCTCTGAAATACTTTTCTGCACATCATGCAATGTAGTCAACGTGCATCTCTGAAAACAAGCAGATGCTGTAACAATTTTAGTATGGATGCTGTAATGTGAGCAACCAAGCAAGCCATGTTCAGAAAATAATAAGACAGTCAAAAAACGGGAGTCTGTATTAAGTAGTTTTATTTTCCTGTTTGTTCTAGAAAGCTCTACACCAGTGGAGAAAAGTGGTAGTGATATTTTTTTATTTATTTTTGTTTGATTGTTTGTTTACATTGTTAAAATGCCTGATTTGATTATCTCAACAGTAAAACGTGGTTTTCAGAAGTTGAGTGATGCTTTTCCCCCCAAAAATTATGTGAAACGTGCTGTCTTTGTATCTTGGGTTTGGAGGTGGGGTTAGGGTTAGGTTAACCCTAGTGTTCAAAGTTTGAACACTGCATAAAGCAATAAAATTGTCACTTCCTAGGAAACTTTTGCAAAGTATCAACAAAAACGTATGTTTTTGCAAGTCATAACAGGATATTCGGTTTCCTACATAATATATACAAGCATGACCTCAGAACATTCAGAAAACATGCAATACCAAATGCTGTCATGGTATCTTGAGTTTGGAAGTGGATGAGCTTTTCAATGATGGATTTTTACTTCGTTTTTTTCAGAATCATATACAATAAGAGGGATATACCAATTATTCCAGTTATACAATCACATGTTATGACAAAATCATTTGACATTGACGTACACCAAGGAATCTATTTGGTAAATGTGTTTGCAACAGTTTATATTAATATCTTCCAGTAGTCATAGCAAAAAATCTAATAAAAATAATGTGCAAATCTTTAGGCACACTTCTTTGCACCATTATGGATGCTATTATTACCCTATTTTTTGCGACATCCTAAAATATGCAACAAAAAAGATAAAATAACTGGATGAAAATGGTGTCATGCAGAAGTGAAGAATGTGCATTGTCTACAAGAGACTTGCTGTGCTATTCATTGTTACAAAGTATTTGTCTCTACACCGATTACACTACTTGCAAATTCAAAAGAAAAAATGAAAAGAGTGTGAACACCAACATCTTGATAGTAGCTCCACAATGCATGCAAATTAAACACCCCTTCATGGTAATACTTAAAGTTTATGAACGTGTATTTGAACAGTTCCTCACTATGACATTCCTGGTCTAAAATAAAATAATATTTATTGTTTTAACAATAAAACTTGCTATATGCATTGTAATTATTTTATTCGTAACATCCTATAATGTCTTTATTCCAATTTAAATCAGTAGCCTAAAATCTATTCAAGGTGGAAAACATTGCTTCTTAATTAAAAAGTTAATTTCTAACACTGCTGAGAACTAACCACCACACGAAATATTAAAAACGTGTAAAACCCAAGGAGTTAACAGCTCACGACAGGCCAAAACCAGTTAAGGCACTATCCCAAACACCTACTCACCAAAATATTTTCTGTTTATATTTTTTTCCCGCAATCTCACACCCTTAAATCATCCCATTTAAAAATGAACTTAACTTGTTAAGTTAAGAGTTTGAAAATAATTTTTGTGATCCCCAGTGTTCAGCTTTTGCTGTCTAGAATTAAAGACACGTTTTGAACAGTGTATGACCATAAACCAATTGGTCAATTAAATGACCCACTGAAGACACACACTTAACTTGCACTTGTCTTCAAAGAGGTGAACTACAAAATAAACTGTCCAGAAACACTTCCGTGACTGCTTTAGTTAAAAATTAACCCAGCAATAAAAATCACATAATAGAGGTTAAATGGTTTTGGTTGGTACTGAGTGACCGTAATACAGTAATTCTCATAATCATAATCTTTGTTTTTCACTTATGACTCTTTAGTTCAAGGTGCAGTGTCTTTCATAAAGGGTGAGTCTATCCTGACACACAAATGTTTTGAGTTCAAGTGCACAAAAATAACAATTACGTAAAACATGGAGTTCAGAACAGGCGCAATCCGGTTCTTCTTGGCAAAATAAAAACAAGCAAGATTTTAACATAAAACAATGTAATTGTTTAAGATGTTTTAGACACATGGTGAGGATAGAATATCAACAGAGTAGCACTTAAAAATTGCTTTAACATTGGTATAGTGTTGTCACGATACTGAAATTCAGTATCAATCGATACTGAAGTTTTAAAAACGTCCATTTCCCGCTAACATTTGAGCGCTATTGAGCACGTTCCTAAACAGCGCTGATTTGCCACTGTGTTCACGTGCTCAACATAAATTACTGTGATTGGCCGTGAAAGTCATCAGTTCACCGAACTCACCTCTGTTTACTGAATGTAACCACAGATACAGGGACACTGGAGTGTTTCAAAGTCACGTCGATCAGCTCGTTTGTCTATAAGCTGACATACAAGCGATCCGCTGATGAATCGCGAATTTAAAATGCTCCAGTGTCCCTGTATCTGTGGTTACACGCAATAAAAAGTAAATACAGATATGAAAAAAAAAAAAAAAAGTGTGTATACAATATAGCCTACACTTAAAACACTTTATATGTTTAAGCACACTGTCAAATCCCTCAATGAATTCTGCAAAAAAACTACATTTGTCGTGCTCAAATTATCATTATGTATTTTAGGTGGTCATGAAAAAGAAAAAGAGAATACACTCAACATCAGACAATACACTGCTTGTTTATTCAAAACTGCAATGAAGAACAATTAAAAAATCCATTAAAACATGACAGAAATCTTCATCTTCATATATAGTTAGCCAACATGGTCTGGTAAAAGATAGGACCTGAAGCGATTCAAGCAATTTAAGTGCGCTCGGTCGACAGGAACATCAATTTGCAGACAAGCAAGCCAATAGAGAAAGCACCTGGACAGCTGTAACAAAGTGAGCAACGGGCCACACTCAGCCTGGATAACACATGCTGATACAGAGTCGGAAACGAAGGCAACACAGTACTGCAGAGCTCGGTCCGAGTTCCATTTCCTTCCCCCTAAATCAGAATATTCACACACCTTGCTGGCACCCTGATTTAGGTATACTCTATTCTAAGCGTTTTATTTCAACTTATATTAAATGTAATGCTAAAACTATGATAATTTGAATAATTTTATTCAACTACTGTTATTTGACTACTGTTTTCAGTGTCGGCTAGTAGGATTTGTACCATTTAGTCAAGACCAGCACATCCCTAACAAGAAAACATAAAAAAATAAAATAAAATAAAAATTAAATCATGTCTTTGCCCATTTCTTTTGCGACAAGTTAACCTCACAGGAGTGGAATCCTAGAAGTTAACCTCTGAAAGCAAACAAACACACAAATTCGAGCACCTTTCCTCTGTAGAACAAGGATCTGTTGCTTTCCCGGTGAGTTCCGTGGAGGCATTTATTTGCACAGGACGGGTGACGGCCAGGCTCTGATCAATAGTGTCAGTTTACTTTGCCGCAGACCATCCGAATAAACAGCATCCAGCAATAAACAAACCCTGAAATCACCCGGACTTCCCATCAAAATCACGCTCTGGAATGTCTGAGAGGCCACATACTCCACATGCCTAGACAACCATGAACATGAAACACTCGCATGTGGGAGGACGGGGGAGACGCAAAGACAAGAACAGGGGAGAGGAGAGAGAGGAAACAGGCCAGCAGGCAGCACGTGACGCAAAAAAACAATAAGAGCAAACCAATGCTGCAAGTGCTTCTTAATGAATAAGAAGGATTCCCCAGTGTCCGGCCCTCTGGATCCAGCACGGGCTCTCAGTCACAGGGGCAGTAAGCCTCTTTTCACGCTGCATGCTGCTTGTGCCTAATGCCTGGCATAGTAGCTGACTATGCCATGCTACAGCTTGTACGCAAAGCATAATCCTAGCTTTATAAAAAAAAAAAATTTGGACAAGCAATTATGGAGAAGGATGGCACATCGAGAAGTTGAGTTTGCAAGGGGACATGGGTTGTTTCATAAATCATTAATAGTGTCTGGTCAAGCCAACATGGCTGTATTTACACTGCAGGGCTAAACGCACAGATACCATTTTTTCGTGCCACATGTTTACATTTAGTTAAGAGATGAAAAGACATTAGTGAGTGACCTTCCAAGAATCATTGTTAGAACATCATGTTTTCAAACTTGGTCTAGGAATTGAGGAATACATAAATATATGATAAATATATCATTCACAATAATTCAATAAGTCAGTTAGCATAGGGCTCTTCTTAACTGACAAAGACTCCTTTTAAAAAGAGTTCACTGTTCTGTAAACATGAGATGCTAAGTTATGACGTTACGCTTCATTTTGCTAACAATGATTTATAAAAGGTCTGAATATTCACAACTTGCCTCATGATTCGATGACAATTAAAAGAGTGACGACTGAATTATAAAATGATTCTCAAAGCATCATGTGCATTTCTTCCACTAATTGTTTTATTAATTAATTACTAATTAACTTTGTTGTTGAAAATAAGAACAAAGATACAAATAACAAATAGTAGAACAAATACATAGACTTAGAGCTGGGTGATTATGATAACATTTTTCTGATCAATGCGTAATCAATAAATTCAACAGATTTTAGCTCTTGAGTGAAAGTTTTAGAAACCAAACAGTTATTTGTTAATTTAAAAGTAGGGCTGGGTGGTAATAACCTATAACTCATGCAATAACCCCATGTTGGTTATTTAGTTTTTTCTATTCCTGCTAATCTTAAAACAAACTACTGCATGTGGACAGACTTTTAATAAACTCACACCTTCTTTCATTTATGGTGCGGTGCATATAAATAATATTCTTTGAACAGCAGCGATTCAAAGGGTCAGCGCTCGTGTACCGTCCACATTTTCACTTCAGCAAATCAGTTTGAGCAAACACAGAAAATGTCATTTATTCAATTCAATTCATGTTTATTTCTATAGCGGTTTTACAATGTAGATTGTGTCAAAGCAGCTTAACATAGAAGTTCCAGATGAAGTTCAGTTAAGTTAAGTTCAGTTCAGTGTGGTTTAAATTTCACTGCTGAGAGTTAACACTGAAGAGCAAATACATCGATTGTTTATATTTATATTCAGATTTCTGACAGATTATTAGTAGAAATAGTTAATTTCATTTTTAAATGAGATATAAATGTGTCAAGAATAACTCATTTGTCTTCAGCTTATATAAATTGTAATTTTATCTGGTTATTTTCAACTTCTGACATGGAAATATTCTTTTTTTTATCATTATTAAAAGATGTGTCAAGATGTCTTCATTTCAAGGGATGTTTGTTTTTATTTCAGTTTGAAGTTTATCAAATAAGCATAAATAGTTTGTTTCCTTCAATTATTTTAATATCACAAATAATAGAACGTATTCTTTCATTTGGAAAGGATGTTCACATTTAATAGTTGTGTATATTTACAGTACAAATGACAACAAAGAACTATGAGGGGGGGAAATAATAAGTAAACAAATAATACTAAAATAAAATAATAATTCAAAAATCAAAACTGAGGTAAAGTGTTCAATTAATCTATTTAAAATAAAATACTTAGTGTTGTCAAAGGTAGACTAAAATATATCAGTATATATATCATAAATATATCAGTCGATGGGCGGCACGGAGGCACAGTGGGAAGCGCTATCGCCTCCCAGCAAAAAGGTCACTGGTTCGAGCCTCGGCTGAGTCAGTTGGCATTTCGGTGTGGAGTTTGCATGTTCTCCCCGTGTCCGCGTGGGTTTCCTCCGGGTGCTCCGGTTGCCCCACAGTCCAAATAGACAAGCAGTAGGTAAATTGGGTAAGCTAAATTATCCGTAGTGTATTAGTGTGAATGAGTGTGTATAGTTGTTTCCCAGTGATGGGTTGCAGCTGGAAGGGAATCTGCTGCGTAAAACATATGCTGGATAAGTAGGCGGTTTATTCCACTGCGGCGACCCCTGATTAATAAAACGGACTAAGCCGAAAAGAAAACGAATGAATGAATGAATATCAGTCGATATGTCAGCTCATAGACAGACCAGCTGATCGGCGTGACTTTGAAACGCTCCAGTGTCCGAGTATCTGTGTTTGCACTCACCTTTCACTGCCAATCACAGTCTTTTCTGTTGAGCACGTGAACACAATGGCCAATCGGTGGTGTTAAAAATGCACTCAACAGCGGTAAAATGTTTACGGGAAATAGACATTTTTAACATTTCATTACTGACTGTTACCAAACTCAATACTTTTGCCAAATCTACATCAATTAGATTAACATTTCACAAATCTGAGGTAAAATATATTTAAGTTTGTAGCTTGTATTGAGACTAAACTCAAAATCTCTGTTCTGAGAAATGTAAACTTTTGGTCTTGTCAATTTAAAAAGATACAGCATTTGATAGTAATCAATTATTCCACTATCTATTTTGATTAGATTGAATGGCACACCTGGAGTCTGCTCAAAAAATACTAATTGTGCTAGAACCAACACATATCTTAGTCTATAGAGACTTTTAGGAACAGCTTTGCCAAATCACCAAGTATCTTTACAGGTTTGGAAAGTATACAAGTCTCACTAACACAACAAGTTAAACACAGCTGCTTTGCAGTAACAAGCAAATGTGTTTTAAAGCCTAAATGTTCATAGCCTTACAGTTTACTACTCCAGTGTGTGAGTTTAAAAAGTAACAGCAATGGTTAAAAATGCCATTATAATAGAGGCAGAATACAAACCAAGGACTTGGTAATGTTTTGCATTCTTATACAGTTGCATCCAGACTGCCTTATTCATTAACACAACAATAAAAGCCAAACAAGCCAACTAATCCACAATCCCTTCAGGGTGAATCGCAGCTGAAGTCAAGTGCTTTCTCAGGGCATTATCAGCAGACCTTTCCAATGAGGAAACAACAATGAGAAAAAAATAAGAAACTTGGATTTCTCCCTGATTACTCTGTAACCATGATGAGGGCAATAACATTAGAGCACACTAAAAATAAAAACAATAGCCAGAGGTGCATGCTTCAATGATGACACAAATATTTACAGAATTCTGCCCTTCTTTTTACCCACCGAAGGGTATAATGAGGCCAAGAATGTCATTCAACTCAATAACCTGGCATCTTGTTCTACAAACCAGATATTCAGATTACAACCATTTACACCACAAAGACACAAAAATTATTTAAAATTGTATTACTAATTTAATGTTAGTATCGAATGAACCAGAAATAAGCATTTATTTCCTTCAGTTCAGATTATAATTGATTGAACACTTACAAATAATCTGTATTACCAAGTAAAAGACAATAAATATAAATATATA
>CAIGQV010016547.1:19807143-19876095 GCA_903798115.1 Danio jaintianensis
TGTGTGTGTGTGTGTGTGTGTGTGTGTGTGTGTGTGTGTGTGTGTGTCACATACACATAGGACTCTGGTCTGACCATTTTCGCTAACCTTTCAGGAACTGCTTTACCTGTTTTGCAGTGTGACAGGGCTCATTTTCCTGCATAAAATTGCTGGCTGATTTGTTGATTATGCAGCAAATGAACCAAATGCCGAAGGAGCTTCTGAACATTTACATTCACTCTGTCAGTGTCCTTTATATAATTACCCTCTGGTGGTTCCAAACTACATATAAGAAAAATAAAGGCCATGGAAGTCAATGGCTGCAGGTTTTCAACATTTTTCAATATATCCTTAATTGTGTTCAATAGAAGAAATAAACCTAATAGGTTTGTGATAAGTGAAGGATTAAGACACTGGTGTCAAACTCAGTTCCTGGAGGGCCACAGCTCTGCACAGTTTAGCTTTAACCCGCATTAAACACTTGATCAAACTAATTGTGTCTTGTTTAAAAAATACAAATAATTGTGTTAAAGCATGGTTGTAACTAAACTGTGCAGGACTGCGGCACCCCTTTGACACCCCTGCTTTAAGATATTTGTACTAGAAAACAATAGAAAATTAAGTATTTTCCCCATTCAGTATATGGTTAAAATAAAGAAATTTTAGAATTATCATCTGCTTACGTGCACATTTTGATGAGTATAAAACAGCAATTAATCCATTTAATACCACTGTTCTGCATTGATAACAGTGATAAGCTTTAAAATATCAGAAATTTCTACTGGAGAAACCAGTGCCAATGCCAACAAGACTGAGAAGAGTAGAAAGGTCATGGGGTAATCTGCCAATGTGTCTACCACTGGAAGAAAACCAGACTCAGATTTTAAGTCGAGCAAATGATCCTGATGTCCTCTCTGTGGAACATCACGGCAAGGATTTACACAAAAACACTTATCTAAATACCTCTGCAAATGCTAAAGCCACCAAAAACAACATTTTGGAATATCACATAAAAATGCCTAATGGAAATGCCAAGATGCGCATACATTTTGAAAATGCGAATAAAAATGTATGCTTATCCGATAAGAAAAAAATGTGCATAAAGTACAGTGGAAACACATTTACTCACTAAATTCCAGCATGCGCATCAAAAAAAGCCATGTCATTTTGTTTTAAAAGATCATGTGATACTAAAAATGGGTGAGATATGATGGCATTAATGGACAAACCAGTAGACCAACCACATTTTAAAACATCTAAAACGTGGTTTGATCATTCTAAAATCCCTCAGCCAAAGTCCATCATCAAAAAGTTCAGTATTATTCAGAACTGTGTTAAGTGTCTGAGCTCCCAAAGAGTGATCTTGCGCCTCTAAAATCCACTGCCCACAGTAAATTCTACTACCACAGCAAATTCTGTTATCTTTTTGCTATTTGCCAGGTTTTCAGGAAGTGATTTTGTTCTTTGACTCACTGGATGGAAACGGTGCTTTATTCGCAAATGTTGTTTTGCAATATTCCACTTGGGATGGAAACATAGCTTGTGATTGGGGAAGACATCAAGATCTGTGTAAGTTGTTTGTTGTTATATGCAATTTTATCACATTCAAAGCTGTTTTTTTTTAAACTTCCTAAAGCCAAAAGGATAAAGGTTTAGAGGTCCATTTTGAACTGGCGCATGATGATGTTGGAACTGCTGGATCCTCAGCCAAAGAAGGTCACATGTTGATTATATCAACACATGCCAGGTGGGACAGAGCATTGCAGAATGGCTATACAAAAACAAAGATCCACTGAGTGAAACAGTGGTGGGCCTGTTGCAGTCCTCCATGCCTCTTTTGGCTCAGCTCTTCAAAGCAGAGGAAGCTGCACATGGGGCAAAAAAAAGCAGAAAAAGCTCTTCCTTCTAAACCGGCTCAGCTTTCTATAGGGTATACTAGTCACTTATAAGCATAAAAAATATACGTACTTCCCTTAAAAACATGCATTTGTTTAAGTTTATATTTCCTGTGGTGCTGGTCATAACAGGACCAGCTGAATAAACTGCACTGTAAAAAAATTACTGGTTGCCTTAAATTTTTAAGTAGAAATAAATTAACAGTCATTTTAACTTGCATTACATTAAACTGACTTAATACAGCTTGTATAACTTTAACTTTTTTATAATTAACATAAAAAAACATGTGTTATCCTGATTTCTTGATCATTTTAATTTTTATAGTGGGATAAAATCTTATAAAATCAGGTCATTTACATCTGTTTTTCTTATTCCTTATTTCGTGTGTTGTTTTATTTTACAAAAATATGTACTTTTTTGCATATATTGTTCACTATAAATGTATAAATGTTTTGTATACAATAGGCTATTAAAAATGTACTGCAAAGTAAAAAAACTTCAACTTTAAATTGTCTAGCTATAAACTTAAATACACATCCATCAAGCAGCAAAGATTGTAATTATTTGAATACACGGCCTTGTGTTTACCAGGTGTTTGTGTTTACCAGACGTGTTAATAACTGGCATGTAATGGTAATCTATAGGGAATCTGCCTTTACTAAAAAGGCTTTCCTAACAGCTTGCTGCAGTTTAAGCAGTCATTTACAGTGCAAAACAGTAGCTCTCTTTCATGCAAGGCAAACTAAAATGACAATACATAAAATCCATGTTACTTTTAAGAGATTTAAAAAGATAGTTTACAAATCATTTACTCTCTCTTCACTTCATGGGTTTCTTCATTCTGTTGAACACATAAGATATTTTGAAGAATGCTGGAGAACAGAATTATTAGTAGAATTTTTAAAATATAAATAATGATAATAATATTGATTAGGAGAAAACAACAGACATGGTAAAGAGAAACTTTATTTGGTTTAACATTATTCTTAATGTTGTATTTTTAATTGTATTTTTTACAGCAATCTGTTATTATAGAACAAGTCTACCTGGGTGGGGGGGGTGGGGATTCGGGGCTGTTTAACATTATAGTCATATGCTGTATCCTTTCTATATTAAACAAAAACTGAAATAATAAAAACAATTGGTTAAAATAAAAACTATAAAAACTATAGCAAAGTGTATTATACTGTATATAATATGCAAAATTTTTAATCCTACTGTTCGCTGTTTTATAGTGAATTGATAAACTGTAATAAATACTGTAGTATGCTTTTCAGTTTAACTACAGTAAACTAATATAATCCTGCCTATAGTAGTATAAAACTACAGTATTTGGTCATTTGTTTCTATTTTATATTGTTGTTTTACTACAGCAACTATAGAATTAGCACGACAAGTACTTTACTATAACATGGTTAAAAAAACACTACAGTACTTACTATAAATTACTGTAGTACTTTTGTATTTATATTGGAATGTATTGCTGTTTCAATTGAGTGAAAAGGGTATGATTGTTGTTTTGATTTATTCATTCATTTATTTATTCATCAGGGGTCGCCACAGCGGAATGAACCACCAACTTCCAGCATATGCTTTACGCAGCGGATGCCCTTCCAGCTGCAACCTAGTACTGGGAAACACCCATACACTCCCACATGCACACACATACACTACAGCCAGTTTAGTTTATTCAATTCACTTTTGGAATGTGGGGGAAACTGGAGCACCCGTAGGAAGCCCACGCGAACACGGGGAGAACATGCAAACTCCACACAGAAATGCCAACTAACCCAGCTGGGACTCGAACCAGCAACCTTCTTGCTGTGAGGCAACAGTGCTAACCACTGAGCCACCATGTCGCCCCTGTTGTTTTGATTTTAAATAAAAATAATCTGCATTTTTAAATAAGTATATAGTGCATATAGTGCATAAAAGTATACAACTAGATGATGAAGCAGAATTTCAGTGTGATAGAACAGATATCCAAGATATAAAACAGACATTAAATTAGGAAAAGCAAGTTGCATGCCAGTGTCTGAAGTGCTCGAACGCACAAACTAATGGACCCAAGAAAGATCTTGAAAGGATGGAAGTCGATTCTGGCAAAGTTGGAGAAGGAAAAACAGGTGAAAGCAATCAAGGTTCTCACTAAAATATGGTTGTAAATTCTCCACACATCTGTTATCATGTGTGAAATCAAGCAAACATGTGTTATTGATTGACAAATTAAAATAAAGTAACATAATGATCCGAAATGATTCAGTTTATTGGCTCTAAAATACTTGCTGTAGCCCTTTAGTGCCTGGATGTGCAAAATCTGACAAAAGACCATAGCTAGTGGGATAAAAGAACAGCCAAGGTCCAAAAAGATCTAGTGAAACTTCAGCAAGAAAGATCTGCTATTATTGGCCTAAAATTAAACCTGCAAGATCTCATCACTGATTTGGAGACAGTTAAAAATGTTTAAATCTGAGAGGTTCCATTGACAGCCTATCTTCCAAAGGTCCAGAAAGATTATTGAAAACATCCTTAAATCTGTCTGTGAGGAAGAAGTAGTAGTAGAAGAAGCAATAGCTCTCATGAATGCACATTGCAAACTGATGAAGTGAATGAACCAATGAATATAGTTCCTATTTTTCCATCACTTCATAAGATTAAAGAGGATTTATCATGCTCATATTGCCCAACCTCATATTAATCTTGAGTATCTATAGAGTAGTACTGCATCCATCTTTTCTCCAAAAAGTCTTTAGTTTTTAAATAGTTTTGAAGACAAAGAAAAAGCTTTCCAATTCTCTCAGAAAAAACAGGAGGCGTGCCGTGGGTGGATCTACTGAGTGTGCAGTTCGCAGCTATATCCTGTGATATTGATGTAAATAAAACAGGGGAACAACTTTGTAATCGTAACCCTTTGACACACAGCAGTGTGATCAGTGTGATCAGTGATCAGTCTAGGTTGGTTCCTGGAGGGTACGATTACACTGCTGGTATGGTTCAGTACGTCATTAATCAGCCGCTAAATTCAAATCTGCTCCTCCACAATGCCAGAGTGAGAAACACAACCAAAGAGCTTGTCAAAGATAAAAATGCTTTCAATGAAAAAACATTTGCTTAGGTTGCAGATCTTTTAATATACATATTTATTAGCAAAACAAAAGATTTGTGCTTTGTAAAATATGCTGATATCTATGGAAGATGGAAATAATAATTTTACACATACTCTGACAATGTGTGTTATTATGTGTGCAATTAGTGTGTGTTAACAGATACACACTGTTTAGGTTAGTAAACTTTTATATTTCTATAGTTGTTGTATTACTACAGCACGTAGGCCTATAAAACTTTACTTTAAAAGAAGTTACTTTATTATTCTCCCAGTTAAACAGCCTCTTAATTTCATGTAGAAAGAAAAGCTCTAATTTCCACTGCAGTGTATCGGGCTGCGACGTGTCATGTCATAAACCAGACAGGTTGCCATGGAAATGTAAAAGTGATGTGTTCTAAAGGGAAAGGGGGGTTAGCAGAAGTATTTAAAACTTAAATGTGAAAGGGTTAAATTAGCTGGCTGAACACGGTCAAATTTGCCTCACATCTAAAAGCATACTTTTTTTGGAATCATTCATTCATTTTCTTTTCGGCTTAGTCCCTTTATTAATCAGAGGTCGCCACAGCGGAATGAACCGCCAACTCATCCAGCATATGTTTTACGCAGCGGATGCCCTTTTAGCTGCAACCCATCACTGGGAAACACCCAAACACTCCCATTCACACACATACACTACAGACAATTTCAGCTTACCCAATTCACCTATAGCGCATGTCTTTGGACTTGTGGGGGAAACCAGAGCACCTGGAGGAAACCCACGTGAACACAGGGAGAACATGCAAACTCCACACAGAAATGCCAACTGACCCAGCCGAGGTTCGAACCAGCAACCTTCTTGCTGTGAGGCGACAGAGCTACCCACTGCGCAACTGCGCAGCCCTTTTTGGAATCATTTTTAGCCAAATCCTGTGTAGCAAACCTCTGTTCTAGGTGAAAGACACCAATCACACACATGATTTTCTGGTAAAAGCAACCATGAGAAGCATTTCTGCCCTTATTTGCGTAGTTAAGGGCCATGCTCTTAATTTTAATTTTTTTTTTTTTTTTTTTGCAAAACTAGATTAGATTTTAGAACTAGATTTTTTTAAAAGTATTGCATCCAAATAATTGTTTGAAAATTGGCATGAGTGTCCTTTAACAGTACAAATAACTATGAATGCATAAAATAAAAATAGGATTTTTTTAAATAAAAAATGAATGCAAGAAATAGCTTAAGATCGCCCCTCTAAGGTTGAGCCAGTGGAGTCACACAGACCAGTTTAAAGCAATAGTTCACCCAAAAATTTAAATTACCTCATCATTTACTCACTCTCATGTGGCTTTAAACCTTTATGAGTTTCTTCTATTAAACTCAAAAGAATGGATGCTGGTACCAATCAACTTCCAAAGTAGGACAAAAACTTCAATGGGTTCCAGAAATCAGCATTTAACAAAATACTTTCTTTTGTGTTCAGCAAATTAAAGAAAATCACATAGGTTCTGAAAAAGTGAAGTAAATGATGACAGAATTTTCAATTTGTTTGAACTGTCCCTTTAATGATGTTTTCACTAACCTCCCGGACCTTTGGAGCAACGGTGGCATGAGGGGCAGAAATCTCTCAGATGTCAATTAAAATATCTTCAATTGTGTTCAGAGGATCAATGAAAGTCTAGGAACAACATGAATGACAGAATTTTTAATGTCTACTCATTTCAGGGAGAGTTTGAAAGTCCCAATAGAATATTATAGAGCATAGAATGTAATTTATGAAAGAAATGTAAAATGTGCTTAGATTTTAGTCCCATGCAGCTGCACCAGTTCTGGAAAAGAAGCAGTGTGACTATTATATAATGTAGTCAGCAGTGTAAGGAATTGCAGACAGACCTTGAAAGCTCTCAGAAGGAATGCTGTGTCTTGATGACACTGGTATAAAATATCAGCACTGCTTATGAAGAGCTCCTTGATCATCTGGAAACTGTTAGGAAAGATCATTTGTGGTATTGCAGGCTCTTTATGGAGAATTATTTAGTATCAGTGACAATAGATTTTGTTTTCAGTAACTTTTAACCTGTTTTTGCATCTGAAGGAAAAACATCAGACTACAACAGACTTCCTGCAAGCTTGTCTGGAGGAAAAGGTCAGAGGTCGTGGTGAAGATTTGAGGAACAAGACGAAAATGGAATCAGACTTGAATGAAATTGAGATTCAGGCACCAAGATCCATAGTTAGCTGGTTAATACCATTAAAATATAATAATTACAGAAATATATATTTTTTAATTAAAATAATAATAATAAATTTGGACTCACTTGAGTATAAAAATTAAAAGCAGAGCAGATGTTGCCATTTTTTGCCAAATGTCTAAAGCTTCAGGTTTTGTTCACTTAAAGTTACTTTGAAGTTGTACAAAACAGCTTGTTGATTGACATTTCAAACTTCTGAACACAATATTTAACGTCACAATTATAAACACTGGTTGTAGTGCAAGCAGTTTTACCATTTACTGCTTTTTGATTTTCTTCTAGTTATTGGGAATGAACAGTATGTCTCACAGATTTACAGAAAATAAGCTACTCTGCATTGTACAAAATAGTGGATAAAATTTTATCTTGGTCAGATTGTGACTGAAAACAAGGAGTGTGTAGTGTAGAAACTCTTTTTGAACATAAATCAGTAGACAACAAGTGTCACAATGACTATGACAATGTCAGTTGTGGACAAATGTTTAATATGTAAAATACACAACCTACTTTTTACCTGCTGGAAAGAAGAAATGGACACTTTATTGAGGTAACACATAGGATTGAGAATCTATATTAAAGAGTTTACATGTTTACATAAACAGCATCAACTCAAATCGTGCATCACTGGCCCTGTTTACATTTGATATTAAGATGTCAATTTGATCACAACTGAACAATATAAACTGTATTAAGCTGTAATTGTAAATGTGGGTTGAAGGTAAAAAAATAAATATATATTTTTTCAAGTCCTGATGTAGTTTTGTGTAAATCAGCAGAAGCTGCTGCTCTCTGTATAATTTCCCATTATCTCATTTCATGTTCATATGCTAAAAAATATCTGTCCATTTACTTTATAAATGTCACAATAATAAATAACTATGCTGCTACCTTAATAAAATCTCTGAATATCACTTATATGAAAATAAGTGATGTGGAAAATCAATTAACTCTGTCCAAAATGTATAGCTGTTTATTCATGTATTTCTATAATATTTGACTACAAATTTGATATTTGAAATATAGACTTTTTGAACATTCTGTTCAAAGATATGCAATGTCTGTGAACTGGTGCATTTCTTTTGTGAAATGTATATTTGTAAATGCTCTGTTTCATGAATGAATTTAGTAATCTTTTCTTTTTTTTTGCAAAGCAACATACAGGGATACGATTTCAGTCACCAAAACAAGATTTAATGCGTAAAGACACCGAATAATAATGTACTAATAACTTGTTAAATAAAATTAAATGCACACAATAATGTATAAACACTGAAATTGTATGAATGCTGCATTCTTCCAAAAAAAAAAGAAAGTAATTAATAAATATTAAATTATATATATTATTGCTGTATAAATATAAATTATTGCTGGTGATTTTATTTTTCAGACTGATCTTTTTTGCTTTATAAGCTTTATATATTATTAGGAACCACAGGTATTATTTTTGTTTTACCTGTATATGATTCTTGACACTCTGTTAACTAACTGTTGGTAGCTTTGAATTTGTTTTTAAAAATGAAGGTCCACTCAAAAAAAATGTATTCTGCATCATTTACTCATCCTCCACTTGTTCTAAACCTGTTTTTGTGGGGGGGGGTTTTCATCTGTTAACCACAAAGGAAAATATATTAAACAATGTTGGGGAAAACACAGCCATGGACCCTTTTCACAAGATTGTTATGACGCATTTAATGGTCCTTCAAAGTTTTTAATATTTAGATTTTTTTTTAAAATATATGTATATTTATATGTATTTATGTATGTATTATATCATCAAATTACAAAAACAAACTACCGCTTGTACGAGGCATTTCAATTGCAGCGTCTATGGACAGAGTAAATTTGATGTAATTCTATTAGTCTCACACTATTTTTTCCATATTCTGAAAATCTTGATAACACAATTGTTGAGTGTTTCTTTTATTATTTCAGCAAATAGGATAGTAAAAAAAAATGTATTTGTTGTACTCTCTCATTCACTGCGCTCTAAGTGTACCCAAATATGACGACTACTATGGATGTCAGTGGCTGCTTTCCACCCACATTCTTCATTCATTGTGTTCAACAGAAGATGAAAAAGAAGAAAATTAGAACCACTTAAGTGTGAGTAAATAATGAGGAAATTGTCACGTTTGGGTGAACTATCCTTTTAATGAACCACCAAAAGTTACCTTCATTTGCCAGAGAGTGTGTAAATTAACAACAAATGTTCATTTTTCAAACTGTCCAGAAAAAACAGCAATAAAACTATTATATATGCCGATCAAGAGCTGTACACTTCTATGTGACCTGTGTAGCCCGTCCTGCTCACAGACTGCCATCTCTCACCATTGTCTCCTGAATGACTTCAACACGGACACGCCCACTGCTCTGCCGTGCGTACGCATGCGCGCTGAGCCGTGTGCCATTTCCTGGATTCCTTGACAGGCCGAAATCAGGGACCAAGAGAGCAGTCGGAGTGAATTCGTGTCGACTGTCCAGAGTCCGCGAATTCAAGTCCGTCCAGCGTACAACCTCTAGCGAACATCTTTACGAACATTTCACCAAGAAGCGGAGCATCTGTTCAGGTAAACGAGGCCCGTGTCATGCCTTTTTCCGTCAGCAGGGAGCGGACTCAACCGGCATCTTGAGAAAGGCCTTCCTGATCCTCAAATTTAACAGTCCACGAACATTTGTGTAACTTCAGTCGCGCAATAATAGCGTTTGCGGTTATATAAGGTTCTACGGACTTTTAGCTTTAAACCCGGAGTGTTTTTTCCCCTGCTTTCTGTGTGATCGTACTTGAATTGATGTTTTTTTCGCGTTAGCTTTCGGCTAATGTAGCAGGCAGACAGCTCGCGAACAGAAGCCCACGGCATCAGATATTGATCTTCTGCTTCATCCACGCCCTGAAAATCGGGAACTGACAGCCGTCAACCTGTTTTGCTGGTTGAACAGGCCTTTTTGGCTTTAGTATGTAATTGCAAACGGAAAACAGTGCAGGTGTAGTTGAGGACATGGACTGACGGACTTGATTTAGCCCCGGGTTGTCAGTTTATCCGTGCTGGTTTGCGTAGTTTTCACTTCTTAATCTATTTACAATTAATTTCAGAGCGCATGCTTGCAGAAAGACGTAATAAGAATATGATTAAAGTCGAGAGATATAAGTTTATTCAAAATTTTAAGTTCTGTTAGTTAATAATTTCTTCTCTGCCAAATTAAAAAAGCAAAAACATAAATCGTGGCGTGTCACCAAGTAGGATCGCGTTAAAAACAGGACTGGATCAGCTTGTATGTGTAAATCTTTCCCGCCTATTGTTCATACTTGATCCACTCGAACTCCATTCCAGGTTTTGCATTTGCTTATTTAGAAATATTAATAATGATCATAGTATTATTTAGTTGCAATATTACTGACATAGCAATCACAAACGATTTTTGCTTCTTTTCAGGCTGAGGTGCAAGTTATTTGAAGATAATGTCACTTCACCAGTTTTTGTTGGAACCCATCACCTGCCACGCATGGAACCGGGACAGGACCCGTAAGAATGCTTTTCATTCCTTTCATACATTTTTTAAAAACTAATCTCTAATGTCATGTTGTGCTTTTTATTGACAGAAATTGCTATCAGTCCAAACAACCACGAAGTCCATATATACAAGAAAAGTGGAAATCAGTGGGTGAAAGTTCATGAATTAAAAGAACACAATGGGCACATCACAGGTACAAATCCCTGCAAATCTGACTGAAGAAGAATATCATGTTTCCTATGTTACTAGCAAATGTTATGTTGAAATGACCAGCTAGCAATTTTTATATTTATTTCTAGGCATTGACTGGGCTCCTAAAAGCGATCGTATTGTGACCTGTGGAGCGGACCGAAATGCTTATGTATGGAGTCAAAAGGACGGCGTGTGGAAACCCACCCTTGTTATTCTCAGGATCAACCGTGCTGCCACGTTTGTGAAATGGTCTCCTCTGGAGAACAAATTTGCAGTGGGGAGTGGAGCACGACTCATATCCGTTTGCTACTTTGAGTCTGAAAATGATTGGTTGGTCATAGTTAAAATCTTGGGCTGCTGCACTTTTTAAAAAAGTAATCCTTCAGGTCTTAATTATTATTTGTATTTTTAGGTGGGTTAGTAAACACATCAAAAAGCCCATCCGTTCAACTGTCCTCAGTTTAGACTGGCATCCAAATAATGTGCTTCTGGCAGCTGGGTCATGTGACTTCAAATGCAGGTGAGACTTTGCATACTGAAGCTTGTCAACACTCAATGTCTTTAAGTATTGAAATATTATTATTATCATTATTAGTGCTCTGAATCATATATATTTGTTCGTTTCTTAGGGTGTTCTCTGCATACATCAAGGAGGTGGATGAGAAACCAGCTCCAACCCCGTGGGGGTCCAAGATGCCCTTTGGGCAGGTGATGGCAGAGTTTGGTGGGGCGGGAAGTGGAGGTTGGGTTCACAGCGTCTGTTTCTCTGCCAGTGGGAACAGATTGGCTTGGGTCAGCCATGACAGCACTGTCACTGTAGTAGACCCCACAACAAGCTCAACGTGAGTATCCTAAATAGTTGGTGTGTTAAAAATGATAAAACTATTTTGTATTTGCTGGCAGAGACCTTTTGTAAGAGATCATGCTCAATCATGACTAATTGCATGCATCTCTTTTGCAGGCCGAGTCAGCTGAAAACCGAATTCCTTGCCCTTCTGAGTGTGACTTTTGTTTCTGAGAACAACATTGTGGCAGCAGTAAGAACCTTTACATTTCTAGTTCAATTCGCTTCTCTTGGCAAGTTTGGTCTGGACTATAAATATACATTTCGTCTGGGTTAACTTTACTTTCACGCTGTCATTTCAGACTGAACCCAAGTATACAAAGTATACCGTAAGCACAAAAGAAATATGTGCTTATGGTATGTGGGTACATATTATGTTGTTGTTTTAATCATTGGAGAACTCACAAAGCGCTTCTAAAAGTTGTATAGAACTCAAATCAATGGCATGCAATTTTTTTTTATACATAAACAAAGAACCGCTGCATGGAGACGTATTTCTTATGTGTATATTGAGAAAAACTGTGACTGTGATCAGGCATGCTAGAGCATTGTTCTTTGTTTAAGGGTTGCATCTCAAAACCCGTTGTTTCAGCAGTCTTCATTCATTTGTTTGGTGCACACCAAAGTTCAGATGGCGGTCTTCACACCTATTCGAATGAACTGCTTAAACACAGCAATTGTGCTTTCTAAGGCTGTTTACACTAGTGCATTTTCACAGAAAAATGCTGTTTTAGTATTAAAGTGCTCCTCATCCAGACTGGCATTTGTACTGTGTTTCAGAAAAACAGTCTCTGTCCACACTATACAACCTAAATCGTATGATATCTGACTATTCACCCTCACTGGGCATGCACATATGTTGCTGGCATCCGTACTAGCAGTCTACCTGTTGTGTAATGGCTTTATGAGATGGGCTTGATGAATCAGAGAATGAAACACAATGGTCCAGAAGACCAGCATTTCCAGAAGACCAGAAATGGAGCACCAGCATTTTCAAACTAAAATGGGGTCTTCACTGCTGTCAAAATGCTCTATTTTTGAAGGTCGAAGATGTCGTGTGGACACCAATGCGAAACCGTAACAAAACATGGATCCTAAAACTAAAATGCACTAGTGTAAATTGCACCTAAATCTAACTGAACATGCAAAATGTAAACAACATAACCTTGCCATGGACCTAATCTTGACTTTTTATTTTCCTCATCAGGGTCACGACTGCTGCCCTATGCTGTTCAGTTTTGATGATGGTGGAACCTTGACCTTCACATCCAAGTTGGACATTCCAAAGCAGAGCATCCAGCGCAACATTTCTGCCATGGAGCGCTTCCGCAACATGGACAAGAGGGCCACCACTGAGGACCGCAATAGCACCCTAGAAACCCTGCATCAGAACAGCATCACGTAGGCCAAAATACCAACTTTATATACAAATATATATATACACACTAGCGTACAAATGTTTGGGCCATGACAGTAATAAACAATTGTTTTAAAATAATTTAATATGGAAACCTTCTATTAAACTGTTTAAAAAAATTTACAAAATGAAAGTTTTATTCCACAGGATGACAACAGTAAATATAGTTCTATGAAAAGGCAATAAAATAACATGACAGAGCTCACAATGATAAAATACAGCCAATGATAAACCATTTTGCTTAGAGCACAAACGATAGCGTGTAATTGTTATTGGATGCTAATATAGTTAACCTACAGTTATCATTTGGAGCATGAACAGTGTCTAAGAGTCTTCTTAATGTTTTAAAGTCTCAAACTTATGAACTACAAATTACCTTTAAAATGTTTATTATTATAATTTTTTTGTCATTTGCACAATATTAAAGTCCACATTTTCTTTGCAGCCAAGTGTCTATATATGAAGGAGACAAAAGAGATTGTCGCAAATTCTGCACTACAGGAATTGACGGAGCAATGACCATATGGGATTTCAAGGTTTGTATCAGTTATTTGAAAAATTATCCCAAACATACCTTCTTTTTTATTCCTTGAGTCAACTAAATCAATCATATTTACTTTAATTTTTCCACAGACCTTAGAGTCTTCAATCCAGGGCCTGCGGATCATGTAAAACTGACACCGAACTAGCATGACAGCACAAGCAATGCAGCTTGAAGACTAACAAGGAGATTTCCGATAACACTTCTGAAAGTTTTTAAATAAAAAAAAAAAAAAGCACTGAGCTGTGGTGTGAACTGTTGTGTGACACTTTAAAAAAAATGGAAAAACACTAATGGAAAAAGGGGGTTAGGATCTTTGTTTTCTTTTTGTTGTTGTTTTTTTTATTTTTTAAGGAAAAAATAAATCTATGCCAAAGCTGGCACCCCAGCAGTGTGTGATGGTTGATTAAGATGTTTCGGCTCTCCAGGGAAACCGGAGAGAAGTTAAATTAAAAGGAGAATTTTATGTAAATGGTCTGCTAGAAATAAATGACGTATACTACACACCATTTGGGAATGTCGTCTCTCTTTTTTTTTTGATTCAGTGCCTTTGTGATTTACTAACTTTTAACCATGCTAACAGGGTACAACTAGTTGTAGTTTGCAACATTAGGCCTGGTTTCACAGATGGTTTAGATTAAGCCTGGATTAGGCTATAGATTATTGAAGACATTTAAGTAATTTTAATAAGACATGCCATAGAAAAAAAACATTACTGTTGTCAATCTTGTGACAAAATAAGTTTCTTTCAGTTGAGACAGCTCAGATTTACTTATAAGTCTAGATCTAGGCTTAAGCCTTGCCTGTGAAACTGAGGGCTAATGTTTTATTTTTTGTCTTTTACGCTGCACATAAGGATTCCTTTTGAAAGAGTTCTGCTTTTGTTAGTGACCATAAATCATCTGTGCAGATACATGGCTTAAAAAGAGCACACTTTATACATGCACCCAAAGAGAATGTGAAGGGGAGTTGAGCTGAAAACCCTCCTCGCCAGCAGACAGCCGCCCACACAAGGAAGTGGTTATATGTTTCTAACAGGGAAGGGGAAGTAGTGCATATTTGGAGAGAAAAACGACTAAGGAAATAGTTGAGTTCATTCAGAGCAAAGCCAGCGTTTGTGTTGACTGCTCAGAGTCCACGAACCCAGGCTTCTATCGCAGGCTTTGTCAGCCCCCTCCCTCCAGAATCTCTGTGTTTTTACGGTTTCCTGGGTAAGTAGAATAACATATGGTTTTGTTTATCTGAATGTAGAAGATTTGTTCAGATCTGGAGCAATCTCTAGTTTTGGAATGCTGGTGTCTGCGACTTGACTAACGTGCACTAACATGCATAATGACACCTAGGAAGAAGTGTTTCAGTATTTTTGACATCTGATGTTTGAAGCTCTTTGCTGCAAACTTCCTGAGCAGAGAGGACCGTTACACGTTTTAAATGATGCAAACTATGATCAGACAGGAGAGGTGTTTTATGTGTTTCTCTTGACAACTGAGCATCTGGCCTTGTGACATTCCTTTCTGGTCTGGTTTTAATTTAGTTCAAACCCTGAGGAACCAAAGAAACATTTGCTGTTACAAAGGCAAAAACATCAAGTTTGACTTACAGCAGCAAAAACAGTAAAGCAAATTAACACAAATAGTTTTTAGGAAGTTCTACAGTTCTTCATTTTAGAATCACCTCTCTACGGAAGTAAATGTGTAGTACTTTGGTGTACTGGGAAAATTTACTGTTTAATCTCAAAATGCCTATTCGTTTTTAGGAAAAGCGACCATGGCTTATCACAGTTTTCTTCTTGAACCAATCAGCTGCCATGCCTGGAACAAGGACCGAACTCGTAAGTTCTCATACTCGCAGCATCTCTACTTTCTGAAGCAGTTTCCTGTCCCTAGAGCTAAAGATATCCATCAGCATCTGAACTCTGTAATCATGTGAGAGCATCATTGCTGAAAATATAAATGATTCTGTCTCCAAAGCCCATTTCATTACGGGTCGAATACTTTTGAGGATTTTCTGAATGAGAACTTTGAAGTTTGGAAATGAGAATGTCTCGTTAAGCATATTTCTTGAATTTTATTTTTTGTAAATTTTGAATGATCACCTGAACCACCATTGGGTCCTTGAGAGCCCAACAGGCTAATAGTTTGTTATGGATAAAAAGCTGAACATCCTTTCAGAAATGTATTAGTATATACACGGAAATGCATACAGCTTGCACACTTTTTGCATAATTTGTGGTGCCAGTTTGAACTTAGTCAGCAGCTAAATGCGTTTTCTCTTGGAAAACCTAAATCAAGAACAAACAGTCTGCTGTTAAAAGAGCAAACGTATAAAAGTCAAAGTTGTGTCTTTTCACTGCTGCCGCCCTGCTTTTCTCTCCATGCTGATGATGAGAGAAGCAGTAATGACTAATTCCCACCAGACTTCCTGTTTTACCATGAATGGCGCTTTGTTGCTGATGTCGTACGTCTTCAGCAGACCGCAGAGCAACAGCAGGGAAATGAGACGGCTGAGAAACACTTGAAGTTTTAACTGCTGCTGTTAAAAACATGAGCATTTTTTTTTTTTTGCTCACCTATGAAAAATGTGCAAGCTCAACTGCTAAAGTAGATGCTGTTTCAGAATCCAGCTGTCGTGCCTGTTCAAAATACTCACAATTGCAGTCTTTGCACACGACAACTTGTCTACTAGCTTGTTGCATTTCCGGTGTTTGAACCAAGTGTACAAGTTGGCTTTAAAGGGATAGTTCACCCAAAACTGAAAATCTACCATCATTTTCTCATCCTTCACTTCTTCAAAACCTATTTGAGTTTCTTTCTAATGCTGAACACAAAAGAAGATATCTTGAAGAATGCTGGTAGCTGGCACATATTGACTTCCATACTATACTATTGATGTCGAAGGGTTTCAGCAACCAGCATTCTTTAAAATATCTTCTTTTATCTTCAACAAAAAAACTCAAATGTTTAAAAAGACACAGGGGAGAATAAATGAGGTAATTTTCCTTTTTGGGTTAACTATCCCATTAAGACTGTAAAAGTGTAAAATGTGGAAATCATTCATTCATTCATTTTCTTTTCGGCTTAGTCCCTTTATTAATCCGGGGTCGCCACAGCGGAATGAACCGCCAACTTATCCAGCATATGTTTTACGCAGCGGATGCCCTTCCAGCTGCAACCCATCACTGGGAAAATGTGGAAATCAATATAGTACAAATAAATAGTGTGGTAAAAATGCATGTAAAGTCCTTATGTAACAGCCATTTAATTTTGTTGTTAATTTTGGTGCTTATACACCTCTACACCAATTAAACACCTTACATCAAATCATAGATGTATTATCTATTTTATAAAAATACACAATACTTTTTTCCTTGATATCTTGCAATGGGATACTGCTCCGAAATATTGATAGGTTGTATTTAGTTTTCTTGGGTCCACTGACATGACTTTTTTTTTTTTCTAGATTTTTGTTCAGTCTTGCCAGCTTAAATGGTTAATCTCATAAATAAATTCCTATTTTCCAAAGACAATACATGATTTTAAGCATAATATTAGTGTTGCTGTTTTTTTTCTTCCGTTTTTCTGACTAAACAGGGTGAACATACCCTAAATCAGCCATTACACTAAGCAAAACAAACAAAAAATGCTGTCAAATACAGAATTAAATGTTATCCGCATGCTAATCCTACAAATAAGAATTTATCACCTAACATGTTGAGGTTCATCAGAAAAATCTTTGGAAAAAAAAATGTAGTTAACAAAACAGAGGCTCTCACTCACCTTTCCCAGTTGTTTTCCCTCCAAGGAAGTGATGTCAGCAGTTTAATGTATGATGTCAGTTTATTGTGCCAATTTTCATTTAAAGGGCCAGTAGTCACATAACAGGTGAACAATAATTTGAGAGACAAATTAAAAACATTCTTTATGTTTTTACAATTATATACTTTTAATCACTAAGTGTTATATCCATCATAAATAGTGCCAACACGGACCTGGAATGTGATATTTGGAATGTTTAGATTTAAACATCTTTAATTTTTTTAATTTTTTTAAATAAAGTAAAAAAAATAAATAATATGCTTTACGTTTAAAGGTGATCTTCACTGGGGACACAAAATGATCAAAAGAAATTATGATTTAGCATTGTTCTAGCATATTTATGTGTTTAACATGATTTAGTACATTGGTATAATGCTTACCACAATGTTAGCATGTCTTAATGTGTCAGCATGAATTAGTGCCAGCATGTTACTAACTGTTCTGATGTTTTAACACATTTGCTACCATGTTGCTAGCATGATTTAGTATGTTGTTAGCATGCCTTTGGCTAATTGCTAGGCCAGATAGATAGATAGATAGGTAGGTAGGTTGATTGATTGATTGAATGATTACTTGGTAGGACTTATGTTAGCCATAAGAACCTGCACTTATAAACCCTGAATAAACAAGGAGCAACTAATAAAATATTTAGACAGTTATAAAATCCATCAAGCCAAAGTATTTTTGTCATAGTCTTGTGTTGAATATTTTATTCACTGGATTTCTGTCTCCTTCAGAAATCGCACTGTGTCCTAATAACCATGAAGTGCACATCTACAATAAGGCAGGAAACAACTGGAACAAAATCCACGTGCTGAAGGAGCACAATGGCCAGGTTACTGGTAAGTTTAGAAGGTTCATCTGACCTACACAGTCAGAGATCATTCATTTGACCAAATCCAAACAAATTCAAATGGTTTTCTCATCATCACCAAGGCATTGACTGGGCCCCAGAGAGCAATCGCATTGTCACCTGCGGCACTGACCGTAACGCATACGTCTGGACCCTAAAGGGAGACGTATGGAAGCCCACACTGGTCATTCTTAGGATCAACCGTGCTGCCCGCTGTGTGAAATGGTCTCCGAAGGAAAACAAGTTTGCTGTGGGCAGCGGCTCACGTCTGATCTCTGTGTGCTATTTTGAGCAGGATAATGACTGGTGAGTATCAGACAGGAGAAATGGATATTGAGCCTCTTTTGACAGAAAAGAACTGACTGATGGTAGTTAATCTACTTATGTCATGAGGCAGATGGCAGATTTCGAACTTTTATTTTTAAATGGTTTTTTAAGGGTTTAAACCACTGCTTGGTTTAAAGTAGTGTTGGGAATGATATGACTAAAAATGGACAATGGAGGATGCTAGTACTTTCACAGTTGATTTTTCATTTGCTGATGCTTCCATGTAGACAAGTCTGGCTTAGAGTTTACATGTTAAATATATCAATGATACATCAGACTATTCAAAATGATAAATCTAATATATTTTACTTCCATGCTTTCAGTATTGCTGATAGGCAAATTTTGTACAGTCCTTTAACAGTTAATAATGTACATTTTACACACAGTATAGTCAGTAAATTTGGAACTGTTTCCATTGGTGGAATAATAAAAGACAAAGAAAGACACATTGGACCTTATGATTGGTGGCATTCTTAAATTAAACTTGAAATGAATTCATTATTGTATAACTCACTAATTCCTTGATTATTAAATCAATCAGTGGAATAAAATATTTAATGCTGCATAAATACATACATGAAGGGTACATAAAGCCACTTGTTTAGTTTGTTAAATAATGAATCAGCTTTTTTCAGAGAATCAGTATGTTTACATGGACACCACTACTCAAATTTTAAATGACAATAATCCGACAAAAGTCATAATCATATTAAACACAAATCAAATTAAGACATGCTGAGTTTTGCAATCTTAGCTGCATTATTGAAGTTCAGTACAGACATGTAAACACCTTAATCAAACTATTACCATCGTGTAGGACTTTTTGCCATGTTTTGTGACAGGATAGTCCTTACACATACGGCTGTTTGACACTATATTATTATAGTATTCTCTGCACCTACTGAGTCAGTAAAGGACCACAGACACCCTCTTGCATATGCAATTCTGCATCCAGATACTATTGGCATCTCCTAATGCACACACATTGAACTCCTGGAGAATCTTCACAACCGCCATCATCATCATCACTAAACACACTGTTATGCTGTCTGGGAAATGTGGACGTTTTCTTTCAATTCAGCATGCGATATCAAATTACATTAAAACAACACTTTCCCACCAGTCCTTCCTTCATACTACATAAACTGAGCATGTCAAACACTTGTGCAGTATGTTACTATTTTCACAAAAATGGTGATTTGTAGTTAACAAAGACATGTTAACAGCATCAGTTTCAAAGGTGTTTTCAATCGTCTGCATTTTCAGTCCTATAAAATGCCATTGTCAGGTAAATGAATGGCCAAAATGAAGGATAAACAAAAAATTTATTTTTTGTTTCTCCTAGGTGGGTGTGCAAGCATATTAAGAAGCCTATCCGCTCCACCATCCTTTGTTTGGATTGGCATCCCAATAATGTCCTATTGGCCGCTGGATCATGTGACTTTAAATGCAGGTTAGGTCGAATCTGATTTTTATGTTTATTTTAAGAATATGGCCATTATATGAACTTCCTATTTGTAAAATCTCCCACCAGGATCTTTTCAGCTTACATAAAGGAAGTGGAGGAGAAACCTGCTCCAACAGCATGGGGCTCTAAAATGCCCTTCGGGGAGGTCATGTTTGAATCAACAGGTACTTCAGGTTGGGTGCACGGGGTCTGTTTCTCGGACAGTGGGAATCGTGTGGCATGGGCCAGTCATGACAGCACCGTGGCAGTGGCCGAAGGAGGAAAAACAGCAGTGTGAGTATTGCCTTTCAAATCACTGACTATTAAAAAGCATTAAAAATCCTAATTACTTAATTATTTTTTTTATCTCACCAGCTGTACCAGTCTGACTTCAGAAACCTTGCCTCTGCTGTGCGTGACTTTCATCACTGAGAACAGCCTAGTGGCGGCTGTAAGTATTATCAAATGCCAGACCTTGATGCCAAGGCGATCTGTAAAGCTTGTCTCCTGATTGTCATATCTTTTCAGGGCCATGACTGCTACCCTGTGTTGTTTGTCTACGATTCCAACAAAGCAGCCTTGTCTTTCGGAGGGAAACTTGACGTGCCCAAACAAAGTGCTCAGAAGGGGATGACAGCCAGAGAGCGCTTCCAAAACCTGGATAAGAAAGCCACCACCGAAAGCAAAGAAGCAGTCCTGGAGTCTCTGCACAAGAACAGCATCAGGTATACAGGGCTGTTCCATTGTTAGTTGTCCAGCCTTAAAGGAAAACTCCAATTTTTTTAGGAGTCCCCTAAAGTTAAACAGTTTAGTTTTACCATTTTTAAATTCCATTCAGATGATCTCTGGGTCTGGGAGGAGAACTTTTAGCTTAGCTTAGCATAGATCATTGAATCGGATTAGACCATTAGCATCTCACTCAAAAAAAAAAAAAAAAAAAAAAAAAGAGTTTCGATAATTTTCCTATTTTAAGCTTGACAGATTCTAACTGGTGGTCCAAGCGTAGGGCTTGGTGTTTGGAACTATTTTCAGGTGCTGAGTAACATCATCGCGCCTTTTGTAAAGGGGTTTCAAAATACAAGTACTGGAAAACTTCAAAACTATTTCATTATCTTAGTGAAAATTACAAAATCATAATTTTGTGATTATAATGGAGTAATGTGAATATTTATTATGTATAATACAGCATTTTTAGTCATTTTGACAGATACGTGTGAACAGTACTGTTTGGATAATATTGATAACTTTGTGCAATGTTGTCATGTTATAACCTTACATTTATTCATCACGTTAATCTTAAATTACCACAATTAACTTAATCTTATCACAGTTGTCAAGATACTAAACATGGGCTATGAACATACATCAATCTCTTGATGTCAACATCATTTTTAAGTAAAAATATATTTAAAATTTTTTAATTGAGTTTGCCATAAAAAAGTTTGGTTTGAAAGTCAGTGGTGAGTAGATGAGTTTACCTGTTAGACGGCGACTTTAACGTTCCTGGCAACCTCTGTGGTCCCATTTTACCACTTGTTTGCAACCTGTTAGCAGGCCTACTCTGACCTTTAGCACCTTTTGGTGGACAGGTAAAAGCTTTTTAAAAAGCAATAGTGGTGTTACTAATGTCTTAAGCTTGTGTTAGACATTATTCCAACATTTAAACTAAAACCAATCAAATACACTGATTCAGTATGACGGACGTGCTACAATGATAACTCTTCTAATTTTTTTATTTTTATTAATGCTTAAAAAATAAAGTATAGGATAACTCTTCTAATATCTGAGTTTTATCAATCAAAAGAACGTCATCAACCCTGCAGGACTGCAACCCTGCACAATAAACAGACTGTAATTCCGTTTGATGCCACTAGTAGCGCTGAAATTACACACTTCATGTTTAGACAAACTGTTCCAACAATTCAAATAAAAAGCATGTTAATGCATTCTTTTGTTCACTTCTTAGCCAAATCTCACTTCTTGATGGGGGAAAAGCTAAGTGTTCAAAATTCTGCACCACTGGTATGGATGGAGGCATGACTATTTGGGATGTAAAGGTAATAGTTGTCAAATTCTTGTGCTCTCCATAATAATGAAACTGTTTATTGGTGCACAAAGATGATTTTATTTCTTCTGCAAAATCTGTTTCAGACCCTTGAATCTGCATTGAAAGACCTGAAGATTGTCTAGACACACAACAGACCCCTGATCAACATGTCTGCTGTCAGATTGCTTGCTTTAAAAATCTTTTTTTGTTGCAGTTGTTAATGTATTTTTTTCCCCCAAGATTACGTTTTGATTAAGGGGTAGTGGATTAAGGAGTTTATATATTCAGCACATTTAGCATACTGGTTCTGGATGAACCAAAAAGGGAATTTCGTTTGAATCCATATGCTGGTCATAGATTGCTTTTCTTTCATTTGTGCAAGTAGCTCGCATTGAGTTTTAATAAAATGCAATAAAATAATAATTACATGCTGAATGTTTTCCTACATCATTACTGCAATTCAAATAAGTATTACTAATATTTATGTGATGCATAATGGACATAAAAAGAAGTACACCACTGTCTGAAATGAATGAAAAGGAGGAATAAAAACTATCAAGATCCTGAAACACTTTCAACAGGGGATTCATTTAATCTTTATATGGAACAATTTACATTTTATACAAAAATCATTAGAAAACAGATTAAAGTGGCCTTGGGGAACTTAAGCTCATTGGCTGATGAGGAGGCAAGTCAATTGTTGATAGGCAACATCAAAACATGCTAAAGAAAAAATAATAATGCATAAAAATGATCTCAAGATCCTTTTGAGCTCCCAGAATTAAGGCAGCATCTCCAAACGACTGTATTTGGACACACCGACTTATATTTGGTTATCACATTCACAAACCCTGGTCCTCTTTATTTTATTTTTTTGGAAATCACATTATACTTTTGACCTGTTCTGGTTCAACTGCCTGACCATGTGACCTGTTTGTTCAAACTGCAGTCCACAGGGATGTCTGTGAGAACACATACCCCCATTTGTTAGCTAAATGCTGCGACCGTTTCCTAAAAAAAGCTGACATTTTTAGTGAGATATATGACGCTTTTCCTCTTTGCAAAGGCCCTCAAAATAGGAACCTACCGAACGTGAGACTCTGTCATGTCATGAGCAATCGTCAGCTGCTGGTATTTAGAATAAATCTTGAACTTCCCTCCTTCATTAATTACCACGTTCTGGAAACAAAATGGCATCTGACAGCCTCTCGAATCCACGTTCTTCAAATCAAAGCATTAAACACCATCATTTCTACAACGGTGTTTGGAATTTAAAATAATAAAAGTTCTTAGATGAAACAGGCCCAAGGAAGACACTGGGGGTAATTTAAAGCCAAAACGAAACAATTGCCGAATTGTTTAACCATAGTATGGCATAGAATGAATTAAAAGAGGGCATTGTAGATCATGTGTGCTTACAGATGACAAAATGTGAGAGAAAACAACCCTCTTAGCCTGTTTAAAAACGCTGGGTTGTCATGTTAACACGCCATTTACATCATTACAGGACATACTTCACATCTCGCCACAGATGTTGATGATTGGGAAGGGATTCCACAATTGCAGACACTGTGGTAAGGTGACGTAGCAGGCGGTGCAAGCCAGTTTTGCTTTCAATCATATTTAAAAAAGACAAAGTTCAAGAGGAGAAATGGCCAGCAAACACATCAGAACCATCCACATGAAAGCAAAGGTTTTCTAGGATTTCTAATCTTGGCACATGTACATGCAAAGCTAAGAGACGTGACACCTGCCGCTCCGATTTCATAGTTTGGTCTGATTAAGGACTGGGATTTTTTTTTTTAATTAATAAAAAAAAAAAAAAAACGGAATTTAAAGAAATTCAGCAGGGTTTTATAAAGCCACAAAGGTTGCGGGGGGGAAGAGGAGGAAAACATCTATACGCAACAACAGACAGAATAAGGCTACAGCTAGGCTTGCTTTAAAATGATCTCTCTTTTAATCCCTTTCTCTATCAGGTCACACATGTCCATAGCAGCACCAGAGGAGGAAAACCCCCTCTGCAATGTCACTCAGTCGGCTCCATCTTCCGGCAGCAGCTCAGTCTGTTTCCAGGATTAATGGAGGCTGCTCGTTCTCTTCATCCAGGTGGAGGGTGTTCATGTCGTCCTCCACTCCAGCTCCCCCTACTGCCCCCTGATCCTCACTGTAACCTGAGATCACAGCATTTAAAAATTATTACTCTTCTTTTTTTACTCCAGTTTAGTTTCAAGAGTTCACACTTAGCTAATGCTTGATACTGATTGCAGGTTTGGCATGCTGTCCCGGGAGAGAACCCTGAGCTCGGAGATCCTTGAGCCCAGGGCTCCCTCCTGGTTAGTTAGTATAGAAGGGGGTCTGAGATCAGGTCGGTCTCAAGAGCTCCCCTGGTGTAGAATTGAAAGAGGTAAGGAAAACTATTTATGTAGGGTTGAATTCATCTGATTGGTCTATCATTTGATTGCTGATGTGAGGCCAGTCGTGGTCAATCATAGCACATGATCCTCTCGAAATTAGTTTGTAAAACTTCACTTAAAGACGAACCTTTTTTTTTTTTTTCCTTACCTTTGGCAACAGCAGCACTGTAGGTCTGGGCCACAAGTGGCCGATCATGAGCTGTCTGTTCAAGAATTTCATTCGCCGGCTCTGCACTTCCATCCAACCTGAAGGAGGATACACGTTTACATGAGTAAATAACCTATGGTGTCAATCAGTGCCAATCCAAGGCCTATTTTCTAGTGATTTTTGGCCAATTGTAGCCCAATTCTTGAATTAAATATGCAGGTAATATAATAATCTATATATTATATGTAAATTATATAATTTAATAATCTTTTTAAAAAGATTATTTGAGAGACTAATGGTAGTTAAAATATTTGTATTTTTATAAATACATTTGTAATTTGTTTAATCTGTAATCTATCAATCAATTCAAAATAAACTTAAAAATGTAATACAAACTTAAAAATGTAATACAAACTTTTTCAGACATAATTGTAAGTACATAGTATGTACATGTAAAATTGGACTGTAAAATAACGTTTTCCCAGTTCCTGTAATACAAACAAACCAAAAAGCAGGTACTTTCGCAAATAGTTATAGGAACTATGAAAACCTTCCATTACTGAGAACTGGAGTAAATGCTGGTAAAACTCTGCTTTGTATCACAAGACAAAATTCTGTTTATACATTTCTATATTTAAAAAGGCAATGGTTACTTTCAATTAAAAAAACTAAATCAGTGTTTATGTTTTATGACATTTTTGATCAAACAAATGCAGCATTAATGACTTTTTTCAAAAAACATTAAGAACTTGCTGATAAAATGTTACTGTAAATATAGTGTTAATATTCAACTCTGTAACACTGCACTGTATCTCACTTGTGCTGTTTCATTAGTGTGCATTCTCCTCCCTCCTGAGGGTCCAGATTGTACAGGTACAGATAGCCATCTGCAGCCGCCACCAGCAGCCGTGGAATCTTCTGAATTCTAGATACCAATCACAAGCAAGATAATCAGACACACATCTACCTTGATAGCAACCACAATCTGAAAGTGGATTCTATAAAACAGCGGTGTGCTATTTCAGAATGGTTTTCTCACATGGCCAGAGCGCAGATGTTCTTGTGTCCTGAAAAGGGCAGTCTGACTGTAGCAAACGCCCGTCCTTGGGTGAACATCTCTGTTACGTGTGCAGGCAAATATGTTGTGGAGGCCATCAACACTTTCCCAAAGTATCCCGTCCAAGTAGTGGGCTCCTCCTGAGGCCTACGGTGGAAAACCACGAGATTGAAAACGACAGTTTCGTTGCAAAATAAAAATGTTCAAGCTTGTTTTAATGCCACTTACAGATACGTTCACACAAAAATAATCAATCAATCAATAAAAAGGAAAATCCATCAAAATGTTGTGTTTGTAATTTGAGAAAGAGTAAAGACCACTTTTATTTAGTGGGTAACATTACACTGACTTCTCTCTCTGGGTCTCCAGCTTAAAAATATGAACCGTCTCTGTGTTGCTTGAGGCAGACAGATAGAGTCCCTCCATACTGAAGGCCAGGGAACAGATGCTCACACATCTGTTAAGGGATAATTAAAGCAAGTGCATTGTTTTCATTGGGTGCGCTTATAAATCTTGACTATTTGAATCAATACAAAATAGATCGTCAGAATCGACAGACATGAAGTGATCTACCTCTTTACCCCTCTCCTGAACTCAAAGAGCTTTTGGCCCTCTGGAATCGAGAACACACGGATTACGGTGCCCTGAATAATAGCAAAAAAAAAAAGATGAAATTACACTTCAAAGAAGATTACAAGAAGCTTAAAAAACGTTGCTCAATCATAGAATAAGAGTTTAATATTTTATTGTAAATGGACTTTATGCAAACAATACTTAATTTGATACTCTTCAAGAAATAAATAACTTTTTACTCGAGATGCATTAAAAGGATAAAAAGCAACAGTAAAGTGTTTTATGTTACAAAAGAATTTGAGAGGTGTTCTTTTGTGCTTTATATTCATAAAGGTATTCTGGAAAAATTAGTGTGATTTTTACAAATGTATGAAGCAGCACAAAGGTTAGCATTCAGGAAATATTTTTGAACACCAAATCCTATCAGACTGATTTCAGGAGGATTTTGTGATAAGGGATTTTGAAATGTATTAAAAAAGTAATGAAATATATTTTTTAAAATATACATTTTTTAAATCAAATAAATGCAACCTTAATGAAAATAAGATAATTATTTGTGAATACTGCCCTAAAACGTTTGAACAATAATTTATATATTTATGTTATATTTCACAACTGTACATTTTAATGCAAAAAGTAAAACTTTTTATACATTTACAATAGTTTCGTTTAAGACTGACTGCAAAACAAACAGTTTAGAATTTAAAATTGTTAGATTAAAACACACAAAGACAGCTTCTCAAACCTTTTCAGAAGCTGTGGCCAATTTAGTGCCGCTTGCATCAAATGCCAGTGCTGCTAGTGGGCTGTCATGGGCAGGTATCATGTTAGCTGCCCTCTGCAGAGGAAAAATATTCATTACACATTGACCAACACTGTTTAACAATTGCCGAAAACCATAATTACGACAAACGTTTCAACTAAACACTACTTACCAGGTTGACTGTGTCAAAAACTTGTACTTCTCCAATCGTTGCACTTCCCGGATAGGCCAGGTAACAGTTGTCATTACTGATTGACAGGGCACATAGTCCTGTAAATGTTTAGTGGCATATTAATAAACAAACATACAACATCTGATTACTAGGAGTTATGACATAGGGCTGTGAGTATGTGGTCACATTTTGGAAACTTTTTTTCTGACTAAATTTGGTTAGAGGTCAAACTGGTGTGATGACATTCTGTTGTGTATGATACACATTGCTGAAAGCACCAAAAGTGTAATGAAACTAGTTGTTTTAACAGACTAGTTCTCTATATCATCACTAAACAGAGTTGTCATTCTCCACAACACTAACATGGGAAACAACTGGCAGAAATGCCATATATTCGTATTGAATTTTATGTAGGCCTGCACGATTAATCGTTTTTAAATCATTTGTAAGCACATTATCCTGAACAATGTGAAAAATGTAACAATCTAAATGTAAATGTTTTTTTTTTATCTCTTTATAGATAAGATTTTATAAATTAATTGAATTTAAAACACTGTAGTTATTTTCTTAATTTGTCATGACAACTTTATAGGAAAACATAGCAACAATGTTTAAAAGGTTTTAAATAAACAGTATACTAGAGTGGCGTACTTTGTGATTATGCTTGGTCTTTCTTTGGTGCTGTTGAAACCACCACATCAAACCTGTAGCTCTTTTATGAAATGGTAGTAAATCACATTTTAACTCTCAAATTGCAATTTTGATCAGATAAATCGCAACTAGTTTTTTTCTCCAAACCACGCAACCCTAAATGCTTTTATTTTTATTGCATTAAATACGAGTGACTCTGTAATTGAAATATAATTACTGAATATTTGTTAAGTAATATTAGTCGTCCATTTTTTATTTATGTGAAATGTCTTTAGGTTTTTGTTTTTCATAACAAATGTCTTTTACTATGGTAGTGAGGTTGTTAGAATTGTGCATGATGATGAATGTACAATTTATTTAGTTGACACTGCTTTTGTTCATGAAAATACATTTATGTCTAGGTCCAAACTCATGGTCCTGCTGCTCTCAACTCAAACTTCTGTCAGATGTGCATTTCTAATAATAATAATAATAATAATAATAATAATAATAATAATAATAATACTTTACATTTATATAGCGCTTTTCTGGACACTCAAAGCCGAACTTTTTTTTTTTTCTAAAGGACTATTTACACCTGGTCACTTGATGTGTTTTTTCTGATCAGACTGCCATTCAATTGTGAAAAGAGCAGTCATAAATGTCCTCTGAAATGCAGACAAAGACCAATCGCCTCAGAATTTATTTATGTTATAATGCCATATCAGCAGCATTGGCTATATTCATGGCAACACTTGAACTAAATATTCAACATCTAATTTACAATCATAACAGTTTCTTGATCATTCATTGTACAAACAAATATCAAAATAACAATAACACTGATAAAAAGTCATAAGTGATTTCAGTTTGATCAGAGATAAATACTCACAAAAGTTCCTCCAGAAGACACCTTTTTAAACATTTCCCTGAAAATATTTCCTGAATAAAAACGTTCTCTAATATCATTTAAAAATATATTACACTCTATTAAAATGTTTTATCATCAAAATATTCTTACAAGTTTTTCTTTCCCTTTTTAATTAGTATGCATGTGTAAGTCTTGAGTGGCCCAAATGTGGCTCACTTCACTTCAGAAGGTGCTTTGAGAAGCATTCCAGATGAAAGTGGACAGGTCTAAATGCATTTGGTTGTTCAAACCACAATTGTTTATTTTTATTAAATGTAAAAAATTAACTCGTGAGAGCGTTTTATGGGCTGTATTTGTCAGATATAACAGCACCAATGCAATGCCACAGACAGTTTGAGTTATTACATTTTTTAGTTTCATGCTATTTTTGGACAGTTTATTAACCGTTAAACAATAACAAATACATAAAATTTAAATCAAATCAAATGGCAGCTTTGACAATGCATCACACACCTGCTCCTTATATTACTATTAATATAATATTTCAAGCATTTTTATTAACTCTATTCATGTAAAAAATTGAAAGTGGAATGTGTTTTTAGCTTCTTTTTTTAAACATTTAAAGTTTTATTTTAATACATCAATTGTCATACATTAACATTAATTTAGATTCATTCAGTGATTTCAAAATTATTCATACAAACAATTGGATGGATGAATGATTTAAACTTTTTTTTCAGACTAGATTATAAAACTAGATTATTCATAATATATTTATATATTAAATGTTCAGAATTTTCATTTAATTAACCAAGCTTAAATTTGTGATTCAGTAACTAATTATTAAATGTAACAAACAAACTTGTGAGAGTGTTTTATGGGCTGTATTAGTCAAACATAACAGCACCAATGCAGCACGAACGCATTGCCACAGACAGTTTGAGCTGTCCATTTAGTTTTATATAAAATATTTTGTTTCATTTTATTTTTATGAGCGTTTATTAACCATTAAACGGTAAAAAAATATATATTAAATTAATATCAAATAGCAGCTTTGACAATGCATCACACACCTGTGCCTCATATTACTATTAACATTACTTGTGGAGCGCTTCCAAACCTGATGCTAGTGCCACCATCTGTAGAACTTAGTGGCACCAAAAGCCCTGTAACAACAAGGCCAATGCTAAAGGGTCACCACATAATTTCCAAACCTATTCTTTCAGTTCTCCGAGTATAAATAGAGCACGGCGTTCTGAAAGAAGAAGCTGATGTACTGTACTTCCTCAAGAAAAATCTGGAAGAACAACAACAACAACAACAATAATAATAATAATAATGTACTTATGGCAAGCAGTGTTACCCACCGGAAGGATTGGGAGGGGTCTCTCGAATGGTATGTAGTACTTTCATATCCCTAATGTTGTGGATATAGAGCGACTCCTCTAAACACACTATCAATCGCTGTGGAAATAAATCAGGTTTGCACACTCAGACAGTCCGATCACAATTCATAAAATAAACTCATACGGTAAATGTTTTGAGAAGAAGAGGATGTCTGCTGACTCACCTGTCTGTTAAGTTTCACAGCCAGTATAGTGTTTGAGTAGCTGTAGTTGCATATCTCCGTCCCTTTCTTGAAATGACAGACCTTCAGTTTCCTTGGAGCCTTAAGGCTGACGATAGCGACGAGGCTGCTGGAGAACAATCTCTCCACAATGCACACATCTTCTGTGTCAGCTGAGTACAAATAAGTGACAGTTACATAAAACATGCTTTGTGTGGTAGAATCAAGCAAGCATTTATTAGGAACTACAGCAGCACTCAACCTCCTGGACTCAAAAAGGCACAACGCCATCAAGCAAAAGAGCTCAAAACTTGTTTTGAAACTATTATCCACGATTTGTTTTGTGATTTAAAGTATTTTTATTAACTCTGTTAATGTAATAAAAAAAATGGAAGTGGAGTGTATTTTCAGCTTCTTTTTTTACATTTTAAACAGTGTGATTGTTTTAATATAGTGATCAGTTCAATTCAGTGATTTCAAAATTATTCATATAAACAATTGGATGGATGGATGGATGGATTTAGACATTTTTTTAGACTAGATTATTAATAAGATATTTATATATTAAATGTTCTGGATTTTCATTTAATTAACCAAGATTACATTTGCGATTCATTAACAATTCAACAACAGTTATTATTACTGATAATTCATTTTTAAAATTATTTTAATTCATATTAGACTAGTTCATTCATTCATTTTCTTTTCGCCTTAGTCCTTCTATTAATCAGGGGTAGCCACAGCGGAATGAACCGCCAACTTATCCAGCATATGTTTTACGCAGCAGACGCCCTTCCAGCTGCAACCCATCAATGGGAAACACCCATACACTCTCATTCCCACACATACACTACGGACAATTTTAGCTTACCCAATTCATCTATAGTATATGTCTTTGGACTTGTGGGGGAAACCCACTACCCACTGTGCCACCACGCCACCTAGACTAGTTTAATATATCAATAATTGTTTATCTAACTACTTTTAACTAATTCTATGGCCCACTTAAAGGATGGTTGAGGCTGCATGGATGACAACTACTAGACTACAAAGCAAGTTTAAGAGGGGCACAAAGTTTGCATACAGGATGTATTATATTATATATTTTATATTGGCTTTTATATTACATACTGTAGGTATATTAAACATGCATCCTTGCACTATACAATTAATATGGTCCCTGAGATCAAAAGTTAACAGATGGCTTTTAGGGACAATAACTGTCCAATCAACACTGAAACCAGAACTATCAGTTTTAATCATTTTCAAGTTGTTTCCACACACCCCTGATTATCTTTGACCTCCAGAAAGACATTATCAACTTTACCAATCAACTTATATCAAGCAAGTAACATATGCTCCTCGCATATCTCGTCTAGCTGCTTAACTAACCCAGACTTAAGAAAGGCTAACTTTAAATAACACAGAAATAACTTACTACATTCATAGATCTGTTCCAATTTGTCCACCGATGACAAGGAGAAAAACTTGTACCCTGACTTGGTACCAACAGCTAGGGATCTGGAAAGCAAAGAGGTAACAATAAATAACAATAAAAAAAAAACACAGCAAGTGATTAAAAGGCTAATCCACTCTTTTCCGCTCTACTGCCTTGCCTAATGACTAAAACAGGTTGTTGACTTGAAAGTGAAACGTGGTATTTTGCAATCCTCAAGAGGTGTAATGTGACATGCTTGAAGTTGAAAAGACAGAAGACTATAAACTATTTTAAAGCGGTTTATTTTACTCTATTTTGTACAGTGCTGAAATGTGGCAGCTGTTATCGGTTATAAAAACACTGAAGTGTTGTCAATGAGGTGAGCCAGCGGTTACAATGGCACGACTAATAATTAACGGTGGAGTCCAGACAAAAAGCTTTTGCTAACATGACAGCTGGTTCGATGGTTACTTGGTTGAGAAAGTTCACCAAAAGGTTTTAAAAAAACATAAAATCACATCGAAACTATCTTTAGGATAGCTGAATTAAATCAGACAGCCAAAAAAAACACACACAAAGCTCAGTTTGAAGGTGTACTGTAGTGTTGCTAACATTTGAGCTACTTTCGGTCGCCATACTTTGTTAACCCCACAGTCCCATTTAACACTTGCTAAATTACATATTCAACCACACGTTTCGTCACATTGCGCATTTAATATATGTCACACAGTTAAGGCAGACAAAACATTTCACAAATTCGAAAATGCAATTTTCACGTTAGCATGTGCGCTAGTGCTACAACGTCTCGTGCGTGAATTTGTCTAAAGAGGAAGAAACGGACGGCAGATTTTATTAAAACAAAGCTGCATTAACACATGATAGAAAGATGTTTTAAAAGAGACCATTTCACTTTAAACACCGGAACGAACACATCAACGGTGGGTGTTTTCGCTGGTTAGCACGCTTTATCGCCCTATTTGCATTGCACTCGAGTGATGATGAGGCACGACACAACTAAAACGCTCCGTTATACAGATTGAAGCTTCGCGCGACTGCCGCGGTGATTACTCGTTGTTTGCACTGACAGCATTGTGTTGCTGTCGTGTAGATGGTCTGTTAGGCCAACAACAGCAGTGTGACTGTTTTCTTACGTGTTGTCCTGATTAAAGTTGGCGAAGAGCAGCTGGCTGCAGCCGGCCTCTCCGCTCTGACTGGCCAGGTTCATGGGTTCGACACCATTTACAGATTAAGCCAAAGTGAAAAGGGGCTCAGATGTGGACTAGATCAGTTAATTCTAGGGTCGTCTCGCACTGCCATAAGTTCCACCCTTGTTCCAATGAATGTTGTTGTTTTTCTCCAGCCACTGTTGCACCTTTTCGTGCGCCTGCGCAGTGGCCGCTGCACGCAGAGACGTCCAAATTAAAGGGAAAGGCGCTCCACTTCTCACTCGAGTGGAGAATATGATCCTCAAATGCGTTGCACTGTTAATCGTAATGAATTTGGTGAAATTACAGAAGATTTAACAACTGTATACTCGTCAGTACAGACTGCTGAAAGGAAAAAAAATAAAATGGCAGTTTACAAGACGTATTTTTTAATTGAATAATTTAATTTAATTGAATAGAACCCTTACAAAACGTTTATTTACGTCTGCTGAAATAGGAAAAAAATGGAAAAATGTACTTTTAGTCCACCATTTATGTAGTTCTCAAAAGTTACTTAAAAGGACAGTTCACCCAAAGATGAAATTTTGATAAAACGGACTCACCCTGGAGTGGTTTCAAATCTCTATACGTTTCTTTCTTCTGTTGAACAAAAGAAGATATTTTGAACAATGTTGGAAACTGGTAGCCATTGACATCCATAGTAGGGGGAAAAACAACCTATCAGTCATTGGCTGCCAATTTCAAATAATCTTCGAAATATCTTCTTTTGTGTTCAAGAAAGAAACATAAATAAATAATTGAACTGTTGCTTTAAAGCGATACGTATAGAGAAGAAGTAGCCTATACAAACTTGACTTTCAGTGACAGGAAGTTTATTTTGCCTATTCTTGTATTTAACGTAAAAAATAGCCTATAAAAGCAGAATTGGCAGAAAACCCTTTAAATAGTATTTTATTCAAGTGTGCTGTTAAATAAGAAAGTACTTTCAGTCTACTTTTTATGTAGTTAAAAGAAATACATAACATTTTAAAGTGCAAGACATGAGCGTGTGGAGGCACTAAACTACAGAGACATTGTGGAGACTAAATCTAAACTAAGGCAGGGTGAAACAATTGTATAAATATTCATTCCTTCATTCATTTTCTTTTCGGCTTAGTCCCTTTATTAATCTGGGGTCGCCACAGCGGGATGAACCGCCAACTTATCCAGCATATGTTTTATGCAGCGGATGCCCTTCCAGCTGCAACCCATTACTGGGAAACATTCATACACACTCATTCACACACATACACTACGGACAATTTTTTAGCTTACCCAATTCACCTATACCGCATGTCTTTGGACTTGTGGGGGAAACCGGAGCACCCGGAGGAAACCCACGCGAACACGGGGAGAACATGCAAACTCCACACAGAAATGCCAACTGACCCAGCCGAGGGTCAAACCAGCGACCTTCTTGCTGTGAGGTGAACGTGCCACCCACTGCGCCACCGCGTCGCCAATTGTATAAATATAGGCCTACATAATACTAATAATAATAATAATAATAATAATAATAATAATATTTTTAATATAATTTTAAACATGACGATGTAAAAATTAAATATCAATAGTTGGTGAAAATATTTCAACCAATCTGTTCAAATAAAACAGGTAAAGAAAGCTTCCACTTAGTCTAAGACCATGGCAACAGTAATGTGCTTAATATTAAGACAAGACCAAGACCTTGATACTACAACATGATTAAAAAGCAAACACAATTTTTTATATGTTAAATTAAGGAAAACACAAGTATGAAGTGTATATCACTGGGAGACTACTTCAAAGTGTATTTACATAAACAAATACAAAATGTTCCATAAATATTGAAATGGCACAGTAGTTAGCTGTAGGACATTTTTTTTATTTAAGCTCTTATTACCGTTACACTGTTTAAACTTCTTACTGTTACACTTCAAGAGTACTTAAAATAACATATTTATAAAATAAAGCATGGCCCCTTAAGTCCCAGAGAGTATTGAAGTATAATACTATATATTAGAATACTACATGAAGTATATAATAAAGTAAATACTTGAACTTTACCTAATACTTTAGTCCGATTTCGTCTAAAAGCATGTATGTGTTGCTGTGAAATTTCTAATGCTTTATTATTCGCATAAATGTAAAAAATAGCTCATATTATTCAAAAGGTATGATTTTTGTAAATATCTATCATAATCGTTTTGCATTGCATTACATTGTGTTTTATCCCCCAACTACTGTGCTTTGCTCATAAAACTAAGCATTTAAATTTCCTGTTACTATGGAGTTATACACTGTAGCCATTTAAGTACTTTGATTTACCTGGGTACTTTATTATTATTTTTTTTTTGCATATAGTCCAACCAATCAAATATAATACAAACCATAAAACACACACATAAACGTTTTCTTTGTTATATTTCCTTTGGTTTCTTTCAAAAGAACGACCAAAAAAAAAGATTTTTAGTTGATTCAGACTATTATAAAATTCGTTTTATGGTATTATTTTTTTTCTTTTCAAATAACAAATCATCTAAGGTGGCCTTTGGTTGAGAACCACTGGAGATGTGTTATTTAACCAGCAGAGGGCTTCGTGCGCTGATGTGAATATAGTCAACTATATTCTCTACAAATCCTCTCTTGACGACGTTAAATCTCCTCACAGGTCACTTCAGAAATGCTTTGACATATTACCTGAAAAGTGCTTTTTTTTTTTAAATTCCTGACCACCAGTGACTAGTTTTACAATACACAAATTGTTACAGCTACACAAAATGTAATTTTACGGGTCCGAGATTCAATCAACGCGACATCCTCAGATTGAAAACTGTTTCATAAATGTCATGTTTTTATTTTGTAACAGTTTTTTAAACAGAACAGCGTGCATCCAGCATCTGGAGTTAACGGTCAGGGAGGTCACTTTGTTTACGCGTCTCTAAAACAAATATCCGCTACACGGCAAGCGATGGAAAAACACGATGTCGTTCATTCGCCGAGAGCCTTTTTGAAGTTTACTTGGAAGGAAGCAAAGAGGCGGGGAGGGGATTCAGCAAACAGCGGCATTCCTGACACACACACACACACACACGCACACGCACACGCACACACACACAGAGAAAGGGGTTGCGAGACGCTTTTATTTCTCTAAAAAGCCCACTGTCACTGTCTCACAGTTGCGCTCACGTGCGCGTACCGACCAGCGCAAGTCTTCACGTGCTATGCTTCCTTCCAAGTTTCGGACACGGTGAAACATCCGGAGTTTTGCTCTCCGCTACTGCGGGGAGAAACTCAGACTGTCTGCTGGGAGTCCTTTCCGTTGCGAACATGTAGCTACAAATATGTACAGTATGGATTTTAGGAGGACGAAGCTCAGCAGGTATATTTAATCTCTAAGCATAACGTTACACAATTGTATTGTTGTTATTAATGTGAAATTGATTGACTTTTACACTTTTTATTAAACGTGTTGTTATTTATGTTTTATCCCCTGTTAATAATAGACTAATAACATTGGCATGAAACAAATGAAGGCTGCCAATAAGAAAAACAACTGTTGTGTGAGCCAAAGCAAAAAGCATTAGTGTAAGCATGTTTGAAGAAGCCATTGTGTCTATTCATGTGGAAAAAAAGCTTCAGGTTCTGTCAACTTCTACTTTCCTTTCATTTCTGCAACTGCTCAACTTGCTTTTGGTGAGGATTTCCTGCAAATCGTCTTTTTCTCTTACACGCAAGACAAAAACAGTAGAATTGCAACTGGCTATTTGTTTTAAACAACAGCCCTCCATTTAACATATATTTTGTGCTGTGATGAACCATTAATTTTGGCATGTATAATCCCTTTACGTGCAGTAAAAAGATGGTTAAATAAGTTTGCACAGCAGTTTCACAGAACTATTTTGGGTTCTCAGAAGAGAACCTACTGTTCCAGTGAACATCAAGATCCTAAAACTTAAAGAACATTTTAATTATATATATTTAAAAATCCCACTATAAATAACATTGTAGGTAAAATAGCCATGGATGTTAGAGTTTCTTTATCAGGTTCATCAATGCCAATTAAGAACATGTATCTTAATTTTAATTCCTTATACAGTGTAAAGTCTTAGTGAAATGATCAATCTACAGGTCTAAGAAATGATCTCATGAATGACATTTATCATTTGCTTTACCCATAAATTATCAGGCCACACAATTTGATCAGAATAGTGTTTCAGATAAACAGTACAATTAATATTAAAGTTTGTTACATACTTTTTCAGTAGGACATTTTAAATGTGTTAATAGTTTTGTGAGATGACAGATTTAGTCAGTGTCAGGTCACATATCTGGCAAACATAAGCAGGCTTTGTGTTTTCCTTTTGAGATCTTTGCCCCCAGATAATGTTGACTAGTTGGGATTATGTGGAATTGCTATTTTTGCTCTGTTTCACCTTTGACCCATATATGTTGGTTCATTGAGGTAAAAGTATTATTTTTTTTACTTGAATTAAACCAGTTACTATTGTATAATAACATAGTCTAACAGCCTAGTTTAATTTGTACCGCCACAACCGAGTCTTATTTTGCATAATGGAACATACAGACATATTAACTAAAGCCTAAAATGACATTATTCAAATTAGACTGGTGCATTTAAAGGGATAGTTTTGGTTTTATCTAAGTAATAAATGCATTTTACATCACTCAAGCACTATGAATGAACAGTGATAAAAAGAAGGGTTTGGTGCCACCTAAGTAAATTATGAGTAAATGTAAATCTAAATATTTGGGTGAACTATCTCTTTAAATGTTTTTGTTAAATATAATCACTATAACTAACTAAATGGAGGTTTTCTTCTGAACTCTAGATAACTCTCATGTAAGTCGTAAACCACCCGTGAGCACCTGATCACTTTCATTTAATCTCCTGAATGATCTCAGAACGGTCCAGCACAGAGTGCTCTTTCAATCTCCTCTCATAAAGCGAAGTACAATGATTTGCACTGTGTAATCCTCATCCCTTGTGACGATTTGCTTGGGATGCTTCTTGTTTCAGAGACAAGAGACTCGCATTGTGGCCATCTGAGTGCATATTTGGTTTTTGGATGAGATATTTTGGCCCTGTCGTGTGCAATTAGCAGTAAATCACTCAGTTAATTGTATGTACTCAAAAAAGAAGCTGGAGAAGGGATAATGGACAAGGCTTTAAAGTCTGGGTGAACCAAAAGTTGCTGAGACTTTTATTATAGTATGTTGATGCACTTCCAACTGAAACAGAATATTGAGTAGGGGGCGGGGTTTCTTTTAGCACATCATTTACTTGCAGCAAACTAACGGTAAGAAGGCGTGGTTAAGAATATTGTGGCTGAAGCCATCAAACTGACGCCAACAGAGAAGGACCGCCACTACAAACATGGAAGCAAGTGATCCGACTTTGACTGAAGATTACCAAAGCAAACTTCTTTTTTTCAGTGGATTAACTTGCACTGATTAATTGTTCACCTAAAGAATACCAATGTGCGCTAGCAAAATAAACATTGTATATTTAGATTTCACACAACCTTTAATAAAACCTCAAATATAAAAGCATTTTTTAAATTTACGATTGTTAACTTTGAATACTCTATATATATTTAACATTAAGTGGTTTTAAATGATTCAGTATAGCAATATGGATGAACATTATGCAACAAAATGCACTTACTGTGTGGTTTGGAAAAATAAGAACTGGAGGTCAGCCTTGAAATGTCGGAATGCAATGTTTGATGTCATAACTAGTAGGCCCACATTATGCATGAGTAGACATCTTGGCTAAATGGTTTTTGGTTTAAACCCAAGACTAGCACTGTGTATCATATTGCCGTGGAGGCTCTGTGAAGTGTAAACATCCAAATCTCTGAATGTTTTCTTTAGTGATAAGTCTCACAGTCCTCCATCCTCGCAGTGTGGCATTATCATATCCTGATCTTGACACTGATTTACTTCTTTTTACGCTCCTACTAAGAATCAAAATCACAAAAGTCTCAAGAATTTTAAATAATGCATATTATTTAAAACACTCTCTCCTCTCTTTGTGCATCAGAGACTTTCTTAACTGAAAAATCAATTCTTAGTGTGCTTCACACTGGCAAGTGGGCTTGACAAACCACCTGTAGAAGACACACTCTTTTCCTCTCCATATGCACCAGACACCTTCTTAAGCGCCCCATACATTTTGGATAACATTGTGCAATTCCAAGTGTGCTTCATACACTCTATATGCTTTGAGAAAATACAATCTTAAAACTAACTTTACATTTTTTAAATGAACGTAGTCATAGTATTTATATACTGCTGCTATCTGATGATTTGAAGTGCTTCTTTTATCCTCACTTGTAAGTGATTTTGGATAAAAGTGGCTGATAAATGAATAAATGTAAATGTTAATTGAATGATAAATTCCAGCTTAACATCTCATTTAAAGGTCATTTAAACCCCAGATTATTACATAACTTACCCCAGGGTTAACAATTCAGGCTGGGCATTCATAAGCTGGTGTCCTTACTGCCCTGTCCTCAAATCCATTAAACTTGGCACATGTTGGGTTCATATGAATTCAGCTCTATTTCATGTTTTCACTACTCACACTTGTTGCACTCCATCAATCCAGAAAGGTAAACAAAACAAACTGGTATTTAATTGAATGTTCATCATTTGGTCACCTGGTTGCTTCAAAGGCATCATGTAGTCTTTGTTGCAGCATTGAATAACAGTTGCACTGTCAGCACCAATATCCTTGTATTTAGTGCACTAGTTTATAGCTCAAATACCAATTATTAGAGTTCAGTTTTTAGCTCAAAGTCTAGTGAAGCTTTTCTGGAATTGGGACCCAGCCACAATTTATTTTCCTCCCAACACCCATGTGCATCAAAGCCATACAAATCTAGATTTTTCAGATGTTTTGAATGAATCGTTTAAATGAATGACTCATTTAACAGGAACCAGCCATCAACTACTGGTTTCTTTAGTGTCATATTTATCCATGATCAATCTTTTGGATGAGACATTAAACCGAGGTCCTGACTCTCTGTGGTCATTAAAAATCCCATTTCATTCTCGTAAAGAGTAGGGGTGTAACCCCGGTGTCCTGACCAAAATCCTTCCATCGGGCCTTACCGATCATGGCCTCCCAATCTTCCCCATCCACCAAATTGGCTCTATCATTGTCTCTCCACTCCACTAATAGCTGGTGTGTGGTGAGCGCATTAACGTTGTCCTGTGGCTGCCTTCACATCTTTCAAGTGGTTGCTGCACACTGGTGGTGGTGAGAAGAGACCCCCCCCCCCTCCATGATTGTGAAGCGCTTTGGGTGTATGGCCATACACTATAAATGCGCATTATAAATACACATTACATACATTACAAGAACACCAATAACACACTCAGCAAAATCATTGTCATTGTTATTGAAAAGGAATCCCCTAAAATACTGTGATATCATTTTTCTTGTCAACATCGCCCACTCTTATTGTTTAAGCATTTCTCTCTTATATAAAAAATACATTTATGTGTCCAATAGGGGCAAACTGACATTATTACACTGAGCTTCCCAGTTTAGCCCCAGATGCCATTATATAAAAGCAATTCCTTTAATAAAACCCAAGCAGAGACACACCAGGTGCTGAACCCTGGAGCGATGCCAAACACTCATTTAATGAACTCATCCATGATAATGAACAGGACATCAGAGTAAATATTTTCCTTGAATATATAAAAAAACAAATAGCAAGACAGTGATCTGAAAAGTGACACTAAATGTACCCAATAACTTATGCTTAGAGGGTAATTGTGCGGCATTCATGCAATATAATTGAATATATGACTGTGAATGCAATGTTCAAATTCACACCTGGATTTTTTGTTTAACATAAAAAGCATGCCAACTGCTTAATATAAACACCCTACAGTGAATATTTACGTTAATTTAAAGAATTAAAAAAGTAACAAAAGCATGTTTCATAAAAGAGTGGACATAACATTTGAGTCACCAAGTGTTTCAATGGAAAAATGATCTTTAATAACACTAAAACTAAAGACTATCGATCAGATTTCTGCCTTAATTACGCTATAATGAAGATATATAATCAGAAAGCAAAGTAAGATGGTTTTTGGAGCTGACTGAGGTCGGCTCATTTATTTTGGTTAGCAGTCTTGCCCACTTCCCTGTGTCCTCATGCACATTAATTAAATCACACAGATAAAGAGTGTTTGGGGGAAATATAAAAAAGAAAATCCCAAGCCTCGGGTTGGCATGGAGACTATGACATCCTCATTCAATAAATCGGTGGCTCAATGTAAATGGCAATAAAAGACCTCATTCCGAAAAGGATTAGCTTTAGTCGTTAGGTAGCTACAGATGCTAGGCAATCGCGCAATCCTGGACAATTCTAAAAATCTGATCTGAATGCTTATTAAGTTCTCGAAGAGTCACAAAGAGGGTTACCTAACACTCTTGAACCTGAGAACTACGTGCTTGGTCTTTGTAATGCCTTTCATATTGTCTAAATTAAGCTCTGAAATGAAAAGAACCTGTAAGGTTGCACTGCTGTTACTGTGCCATGGGTTGTGTCAGTTAGAGATGATTAGAGTGAGAATTTGGGGTCACTAAGGTTTTTCTGTATTCTGAAGCAAAGTGAGGAAAGTGACTCATTAAATTGATCGCAAGTGACTATAAAGATGTTTATAATGTTACAGAAGTTTTGTGTTTCAAGTCACGTGGTTCTTTTGAACTTTCTACTTATCAAAACACTAAAAAATATTAATTCCTAAAAGATCATATAAAGAGTTTATTTGCTAAAACAGATAACTCTATTTTTAGTAATTTTATGATATCATATTTTTGTGTTGTGCATTGAAGAGTAGAGTTGCAAAAGAAGATATATGAAAATGATTAAAACTGGAGTTTCTTGGTAATTTTCTGAAATAATGTTTTTACATTTAGTATTGAAGAAAACAATTGCAAAAAAAATGATTTCTTTCATTTTGCAAATGAACAAATTAACTCTTCATATGAAAAATCAGGTAATTTCCACAGTAATTGTCAGTTTGCAAATGTGAATTCAGCTTTGCAATAACATGAAGAAATAACACTTTAAAATGTTTATTTTAAAGTGTTATTTCTTCCTAGCAAAGCCGAATTTTTGGTACTTTGGTCACACTATTATGCTATTAACAAACCATTAAGTAAAAAAAATCACTAATTAGCTGCGTATTGATAGGTATTAAGGTTGTAGTTGGGTTTTGGAATTGTGTAGGATTAGGATGTAGAATAAGATAATACTTTAGTAGTAAAGTATTACTTTATAAAAAAAAACTGTCAATATCTTAATAATTGGCAGGTAATAAGCCAGCTCTCAATAGTGGAAATTACCATTACTTTTGGATTATTTTTTGAAAAAATTAAATAAATAAATAAATCTAACCAACCACAGACCACTAAATGATAGTGTAAATTAGTGCAGACATTTTAATAAACAGTATAAATTCAGCTATGCTTCTGAATAATTTATTAACTGTTTACAGAAAACCACATGTATTTTACATGTAAGGAATAGTTTAATGAAGTTGTGGAAAACATTTAAAAATCATAGTGTTTCTGTACGGGTCATGGCATCCCAAATAAAGTGCCTCAAATTTTTTTATTCTGATTTGAAATAGAAAGAAAAAAGCTCCATCATCCTCAGTCTCAAAATTTAAGCACTTCAAATATCTTTTTTTAGGTTTATGAACAACCGAGTTCCATCTAGCAAGAGATACCAGCCCACTGAGTATGAGCATGCTGCCAACTGTGCCACACATGGAGTAAGTGGAAATCTACTTCTTATCTCACACAGAGTCAAAGCAGGACAAAACAATATGCTAGAGAAACCTAAATTAATACATAGCAGTGCATAAGATCGCAAACTGGTTGGGTTGGTGAAGGTCAACATTTAGCATAAAGACCTGTTTTACGTATTATATTGGCATCAAGAGAGGGTGTTGTCGAGGGAAAGTTTTGATGCCATTGTCCTGTGACACAGAAGGATCACCAAGCTCACAAAAAACCCCTACAGTGATTGTGTGATGTAATACTGCTTATATACCATACAAAAATCACTAAACAATACCCTTTGATAACAGTCATAAGGTCATTGTCTATTTCATACTGTCATTTGCTTGAGTCTGTTCTCTGTTCACCATTGCTTTTTATATCTTTAGATGTCTTTTTATGTACATGTTTTTTTTTTATGGGCATGTTGTGTATGGCCTTGGCTACGTAATGTTGTTTGGATAACATCCTACTCTCTAATCCCCTCCTCTCAGAGCTGCACATCTGGCACTGCTAGTTCACGAGCTAAAGCACGAGACATCGACCGCACACCAAATCCGCTTTGCATCGGTTCATCGTCACTTGGTGCATATTGCTGAAAATGCCCAAGAGTATTGCACATCTACTTCATTGAAATTGAAAATTGCACTGAAGTGTTTGCTGACTTTGTGACTATGTCAGAGATCTTACACTGTAAAAAAATTCAGGGTTCCACACAATTCCTTCATGTTGTCCCAACACAAATTAAGTTAATTATTTTTACACATTTAAGTTTATTAAACATAAAACAATTAATTGTCCCCAAAAAAACGTACTCATTTTAAATAAGTAGTTTGAACAAGCAGCAAAGGTCCTTTTTTGAGTTTACAAAGACCTGGAACTGTTTTTTTTGTTTGTTTTGTTTTTGAAAGGCTTCTGCAGAAAACCAGTAGGGCTCATGGGATATGTTACTATGATTTGATCAGTCACACATAATGACAGATGGAAGGAGAGTTGGTCAGAAGCTACATTGCAATTGTCAATTTCCCTTTTCCTTATGTAATTAGAGTAATCTGATTAGCAAAATGGACATACATCATGCAGGGCTGTGGTTGGCCATTTTGTATGCAAGTATTATGACAGTTGTAGTAGAGAAAAGCTTATTATTTTCTGAGTAAAGAATGAGAGCAGTTGAGTCAATATTCATCTGTATCAATGAAAAAACCAAACGCACATGAAAACATGCGGTTTTGGTGCCTTGAGGTTAAATCCAAGACCATATTTTTGTCTTATATTGTAGTCCAGTCAAGTCCTAGAATCAATGACAAGACCAAAAGTGTGAAAATATGGCCTTGGTCTACATTTCCCAGAAAAGTACCATATTTAATGGTCTCTGTCCTCAAGTTTGAATCTAGTTTGAAAACCATATTTTCATAGTCTTGGTCTTAGTCCATGCACTTCCAAGCCCAAGAGCAAGATCTTGAAAAATGGTTCTGACCAACCATTTTTCAAGTCCTTGTTCTTCACAATATTTTCATGCTCTTGGTTTTGGTCCTTTGGGTCGATTTACCGATTTTCATAGTCTTTGTCTTAGTCAACAAGACCATTAAAATAGGATCTTGATCCTCATATCCAACTGAACCATATTTTTAGGCCTTGGTCTAAGTCTTAATCCACATGCCTCCAAATGAATGAGAAGATGACCACGAAAACCATGAAAATGTGGTCAGTCTAGGCTAGCTCTCGAGTTTGAGTCCATTTTTCCATCATCTCAGTCTTAGTCCACATGCTTTCAAGCCCATGACAAGACTGAGAACTTGGCAGTATGATCTTGACTGGCCCTTGAGTTTCTGTTTAACAAACAATTAAATCACTATTGGAGTTCAAACTGTAACTAATGATTTTGTGTTCAATTCAGTTATGGATCATTCCCAGTATACTGGGCAGCTCAATGTTGTACTTCCTCTCTGATGACCAGTGGGAGACCATCTCTGCATGGATGTACGGGACAGGTCTGTCTGGCCTGTTCATTATGTCCACCATGTTTCATACAGTGTCCTGGAAGAAAAGTCATCTTAGGTAAGTCATACTAGACCTGATATAAACTGTCCACATACATTTTAACCTATAATCCTGATATTTTATGTTAGCTGTCTATATAAAGAGGATGTTTTTTTTTAAGGAAAAGAAAAATATGCGTGGTATATTTACCATGTTTCTGCCTTAGGGGATTCAGTAATGAATAAACACACATACACACTCATTATGAAGTGCCTTATGTGAAACCAACAGATTCTCTCAATTAATTAGTAATGTTTCCTGTGCCTTCCATAACATTGAAAACATTAAACTGCAAAAGCAAGAGTGTTTCATTTAGCAATTGCTATGCATTATAAAACAAATGCATTTCAAGAGCACAACAGATGCCATCTGAAATTTAATATCTGCACCCAACATGTTGACAACCAATCCTTGAATTTACAGGCAACAAAGACTATTCATATGTCATCTGCGGGCATACAAATGACTGATTATTTAATGTCTCATGATGACTATTCCCAGTTAAAGATTGGTTTTATTGTACATTATGAGAAGCACAGTAGACTGCATTATACTGTAGTACTGTACATACTTCTCATGTGAAATAATTAAAGGGATAGTTCACTCCCCCAAAAATACTCACTATTTAATGACCCTTAAGTGGTTTCAAACCTTCATGAGTTTATTTTTTTACATTTTGATGAAAGTTGAAATGCCATTTTCTTCAATAGAAGGAAAAACAAGTACAATAGAAGTCAGTGGTTTTCAGTTTTTTTTTTAAAGAAACTCATAAAAGGATTGAAACAACTGAGAGTAAATGATGGCAGTATTGTTTCAACCTATTTTGTAAGTTGTTGTTTTGTTCTTTGGTATATTTGCATATTTTATAGTAGGAAGATTCAGTGGAAACATTATGAATGAACTTTGGATCTTCATCAACCTAAGCAGTCACACATGAATCCACATTGATATGGTAGATACGATCACACGGGCCTGTCAGTTCATGTTCACCATCAGTCTGTGATTCAGTCATGACCCTGCCCTTTCCAAATTTTCATTAGGCAAGAACAGGATTCAGAATTGTATAAATGGGCTGTGGAACATGCTTCACTACAGTCAGCTACATATTATTTAAAGGCACAATGTAAGATTTATTTCATTAAAACATCCAAAAAACACTAGAACAGTGTTATTTACAGGATGGAGTGTGTCCTGTGTGGCCATGTTACACACCCTCGATTTCCAGTTTGGTTTGATAGAAAACACCAAAGATGCTTTAATATGTTGTTTGTTTTATTGTCTCTTTTCAATGCAAGATTTGCATACTTTAGCTCATCCATGAATATGAATACTGCATGAGTCCCATAAGACATAATGAAGACGACTCCCATGATTTCACATCTGCGTCCTCAAAATACGCTTTTGTTTGTTGTGAATATGCGCCCTCTACTGGTGAAAATGACATACTGTGCATTTAAATGGGCCATCAGAAACTCTTGTGGTGTGTCTGATTCAAAGACCCGGTATACTCATGGCAAAGATCTTTTTCATTTTTTGATTAGAATAAAAAGATGAAAAGACCTGTGCAGTGATATAGTGATACATTTAGTCATTTAGCAGACGCTTATGTTCAAAGCGACTTACAATTGAGGACGCATTCAGCATTCAACTAGAATGGGCAATACACACACGAAGTGCTAGCTACACAAAGAAACATGTAGAGTAAGAGAGCTTTTTTGAGAGAGAGAGAGAGAGAGAGAGAGAGAGAGAGAGAGAGAGAGAGAGGGAGGGAGGGAGAGAGAAAGTGCTTCTACAGGTGGTGTTGGTTTTATTCACCTGGGTTAAGGTGCTCTGGGAAAAGATGGGTTTTAGTTGTCGTTTGAAGGATCCAGTGAATATGCAGTCTGTGTGAGAATGAGAAGATCATTCCACCAGCGTGGAACAGTGTGATAATGAACATTTAGATGTGTGCTGTGCTCTTTCCTGTCAATAACAAAATGAACCAAAGAGAAAAATGACAGCAGTCATCGATTATCGTAGTGATATGAAATGTTTGCACAAACTCTGCAATCCACAAGCATCATACTGATAGATGAGTAAACTGTTATAATAGTTTTGTTATTATTTGAGAGATAAACCGTATCTGATAATAGTTGGAATGGATCCCTTTTCTTCGTGTGACACACTAGCTCCTTTCACACATACAAACTTTTATGGAGAATTACTGGTAAATTGGTATGAAGAGATCATCTGTGAAAAATACTGGAATATTTGTTCTGGAAATTTCTGGAATGTAAGAATTTGGCTGTGTGTGAACAGTGCATTTTTTCATTTACCAAACAATAAAGTACAGTAGAATTCTTTTTACGTTATCCTGAACAATGTATAACCATTAGGTTCATGCGTCACAGATCTGAAAATAGATTCTAGTGTGCATAAATGCAACATTCTTTTAATTTTCTGGTAAAAATAAAAAATCATTCACATACAATTCAGCTGTTAATAGATTCACAATAAAAAAAACAACATAAAAATTACTATGTATAGTACATTTTTCAAAATCAATTTCATAATGATATGTACTAGTGGATGCTAGATTTTTAAAAATTAAATGTGATGTTGTGGGTGATTTTGTTGTTATTACTTAGCAGTTGCTAAAGTGCTCCTCTAAAAAGTGTTTTTTAGCATGTTGCTATGTTAGCATGTTGTTTTGTGGTTGCTTGGTGGCCAAGTCAAAATAGCAACCCACCATTTTCCTATACCCTGTTTTGTGCAAATTATGGGAGCGACTTCTATTAAGCTGTAAACAATCAGAGAATTTTATTTTTATTTTTCAAAAACGGCTTACAAGGTGGCAGTATTCAGTTTAATTCCTTCATGAAATAACAGAATTAATTACATTCAGCAGACCATGAATAACCCTAAAACCTGAGAAGACTCTTTCTGTAGGAATATGTTGAATATCAATGTACTGCATGGTATACAAAAAGAAAATAATCTGAATAAAGTATAGATGTCTTTGTGATTTTATTGTCATCCTAAAATATCAATTGCTTGGTATTTAAATGGAACTAAAAACACAAGAAAAATATACCTCTTAGATTTGGATGTGGATTAACCTTTTTATTTTAAATACATTTAATAATTCAGTGAATTTTTTTGAATAGAAAATCCCCAAACCTCAAGTGCAGCCCATAATTTAAATCTCACTACGGCAGTCTTGTTTTTCCGTTACATTAGAATGTCTACCCCCCCACCCCCCAAAAAACAATAAAGTGCTTCATAGTTTTTTTCTCTCCCCTTCTTATAAAACAGTAAATTCAAACATTCATGGATTATGATAATTATTTTTTAGCATTAGGAATACTACTGTGACTAAAGAGCTTACACCTTCTGGTGGATTAACAGAAGCAGAATTATTACAGAAACAAATGAAGGGGTGATTTTTCACAAGCCTTACATATTTGGTGCTATATACAGTTGAAATCAGAATTATTAAACCCCCTTTGAAATTGTTTCCTTTTTTAAATATTTCCCAAATGATGTTTAACAGAGCAAGGACATTTTCACAGTATGTCTGATAATATTTTTTCTTCTGGAGAAAGTCTTGTTTTATTTCGGCTAGAATAAAAGCAGTTTTAAATAAAAAAAAAACAAAAAAATTAAGGTCAAAATTATTAGCCCCTTTAAGCTATATATTTTTTCCGATAGTCTACAGAACAAACCATCGTTATACAATAACTTGCCCAATTACCCTATCCTGCCTAGTTAACCTAATTAACCTAGTTAAGCCTTTAAATGTCACTTTAAGCTGTATAGAAGTGTCTTGAAAAATATCTAGTAAAATATTATTTACTGTCATCATGGCAAAGATAAATCAGCTATTAGAAATTAGTTATTAAAACTATTATGTTTAGAAATGTGTTGAAAAAATCTTCTCTCCGTTAAACAGAAATTGGGGAAAGAAAATAAACAGGGGGGCTATTAATTCAGGGGGTTTAATAACTCTGACTTCAACTGTATATGGAAATGAAAATTGCTCAATTTAAATGTAAAAAATATTTCAGAATAATACTGTTTTTACTGTATCTTTATTTTTTTTAAACAAATCAACAAGTAAATGATTTGTGAATATTTTTTGAAGAAACTTGTTTTCTGTGTGTCTTTTATAACAGGAAGGTGGAGCAGCGTTTCCACATGTGCGACAGGATGGTGATTTATTTCTTTATAGCTGCATCATACGCACCCTGGTGAGCGAGAGATGTGTGTCGGTCAGTAACCTCACTGTAAGCATTAATGAACTCTCAGATCTGAGTGTGTTTGTGTGTGTGTGCTCAGGCTGAATCTGAGAGAGCTGGGCCCCTGGGCTGTTCACATGCGCTGGCTGGTGTGGATCATGGCCTGCGCCGGCTCTGCATATGTCTTCTTCTTTCATGAAAAGTAGGAGACCACATGATAATAATCACTCTCACACACTGATCTGATAGCTGACTGCGTAAAAACACTGTCTGTGCTTGTCCTTTAGTCAACGAGTTGTTCTATAAATTCTCAACTTTAAAGGTGCCAAAGAATGAAAATCTAGATATTCCTCGGCATAGCTGAATAATAAGAGTTCAGGTCATGGAAATGACATACCATGAGCCTCAAACATCATTGTTTCCTCGTTTTCATGTTAATCCTGTGATTGTAAAATCCCAGTAAAAAAACAGGCCAATCAGAACAAAACTGATGATTGATGATCCATATGGGATTATTATGCAGGCCCGTATTTGATTGGTCACAGTGTTTCCTAATGAGATTACAACAATTTTTTCTCCCCTTATTTCTAAGTTTATCTAAACTTGTAATAAATATACTACTATGCATGCAGGACTCTTATTTTGAACACTGGAGAGACTTTTTATTTTTATTTTTATCACTTTCTGACCTACCCCCATTTCATTCACATAAACATTTGAGGGTTTAGGAAACTACACTGTTGTGAGGTCACAACTGCATTGCATTCTGGGACATATACACTCTCAGAAATAACGGTACATTTTCAACGGTACACTTTTGTTCTTTACAGCTGCACATTACTGCCTCTAAGGTTCACTTTTGTGCCTTTAAGGTACTATGAGGTACACATTTGTACTTTTTAGGTAAAAAAACAAAACAAAACAAAAAAAACCATATGTAAACATATGAAGCCAACTCGCTCCTTCTGTCAAAATGGAGGGATAATGGAGTGTATGTCTATGTAAACGTCCCTCATTCACTTGAAGTGGAACACACTTTAAAATGGCGGCAGGGATTTCCCCCAAGGGAACAAGTTAAGGGAAGTTTGCTAGTATGTGTCTAAAAGTGGACTGGAATGCAGCCAGGGAGACAAAAAAAAAAGAGTGGTTTTGTGAAGTGCATGACCACAGAGTCATATCTGTTCACAGGTCATAAGAACACAAAATGCAGGATATACAGAACATTAAAGCCACATACCTACTATGTAGATATCGGAGAACAACTGAACAGATCATACCAATGCATTCTATGGCACCTTTAATGAAACCGCTAAGGATCCATCTTGTCTAAACTTATCTAGACTTCACGGTCTTACACTTACACTTGACATCGTTGTATTTTTATATTCTATTCTGTTATATTTTAGAAACTTTTTGTGTAATGTGTTTGACCAGTTGACTGGGACTGGTCATAGCATCTACATATTGTTGTTCTTCAGTTGATTTTGATTAGTTCTGTTTGCTTTAGTTATACCCAAGAATGATCGAAGGAATAATCTTTCTTGTTAATAATACTTTTATTTTTTTGTACTCTATATTAAAGATGCTCCAGTGCTCCAAGACTATAACTGTCTAATATTTCATTTTCATAATAAAAGTCACTTTCTAATCACTAATAACTTCCTAATCTATTCTACTTTTTAAAATAAAAAATATAACTTTTTAATCCAAAAAACTTTTAAATCCGTAACAGCACTCTCTTTTCTATTCTCTATTCTGTTTTTTTAAATATATTATATGAAGCAATCACTAAAACACATTTCTATTAAAAAAAAAGAATAATCTGCCCCACTTTAATTGAAATATATATAAGCTGTATACTGCATTAAATTAACTAGGAATTGTTGTATTATTTACATACGGTTGTTATTTTGCTGCTTTGATTACTTCTATTGTGCTCACTTGGATTAAAACCTCTGCCAAAGGATTACAATGTAAATGTAGTGTAAATGAAATCATTATGTGTGTTGTGTTTGAGGAATAAGATCCTGGATCTGCTGTGCTACACTGCTATGGGTTCTGTTCCTGCGGTGGTGCTTCTGTCAATGGTACGTGCAAGCCTTTTCACATGACTTAAGTAGCTTATGTATATTGTACAGCATTTCTGTTAGCTGGTGTTGTTACCTTTAAGCCTTTGCAATATATGTAGACATTTATTTTATTAATATCTTTCACCGAGTTACTGAAATTGAGTCATTCTTTGCTTTCACAGTGATACAACAAAAACACATTTTACCCCAAAACATGCTTTCACAAATGTCAACACTCCTAACATGATGAAAAATACCATGCCTAAGCAGCACTCAAAATAAAGCTATATATAAATAAACAAACCCCAAAAAATTTTTTTATTTGTCATAAGTTATTTGTGACTACCTCCCTTTGTTTCTCACAGTACTAAAAACTAAAATAAATATGAATAAAAACAATACAAAAGTAATATAATATAATGTAATGTAATATAATATAATATAATATAATATAATATTAGGCGGCGCAGTGGGTAGCGCTCTCGCTTCACAGCAAGAAGGTCGGTGGTTTGAGCCTTGGCTGGGTAAGTTGGCATTTATGTGTGGAGTTTGCATGTTCTCCCTGCATTCGTGTGGGTTTGCTCCGGTTTCCTCCACAAGTCCAAAGACATGCAGTACAGGTGAATTGGGTAATCTAAATTGTCCGTAGTGTATGTGTGTGAATGAGAGTGTATGGGTGTTTCCCAGTGAAGGGTTGCAGCTGGAAGGGCATCTGCTGCGTGAAACATATGTTGGATAAGTTGGCGGTTCATTCCGCTGTGGCGACTCCTGATGAATAAAGGGACTAAGCCGAAAAGAAAATGAATGAATGAATGAAAATAATATAATATAGTGAATATAGTGACTGTATACAAGACTATGCTACTATTTATTTAATCACATATAATTTGATCATATATATGATTTGCATATTTGCTAATAAAATCAAGTTAGGAACGGATAGCTCTGTATAAACACCATAAACCGTAACATCAGCTACTCATTGATAACGTTTTCTTTACTCCGGCATGCAGAAAGAAAAGTAACAGACATGAATGTAGTGTAATGTGTGATTTCTCTGTGTGTGATGTGTTCAGCCGAATCGAGAGGGCGTACTTGAGCTGTCGGTGGGTGGACTCTTCTACTGCCTGGGCATTGTGTTCTTCAAGAGCGACGGCCTCATCCCATTCGCTCACGCCATCTGGCACGTCTTTGTGGCAGTTGGGGCAGCCATTCACTATTATGCCATTTGGAGGTACCTGTATGCAACCGGGACCAGCCAAATAAAAATATCCAGGTGACAGATGCTGAAAACCTCAAGAGTTCACATACAAGATTCGCTGAGCTATCCGCCTTTTTCCTACGTCCCATGATGCTTTGCATGAAGTATGAAAAGTCAAAAACTGGGTACAAAGAGTGGGCATTATTCAGTTTAGTTTATCCATCGAATATCAAAAGGCGACTTATTAGAATTAACAAATTACTTTCAGCAGACAATAAATAACTAAAAAAACCTCAATATTTTCCCAAACATCAGACTTCAAACTACATAAATACAGTAGTCAACATATAAAGCGGGTCAAAACCTTTCCTAAAACTATTAAACAACATCCATTCTTGTCTAAGGACAATTTTGAAAAATATTTTTGATCCACTTCAAATGTTGACTACTGTATATATATTTTTTCTTCAAAAATGGTGTCCACATACATTGAATATTACCATACTGAAGGGAATACAAGGAGAAAATAATGAGGAGAAATAAAACAAAGTGAACTCAAAAGAGGCCACATATACGATACGAATGTTACATTAAAATACCAACTGTAACCTTATTTTCATGGTGGATAAAAGGTAAAAGCACAAAGCCAGACATACCTCTAATTCAGTTTTCACTATGTACACTACCTGACAAAAGTCTTGTTGCCTATCCAAGTTTTAGGAACAACAAATTATAACTTGACTTCTAGTTGATCATTTGGTATCAGAAGTGGCTTATATGAATTACAAAGGCCTCTTGATTACACTTATTTTACCAAAATAAAATATGATCATGCCTTGATTTTTAATTATTTTATTAGGACAGTAAGGTCTGACTTTGCTTAGACAAAAGTCTTGTCACTTATACAGTGACATGTACAGTATAGAATATCATGGTGGAGTGGAAAAAGAATTCATATTGTGTATGACTCCCATGAGCTTGAAGGACTGCATCCATTTATCTCTGCAATGACTCAAATAACTTATTAATAAAGTCATCTGGAATGGCAAAGAAAGCGTTCTTGCAGGAGTTCATCAAGATTCTAAGGATTCATCTTCAATGCCTCCTCCATCTTACCCCAGACATGCTCAATAATCTTCATGTCTGGTGACTGGGCTGGCCAATCCTGGAGCACCTTGCCCTTCTTTGCTTTCAGGATCTTTGATGTGGAGGCTGAAGTATGAGAAGGAGCACTATCCTGATGAAGAATTTGCCCTCTCCTGTGGTTTGTAATGTAATGAGCAGCACAAATGTCTTGATACCTCAGCCTGTTGATGTTGCCATCCACTCTGCAGATCTCTCGCACACCCACATACTGAATGTAATCCTAAACCATTACTTTTTTTCTCCACCAAACTTGACTGATACCTGTGAGAATCTTGGGTCCATGCGGGTTCCAATAGGTCTTCTGCGGTATTTGTGATGATTGGGATGCAGTTCAACAGATGGTTCATCGGAAAAATCTAACTTCTGCTATTTTTTCAAATGATCAACTAGAAGTCGAGTTATTATATTATTTATTATTTATGATCACAAGCTGCCTTTGCATCCCTCTATATTAATCATAGACGGGCATGTTCTAGTACTGTTGCTCTAAAATATATTTTTATATAGAAGACGTTTTATTGGATAACTCGCCAGTCTGTAGTCTTAACCTGCTGATATAATGTACTGTTTCATCTATCAGTGTTTACAGTGTAAAGTGCATAAGACACTAACACATTCCTTTAGCAGAGCTGTCTACTGCCTTTAAACACTTTTGTTTTGATATTATATGACCAGATTGAGCTCACAAATGAAGATAATTTAATTGACGCTTGATGGCACAGAACAGAATTTATGCTGAAGCATTTCTGCTACTGTGATTGTGTAGTCACGTCTCAGAGAGTACCACTTGGCAACAAAATGTTACTTAGAAAGGACTTTCAAAGGGCCATTCACTCAGAATGCATTTTATTTTCATATCACTACAAAACGTTTTCATTGTTTTTCTGTGTAAACATGCTTGGTGTATGCATTTAACTGCTATCAAATGCCAGGAGGTTCAATTTTAACTAGTAAACAACACCTCAATGACTACACAAAAGATAAACAAGTGATTGCAGAAGGATCAGAAAGATATGTGAATTTTAACATCAATATATGTTGTTTTGCATAAATTATGGCTTGTTTGTACAGTGCACATAAGAGGGTGGTTGATATGTTGTTTGTATGTTAAAATTCACATACATTTCAACGTCTGACATCTTAATTGACAAAATTTATGCAAAAGTCTATGTTGTTAGTTCTTTAGATAAGTGCCAATCTTTTTGTCACACTTGATGCAGTTTTGACGTTAAAATTCACATACATTTGAACCTTCCTGCATTTGATTGCCAGATCGTGTGATCATGCATAGTTTGCACATTTTTTAATGCGCTTTCTGCACTTACACAATTGCATATTCGAACCTCTTTGCCAGATGGTTTATAAGTATGTGAAATTGATGTCTGTGATCAAGTGTTGTTTTCAGGTTGTTTATATATGGGTTTTATGTAGATCTTTTAAGCACAAATCCACAGTTGACATGTTGTTTGTGTGTATGTGAATACGTGAATTTCCTTGTGCTCGGTAGCCAGATGGATCAGAAGTATTTGAAACTGATGTATGTGTTCAAATGATGTTTGGACGTTTTGTTACACACCAATCTTTTATGCTTAATAGACATATATAATGCATTGTTGTTCAATAGCAAGATCAAAAGTACAGGTAACTAGAGCTGCATGATAAATCAAAATGAATTAGAAATTGCGATTTAGCAAAAGCTGCGATTGTTGGGGAAGCACGGCTCTGTGATCAGTAGTTGTAAAACTTTGCAAAGTAGTAAAACTTCGCAAATTCATTCATTTTCTTTTCGGCTTAGTCCCTTAGTCCACTTTATCCAGCATATGTTTTACGCAGCGGATGCCCTTCCAGCTGCAACCCATCACTGGGAAACACCCATACACTATCATTCACACACATACACTACGGACAATTTAGCTTACCCAATTCACCTATAGCGCATGTCTTTGGACTTGTGGGGGAAACCGGAGCACCCGGAGGAAACCCACGCGAACACAGAGAGAACATGCAAACTCCACACAGAAATGCCAACTGACCACATTGCAAATACATTATATAAAACAATAAAAATATTTGCATTCACACTGAAACAGTAAAATCAGTTCATTTTCAGTTTATGCTTTTCATTCAGAATTACCCCTTGTAACCAGTAGATAAGCTCAGTGTGCTACTAGCACATTTGACCTGTTGTTTTACATTCAGAACAATTTTTAGAACTCCATCGTTATCTTTATAGGTATCGTGCTTGGTGTGAACAGGCCTTTACAACTGATTACAGAAAACTGATTGCTGACAAAATGTGCAAGAAAATTGCCTTCAATTAATTGTGCAGCCCTACTGGAGACAGGTGTTTGTGATCGACCACGGCAAATGCGTAACATTTTCCTAACATTTCCATGAAGTTTCAATTTTATGTTTTGGGAACCAAGTAAGAATAGTCTGGGAATTTTTTTCTGTAGGTTCATTTTAAAAACCAAAATAACTAACCATCCCAGAATATTGCAATTATTCCCAAAACATTGCAACATTCTTCTAACCTAGAAAGTACATTCTATATAGAATATTTGTATAGAAAAACTGTCCCGGCTAACCAACAGTGAAAGTCTTGATTACATATGTAACCCTCATCGTTGAAGCAAGGAATGAAGATGTTATGTCATACAACTTTATATCATAGTAGATGACTAAATGTGATGTAAGAATTTTGGTTCTGGGAACCACAAAATTAATTTTCCTGTATTGTGGAAACTAAAAGAAATTTGTTGGCAAGGCAATTGTTGCAAGCTATTGTTTACAGCAACAAGTTGTCATGACAGTTGCTTTATCTGATGACATGAAAACACAAAATTCTTGTCTGTATGCTGTGCTACTCAATTTTAAATCATGGGAGAGTGCTGGATCTCACTTTTTTAAATGCATACAAAGATGCATTCTTTTTGAATGGCCCAAAAGGTTCAATTATACTGCTATTGTTCTGTTGTATGTGAACATATGCACAACTAGACTGATGTGTTTGACCATTGTGCTCGTGTCTTTTGCATGACATGGCCTGCATTTGAAATACCATTCAATTCACTGCCATTCACAAATCCTCTCCTGTGGCCACATGGAGAGTAAAAGTGTCCATCAGAATCAAACAAAGTAGCAGACCATCCGGGTAGTTTTCTCCTACTCTTTTATGAATACTGTGACTTTCGATTTTAGATGCAGCCATGTTGTTCTAAAAACACAGCACAAATGTTACAGAAGTTTTCCTTCATGCCTTTTTTTTTTCTTTGCTCTTTTTTTTTTACCTAGGCCTAATTGTTGAACAGTGGGGCTTAGGTGAAATTAAATATCCCAGCCAATTTAGCTTCAACCAAGCAATTTTATTTGTTGTGTGGATTGAGCTTTGCACAAAAGCTCACACTGAAACGAGACATCACGCATTATATGCAGTGTTTTAGTTAAACCCAATACGATTTACCTAAAGGTCTCATTCAAATACAAACATTGATTGAGACTCTTGCAAATTATGCTAAAAGCCAGTTGGATTATTATTTTTTCTTCTTCTATGGTCCCATTTCACTCATTGCAGTGAATAACTGGTGTCCAGCAGTTCTTACCTGACTGATTTACCTCTTGACACATTTAGCATTAAAAAGCCAGGAAATGACTGTGTGTTTTCAATGTGACTCTGAATGTAAACAGGTTTTTACTCATTTTGTCATAATGCTGCATAAACATGACAATAACCACCTGATGGACTTGTATGGTGTCGAATTTGATGTGTATTTTGTTTCACAGACTCAAATAAAGCTGTATTTTAACAGCGTTGGCACTTACCATAAGTGGCAATAATAAATCCAACCTTACAGTAAACACATTTATTTTAATTAATATAAATGCGTCTCTAACAATCATGTGAATAAATCAAAAAATAAATCAAAACCTCTTGTGTCTGGATGTTTTTTAAATATATATTAGTGGTGGACAGTCAGAAGTGAAGTGCAGTGCTTGCCTGTGTTTCTCCTCTGACTCCGTCTTCATGTCCTTCAGAAAGGAAAGGGCCTCTTTGTGCAGTTATTTTGAAATGGTTTTCCCAGTATTGGCTTATGCGGGTAGGAAGCTGGAGTGTCTATGGAGGAGGCCGCTGACTGCCCTCATGGCCTGTGGAAGTGAGGCGTTGGTGTCTCTGTGCCAGCGAGGACCGTCGGCCACGGCTGAAGGGGCCAGGACAAACTGAGCCACATTGGGCAACTTGAGCAGGTTAATAAGCTCGTGGGCTCGTGTGATGATCTCCTCAGTGTCCTCCTCGCTGTAGCAGGCCATTACTGGAGCACTGCGTGCAAACGTCCGCATTTTAGACAGGAAGAGTGACACTCTGAGAGAAACAGAAATGGAAAGAGAGGGATTTACAGTAGAAATATTGGCTGATAATGTACTTGGGTTTTACTGTAGGTTATGGCTTATCAGAAAAAATAAATATAGTTTGAGCTGGGAATAGAAATGCAACTGAATTTCACCTGAAATTGTGAAATCGATGTAATAGTTAAGAATAATGTAATAGAATAATGTAAAATGATAGCTAATAATATAGAATAATAATATAATATCTGTAGGATCATGTGGCACTGATTGGAGTAATGAAAATTTAGCTTCACCATCACAGGTATAAACTACGATTTATAAAAAAAACTTAAATTAAAAATGCAATATTTCATAATATTACTGCAATAAATGTATTTTTATTACGTAAATGAAGCCCTGATGAGCATGAGACCTTTTTAAATAATTTGAATCATCACCCTTTTAAAATCAATCAAAAAAAAAATAATCTTAGTTATTAGGATTACTTAGTTATTAACTGTTGACTGGTTGTGTATATATTTACAGTTCTACTCAGTATACATACCTCTTGGAGAATAAGATATTAACAATTTTAGCATAAAGATATTTTTTATTATTATGTATTGTTTATTCATTGCATTAATATTACATTTTAATGTTATTTTTCATGTTAAGTATGTTATTTACATATAGATACACACACACACACACACACACACACACACACACACACACACACAAAAAACGTATGCCTCATATATGGAGTTGAAGCAGGTTGTTTTACCTGGGAATAAGATCCTGACTGCGTGTGGACAGTTTAGCGAGTGTGGTCATGAGCACAGTGATGAGGCGTGGGGAGAAACTGGGTGGACTGGCAGACTGTCGGACCTGCGTGATCTCAAACAGCACAGCCTCCAAACACTCAAAGAAAGAGGTGATCAGTTCCACCCTGCAGCGCGGGTCATACGACACGGACAGATACTCGCCGATAACCCATACCTGCACAGTAAACACAGTCAGCAGAGCAACAATAATGACACTATACAATCAAAGTCTTCTCGATTCCCCTCACCACATGTGTGTAGAAGTCTTCTTTACTGTAAATGTTGGTCGGGGAGCCTGCGAATTCTAGGATCTCCCTGGACTGATCTACAATCAGTGGCGGGTGGAGTTTGCACAGGGCCTGCAGGTGAGTGCTGAACACCCTACAAATCGCAACAAAATGATGCATAATCATTCATAAATTCCAGAATTTATGATGAAATATTTTTGGTTCACTTATATGAGATCAAAATTTGAGAACAAGCCACAATGTATTCAATTTTAAGGTCACTGCTTGGTCCTATAGGACTAATCTTTGCTGAGGAGCATGTTGTGTGGACAGAAAACTGGACCAAAAATCATTTTAGTCATGAAAGCAAGATTCATTTGTTTGAGTCAAATGGGAAACTATGTTTGTTGACATTCAGTATATTGAATCATCTATTAAAAAGCCAGGGCCTGTACACCTTTTACAATTTTTTGAGTGCTGTACTCTACAGACATTTTAGTAGTAATCTATCTTCGTGGTTTTTATTACTGTTATAGTTTCTAATTATTTTACAAATCAAGTCATCTTTATTTCTCTAGCGCTCTTTACAATTTTGAAGAATGTTGGAAACCTGTAACCACTGACATTCATAGTAAAAAAAACAACAAATACTACAGCAGTCAATGATTACAGGTTTCCAACATTCTTCAAAATATCTTATTTTGTTTTCAACAGAACAAATAAAATAATTATTCAAACAGGTTTGGAACAAGTGAAGGTTGAATAAATGAGGACAGAATTTTCTTTTTTCAGTGAACTACCCTTTTAATGAATCGTTAATTTGCTTAATTAAGCAAGTCATTAAATAACAGTTTTATTGTGTAGCCAATTGAAAAAAACTATTCTTAAGAGGGCTAATAATATTGATCCTATTTTTTTTTTATCTAAAAACTAATTTATTACATCCAAGCTGAAATTTTTTTTATTTTAAAATATTTTAAGAAATTGCTTTGCGCTGTTAAACATCACTTGAAAAATATTTGAAAAATAATTGGGCTACACACATGGGCTAATAATTTTGCCTTATATAAATATATATATATATTTTTTTAAATGCCTCACCTTTGGACCTCTACATGAAATGTTTTGATGTTGTACAGGAGGCTGCATCTCTCCAGTAACACCAGAAGCAGCTGGTTCATCATCTTCTCATCAGCTTTCTATAAAACACAATAAAAACACATGGAAACAGATGGACAAAAACGGGTCCTCCACTTGTTTGTCAATGATTCCACGAAGTGATTTCGACAACAGTAATTGTTTTTTTCATTTTCACTCTCACCTCTGTTACTGCGTTAAAGTAGACATGGAGAAGCACAGGAACAACCTGAGCACATTGAACCACCCGCGGACACTCTGCCATATCAGCCAGAATCTGATGGAGCTCTTTTAGCCTATTAGGCAAATCACAGAGTTTTACTGTAAGCAGACATTTAAAAACAAGCTTTTATCCAAATGCAACATTCAGGTGGTGGAATAGTATTTTTTTGCAGTGACTATAACCATCAGAGCACATTTGAATAAAATCTAAAGAAACATACACTATTGTCAGTGTTTCATAATATATATATATATATATATATATAAGAAATTGTTGTTTTTATTGAGCAATAACACTAAAGTGATCAGACGTGTCGGAAAATGGTCAAAATAGTTCATAATATTACTTTTTTCTTTTTTTTTGGATGAAGTGAATGGTGAACATAAGCGACTTTTTTCAGAAATATATATATTTTTTAAATCTAACTGGCCCCAACCTTACAGTAGTGTAATTGTTTAATTTTCTTTGAATGTAATTTAATTTCTGTTTTGGACTTTTACATTCCAATTAGAATTCTGCAACTTCATTTTAAATTTAGAAATGGAATTCCTAAATTACCCCTTGATTATGTTCTTTTGTGACAGCTTCATGGGGAGGAAGGTCAATCAGGTTTTTATAATCCGTTTTTTTGTAAACTATAATTGATCAGATTGTATAATTGATATGTCAGGTATTACCTGTCTATTGTGTCTCCAGTGCCAGCCTCAGGTCTGAGGATGTAGAGGAAGAGCCCCCTATAGGACGGCTGGCGGAAAGCCTCCAGACAAGCTGCCACTTTCGCCCCCTGCTGGTCCCATGTGGTACGGTCTGAAGCCTGATAGCATGACGATCTGTAACAGCATGATGACTAATTCACATCCCAATCACTTCAGAGATAAAAAGCTGATCTGCACAAAGTGAAGTGATGTACCTCTGCTGGAGGTCCAGAGCAGCTGCTAAACAGGGCAGATCCAGGATGGTGTGCAGTAACTCAATGGCTGTATCTGGAGCTACCAGTGATGGGAGCAGCTCCACAAACTCTGCAATCAGTCCTGAGCTGTTCCACGCTAAGAACTGACAGGGAAAGAGAACATTTGATGACATTTTCATTGAATAATAGTTGAACTTGCAAGTGTTTATTCCCGAAACGTGTTGTAAGAAGGAAAATAAATAAATCAAGTAAACATGTAAAGCGTACACCCATATGGATAGATGGTGGATAGTCAGGTACAACTAAGTTTCAAGAAAATAAGAATATCTCTTCTAGAGTGGAGCAGGGATGATTTGAGAAACCAGAAGATTACCATTGATTACTATCAGATTATCCCATTGGGTCTTTTTTTTATTTATTTTATTTTATTTTTTGAACATAACTTAAGGTAGATCACCCTAAAATTTACATTTACTCACTATTTACTCATCTACAAGTAGTTCCAAACCTTTATGGGTTTCCTTTTTTTTTTTTGCTGAACCTAAAAAGAAGATATTTTGAAATTAAGATAAAAACCGGAAACCATTGACCATAGTAGGAAAAACAAATACTATGGAAGTTAGTGGTTACAAGTTTCCAGCTTTCTTTTTTGTGTGTGTGTTCAACAGAAGAAAGAAACTCATACAAATTTGTGACTAGTGAAGGATGATTAAATGATGACAATTTTCAGCTTTGGGTGAACTATCCCTTTAAATCATACTTGACCATTGTGTTGAACACTGTTAACTGCAAAGACATCACAAACATTATTTACTTGCTTACACCACATACATATTTTTCACCATATACATACCAGCTTTAAAATTATATGTTATTATGATTGTAATTTACAATGTAGAGCAAAACCTAGATGTACTGTTAAGTAATGTTTCCAACAGACGTTGTTTTACACAAACTGAAAAACCAAGCAAGTTCATCTTCCAGATTTTGATATAATCCTCACGGCACTTTGTTTGGATTAAACAGATATGTGTCCCACCTTTAGGAGGTTTGGGAAGCTCTGTCGGTAGTTGGCCACTCTGTCCTGCAGAACGCTGGCATTGAGAAGGCAGAACTGGACAAACTCGAATGCGAGCATGGGCTCATTGAACTGCTCAGCAGGACAGTGGCCGAAGAGCTGGCAGAAAACAGCTTCAGAGTCCACCGCGGCCGTCTCACCTGAGAAAAGAGACACATATGCTGAGATTAATGCATCACACTGATTGAGGCGTAACAGTCAATGTACTCACTGTGGTTGAGGTAGAACTGAGCGATAGGCAGCAGGGTTCGAGCATAGGCAAAGTCTCCATTCAGCCTGCCATACAGGGCTTTGATGCAGGGAAAGGCACGGTACACATATGAAGGATCCTCCCCACAGATGATGTCCATTATTGATACAGACTCAACAATACACTGTGCAACAGATAAACAGTCATTTAACTTTACTCTGGATAAAAGTGTCTGCCAAATGATTCAATGAAAATATACTGCGTGGTTGCATTATGATTTTACCAATTAATAGAATTGCGTAATGTGTATTTTGATTTCTTTTCAAATGTAATACTGAATTTTCATTTCAAATGTCTTCATAAGCCTAACAATTTAAAAGTTGAAATGCAACTGAAATTGTAAAAACATTCAGCATTGTACCAAAATGTGGGTAAGATTTATTTCATTCTCATGGAGAATTAATTTGCTAAAAAAAGAGACATTAATAACATCTATAGAGTATTACAAATATATATATTTAACTTAAAAAAAAAAAACACCTTTCACATTTATCAAATCAATTCTGTAAAGCAGACAAGTAAATGATTCTTGAGCACCAAACAAAAAAATATTGAAATATATGAATATATGAAATTATATTAAAATACAAACAGTTGTTATAAACTTTAATAATACTACTCTATGCCAATACCATCGTACCAGATCTAAACAGGCTCTAAATTGTACAAAACCGTTGCGAGGTAATAGAAGTGGTGCTTACAGCTTTCTGTAGCTCTGTATCCGTCCTCTTTAGAGCTTCTATATGTGGGAAAAAAAGAGAAATAAATCAGAACTTTTACTAATCACAATGTCATTTTCCTTTCTTTATAAGGTCTACTTACTGCGGTCACTCTGTTCAATGAGACGCTGGCAGTACTCGAAGGCCTTCTCTCGGAGTCTCTCTTTGGGAGGAAGGAGTCTGCTGGAGGAAGATGTGGCCGACACCATGGACATCACTGAACTGTCCACCTCAGAGCGGTCATCTGCACCAATAGCACAGCAGCACATTACAAAACAGAACAGCACAGTACAGTAAAGTACAGTAGTACAGTACAGCACCCAGAGCACCTCATCCAGCAGAGTTGAGCTTATAACAGGACTCGCAGATTATGTTTGGAATGATCTACTACAATATTATTATTTCTTTAGAATAAACTTTTAAGCTCTATTTTATTAACATAGTAGACTGTACACAGGATATACACTGCAGATAGTATGCTAGTAGTTCATTCCAATCATAATCATAGATTCTAAATCAATTTGATACATATAGCAACTTATTTATGATGGACCCTCAGAATATTAGGATCAGAAGAGCCCACTGATTTTGATTTGGAGAAATGTTGAAAGTCTTTGATTGTTTTAGGAAGAAAAGCACAATGGATTGCGGCTGATCTTAGTCTTTTCACTTGCATCTTACCTTGGTGCTGTAACTGAATGATCTGTGCTCTTTTTAGTAGAGCTAGCAAAGATGAAAATTAAAACAGTTGAGTTACTTGCTTTAGCTAAATTAAATTAATTATATATCTGATACAAGTTGTTAGTGGATAGTTTCAATAGTTTATCGTAAAACAAAACTGAAATTAAATACCATTATTGGACAAATTAAAAAAAGAGACAAAAAGTGAAAACATTTTCCCTTGGCAATTAACTGAAATGAAAAAAAGACTAATTAAAGCAAACTAGATACAGTACTAAAAAAATACATAAAATTACTAAATCTTACATTTAAATTTTTTTTTGAAAAATAGAACAAAAAAACAAGCCAAAATCTGCTGTTAAAAACTAAGCTCAGAATCGATTCAAGAAAGTATAGCGATGCATTTTAAAAATCTAGAGTTTATTTCTCTAATGACTTTTTGCCACAACTCTAACTGTAATAACAGTGTTTGTAAAGTTACCCCGCTTTCCCAAGGTCTCTGTAAAAACAATACCTGATTCTGTGTTTGTCGTCCCCTCAGTGTCGTAAGTGAGCAGCCAGCTCTTGATCATGGAGAAAGTGTACATGTTCATCCACTGGTCTTCAGTGTAGCTCTGACCCACACACAGCACAGTAAAGAAATCCCCCGTCACCACCCCGTCCACCTCCGTCAGTGGAGCTGGCTGATCAACAGAAGACGAAGATCAGTTGACTGAGATCACTCCACAGCAGCCTCATTAACTTCAGCCGGACGGTGCTGGATGAAGAAAAGCAACATGGTCCCACCTGGCGTGTTCTTGGTCCACTGAAAAATCCCCCAGAAGACATGGAGGCTCCCTGCTGCATACTGGCATAACGCAACCAATCCACCAACTTACGGCTGACCAGATTCACCTGATCTGGTTTAGTGAGTGACCACATAACATACATACAAGATTTAAAACGCTAAAGTTAACAGTTGTACAGTATTGGTGTTTATTAGAATATTAGAAAAGGATTTAAAGCTGGAAATAAATAATATGTTTTAGGAATCTTTGTTTTAAACAATTAAATGTTTAATATTTGCTTGTTATATTAATGTTATAAATAACTGACAACAGGCTGTTGAATAATTAGAAAATAATGCACACCCAAGATGAAAACAAAGTAATAATTATACATAAATCAACTTTCAGTTTAGCATTTTCTTATTCCCCCAACATTTGTGTAATTTATTAAATTATTTACCTGCCCGCACTATTAATTATTTATATATTTATTTATGCAGGAATTTGTGGATTTCTATATACATTTATTTATTTATTTATTTATTTATTGTTTTATTTATGCAGGAAATTATGTATTTATTTACTCGTTTATTTATTCATTTGCATATTTATAACAAAAAAATATTTTTGCAGGTTTCGTCCTCTATGAATGCATGAAAGAATGAATAATAAATAAATAAATATATTATTTATACTTTACCATCTGTCAGAATCTCTGGATAAACAGTAATTATACTGGTGAGAATGGGAAGTGCGTGTTTGGGAATCTGCCCGTCAGACAGCCGAGACTCAAAACTTTTCATCAAGTGGTGGCAAAGCGGCATCACGTCCTCTTTACCTGCAGCCTGTGAAAAACGTGAGCTGATCAGTTTAGTGCGCATGAAGCAAACACAAGCGGAGCAGCCTGTGCCTCACCTGAGCGAGAACAACAGTGGCCACACAGCTGAAGATCCTGCTGTCCTGACTGAGGTCTGAGCTGAGGCTGTGCACGCTGGGGGGAAAACTTTCCCGAATAATGGAGGACGACAGAAACTGAAGCTGCTCTGGGCACGATGAAGAGCGAAGAACCGTCTGCAGCTTCATCAGCAGATCTGAGGGAAGCCTGAGAGGAATGCGATGCAATGTCATCAAATTTCAGGTCTTAGGAAAATTAAACATGATTTTCTGAAAAGTGTAGTAACAGTGTATTTTTTGGGCAGATTAATTATCATTTTTGTAACTATGGTTTTACAACAAAGACCATGGTTAAACAATGTGGAGTGTAGCAAAACTATGGTTTATTTGTGGTTATAACCAAGTCGGAGTCTTTCAAAAATATCATAATATTTTAACAAAAATGCTAAAATCAATAACAGAGGCTGTAAAACTTGTCTATAAAAAGAGTCTACAGAAATAACAAATTCATCAAAGCAATCTGAGAATACAAATAATCTTGACATTTGACAGTATAAAACCCTTACAGAAAATAAAGGCCTTGGCATAAAAGAAATAGAGTCTACGGAGAAGATCTCTTGAGTTATATAGAAAAGAAGGAGAACTTACACCTCCTCTGTCAACACCAGATGTTTATGTTGATCAGTAAAGATCAAACCAACTAATCCACTATATCATTAATGTACATCTTTTAAATATGTTTTCTCTACCTACAGAAGATTTGACCAATTTAGAAAAGACCTAAGTTGTGATTTTGACACCCTTCAAGAAGAAATAGCAGAGCAGCACTTTGCAAATTCCAGCTAAATTACATCTAGCCCAAATGCAAAGAAATATATACAACATATGGTGAATGAATGTTCAATTAAAGCCATTAATTTATTGTAATTAAACATTATTTCGTTTTTAAACAAACCCACCCCACTCAGATCAGTTTGTACTTTCAGTGAATCATTTAGGGCAGATTCACTCTGAATGGATCATTTGGATCATTGAGTTGAGTAATACCGGATGTATAAATAACATGACTGAGTAATATTAATATGATGAGAAGTGCATTCTTTATCATTAAAAAGAATTATGACGTATCATAAATGAATATAGAAATTATAACAACATTACAAATGTACATACACAAGTTGTAAATTGCACTTTTGAAGGCTCAGACAAATGGTGTTATGTCTGCATTCAGTTCAAAAGTACTGAAAATGAATACGACTTACTCTCTGGCATATTTAGTGGCAGAAACGATCAAATGGAGCCTCTGAAGAGAATCCACAGCCTCTCCAATAACATCTTTACTGTGAAGCAGCTTATAAACGCGTCCGCAAAACCTCTGCAGCTCTTCCTCCTTTATTTCTCTGAAAAGTGTATATGATTTAGATGGGGAACTTATCTAGAACTCATACAAATGACCAGCCATGTGACCAATACAGTTTTGACAGCAAAAAAATATCTAGTCTTACCTGGCCTGCTTTATTAAACTCTCCGTCGCAGCTGCATACATTTTGAGAACGATACAATAACATTTCAAAACATAAAAAACGAGTACCAAAATACTCGCTCCGTCCGTCAGCTGAGATGACAGCAAATCACGTGACGGCAATTGGTTCCGGTTTTATGTTTCAGTCGGTCACAAAATAGTGTAACAATCGGGAGGCTGCTTTACCATTCTTTGTGGGTATAAAATGACGTGTTTTTTTGTTACATATTTTGGTAAATTAATGATGTACGTACGGTTTCTCTTTTTTGCCATTCGGATTTTTATTCTCTCGATTTTAACCTACCGTTATATTTTATTAAATCAAGTAGGTTATCAAGTAGGCTAGCAAACATTGTTAAACACATACTAATTATAATACGAATATTTTTTCATAATATTTTGCACCCATGGAGACCACTGCAAATCTTTTATTTTCATATACTGTATACTTGCACATGCTTGATGAAAATGTATTAATATTACATGATGTTGTATTTTGTTAATTATACTGATATATTTGAGCCCTAACTGTTAAATAAGATATTATTAAAAACATTTATTTACAGAAATAACAGAAAACATGCCATTTTTTTCAGACTTCATTTTTAAAAATTAACCCAATATAAGCGTTTAAACATTTAGTAAAGATAACTTCAAAAACCACTGAACAGTGACCTCAAATATATATTATACGCTTTAAATGAAGACATGAACTAACAAACCTGGGAGGCAAAAAATGGTTTTTGAAATGTTCTTTAATAGAATTATTGTAATTATACACTAATTCCTAAATTATTAAACATTATCCTTTCACTATTAATATTTTTCACAACGTAAAAAAACAACAACGAAAAAAAGAGAACATTTTTATATTAACCTTTGACTATCCCTGCAACAAAACATGGAAACACACTAGGTATAAATCCTCAACACATTAGGTAAATGGCAGCGTGCGGCGTGGGGGGTGAAAATGTAAAAAAAAAAACTTTCGTAAAATCTTGCAAATTAATTGCAAATATCTGACAACTACACCAGCTGCTATTAGATTAATATCTTTAAATTTACTAAAACATAAACTCAACAGATTAACTTAAAATCCAATGCAGCAATTAGTTACACTATGGACTTCATAATTACTTCATCAGAAACAGGCTGCAGGTAAACTTATTTAATAGTTTGCTGTTAACGTTCCAGAATATTTAAGAGTTCTGCTCAAAGACACAATAGAGTTGACCAGTTTGGGGTTATATAGAATATTAATGCAACAACTACAAAGTAATGAGTTATCAACTAGAAACAGAATCAAGAAAAGTAGCCAACATACAACAAAGATAACAAGAAAGAACCTTTTTGGAAATAAATTACATGAATTATAAAGGAAATAAAATCCAACATACACTGCAGGATCAAGACAGAAGATGCCATTATCATTTAAAAGATTAGCCAGTGAAGTATTTTTATTCAATCCAGATATACAATAACATAATCTGCATGGACAGAAGAAAAGCCCTCATACATTTTGTGTACTCGAATACACACACACGCGCGCACGCACGCACGCACACACAAGCACACACACAAGCACACACACACACACACAAGCACAAATGACAAAACATACAAACCTGTGGAAAGTCACAGACACATGAGGCGATCTGAGAAAGCATGGTGATTTGGGGTATTTTGTGTACAACGCAAACAGATTTTATCTTGAGAGTTGTTTCAAAAAAAAAAAGGAAACACACATCAGTTTAAATTAGAAATGTTTAGTGTATAAACATCTGCATATGCTAATATGCAACAGACACAAGCACAAAAAAAAATAATAAAAAATCTGAGCGATAAAAATACTCCATGGTTATATATATATAT
>CAIGQV010016547.1:19876495-19906997 GCA_903798115.1 Danio jaintianensis
AAAAAAAAATCATGTATATATGCATTTTCATTTTATTTGTCAGGACAATTTGGTTTCAATTTCTTCAAACAAAACAGTGGTTCTTTCAGTTATTTTGTCTACCAAAGCCCACAATCTGAAGACCTGAAACAAACGGCCACGTCTAACCAGACTAATTATGTTCAATCTCTATATTTTTGCATTATTATCTGTATAGTCTGAATCCAAATATTCTTTCTTTCAGTTCTCAGACAGATTCCTCTTGATTTATCCATCAGTCTGAAGTTCTGAATCAATAAAAGCAGTGAATGATCCGGTCAAAGAAATGATTTCACTTCCTGTTTACTTTTATCATATTGCTTTCAGTCACTACGTTAATGGTCGCCCTTGTCTCTTCTTCTAGGTTTCTACAATCCCTCCACACATGCGCTGTTGTTCACTTTCTATGCAAGATTTGTTAATTCGTTCATTCAAACCTGCATTATTAGCATGTAAATCTGACCTTGTTGTTTTAAAAGTCAATGATTTGGATTTTTACTTAGCCCTGAAGGAAGTGGAGCACTAAGGCACTAAAATGAGGATATGTATTTGGTCTGTTGATGTTTCGCTTTCTATAAAAAAAAAAAAGAAACACTGTACGGCTGTCATTGTACAACTAGCCTATGCTAGCATATTGATAGCTCACTTAAAGTACTCTCGGGTACTTTTTTTACTCCATATTTGTGGTGTTTATAAATTTTTGCAACATACAAAGCGGTTACTGAACTGATTCCTGTTAGTGATTGTCTCGAAAAAACACATTCTAACAATATACGTTTACTCTTCTCTTAGTAAAACTAAAAAGTCTCATCGCAGGCTGACTTTGTGTGTGTATTACTAAAAAATAAGTTTCTGAAAATACTGAACATTCATTTTAGTGGCTGCTGTGATTGTTGAGGGATCACAGAAAATCAATGAAGCAACAGCCTCTGCAACAATCAAAATGAACGGTTACATTCCTGGGTCTGGAAAAGCATTTGGTTGACATCATGCGCTTCATCCGTCGGGATTATATTGCGCAAGCCTTACAAGAAGCACAATTTTGGCCATGTGCTAATGGGGATGGACAGATACGACGGAGCAGCGTTAAATACGATGAGCTTCAGACTTACAGTTATTCCATATTTTGTCTTTTAAACACAATTGTATCTACAAAACACACATTTTAATTGTTTAGGTCAAAAGTAGGTGTGATAACAAATAAACAAACGCTACGTACATTCATTGAGTTCTTTTTAATTGTTTGCGCTAAACAAGAAGTAGAAGTTAGCATTTTTATCGACATTTCTCTTCATAGGAAATCAAGCAAGCAAGGTAAGAAGCCTCCACAGAAAAATATATTGTATGCTATAACAATGTAGGTTAAAGAACTCCAGCTAGAAAAGGCCTATTCGTTTATGTGCTTTTAGTTGTAACAATCTTATTTCGTTAAAGATGGCCTTTGTTTTTTTTTTAACAGAGAGATAAATAAATCCTCAAAAAGGCGGCACAGTTAGCTGCGGTGACGCACAGCTCCATGTGACCCTTATTTTTGTTTTTATTATACTGCTTCAATTCAGAGAGACTCGTGGTCTCAGACTTTAATAGCTGCATAGGTATTGGTCCCACCCCATCCCGAATGAACTCTCTCTCTCTTGTGAGGAAAACACAAGTTCACATGCCTAGCTGGTGTCTTTAAGCACATGTACCTCTTCTTTCAAACATTCTTACAAGATTTAAAAACCCCTACAAAATTAAAACAGTGTGAGCACTGAATTTTAATGCTGCCAGATGTAGCTCGATAAATCTATCCCATGAAACAAGCTCTTCTTACAAAGACATTCGATCAGGTGCCCATGTGGGGCGTTTACAAAACGTTGAAGTTCAGGTTTTAAAGAAAGCCCAACACATTGCCCTCAATATGTTTGAGAATATTGTGAGATGGGCTGTTAAGATCCGTCATCCACTCATTGGCTCACTCACGCTTTCATTCGCTGGCTTCCTGGTTCATTGCAACAATAACAGGCTGAGGGACCGGAGCCACACAGTCCTCCTCCTTTTTGGGTCGCTTGGGCTTGGGCTCGTCGATGCTGGACTCGTCAGTTTCCATGCTGGAGGGTCTGTTGACCAGCACGGGTGGGGATGTTGAGGCCTGGGCAGCCAGGATCTGGAGAGGGTTGGTCAGAGCTGAGGGAAAAGAAAACAGGTTACAGGTCAGAGGCAAAGAAGACTACATTTAGATGCCAATGATCAAGATTTTTCTCTTTTTCAAATTCTAAAAGTTTTGCGTTCGAGAAATGTCTGCATCCAGACAGAACTGGCAAACTGGGTTAAATTGGTGCGATACATATGCCACATTTGTAACAAACACAGACAAAGAGGGAGGATACTTTAAAATCATAGAAGAATGCAGTGAGCATGTGCATGAAGTCCTTCTTGAAGTACAGATGTAAACAAAACACCTTGGTGGATTTAAAAATATCTGATGTGTGTAACTTTTAATGCGGGTCTGCTGGTCGTCTAGTTGATACAGCATTACCAGGTTTTTTGTAAAAGTGCTAATAAACTTAGAAGCCTGAAGCACAATCCGATATTGTTGCTGTTTACATGCAGGGTTCTTCCTCGTCCTTCAGGCCTGTACTATGAAGCTGGATTAGCTGGCTAGTCAGTTAGGTTTCAGTTTAGTTTGCACCAATCTTGGGTTTTAGGTAACATGAAGGCAGCAAAAAAAAGTAATTGTGCCATTTAGTTTTTCTTCCCTTCCAAGGATGTCTAGTTTAAAACACACGACAAGATTTTAGACTGTTGGTTTCATAAACTGTTTCTATTTCTAGTTCACCATCAAATAAGTGATAAAAATACCATGTCTGGAGCAACTAAATAAATAAATAACTATATAAGACATTCTAAACAATGCATTTTTGTATTATCAGACATTCTAATAAACATATTGATCTTGGCACACGTGAGGATCTGCACAGATCATCCTTGTATTGTTTAATGTTTTTTTTTTCTTGATGTTGGTCACACCGCATGACCTTGAATTTGGCATACTGCAAATTGAAATGTGACAGTATTATTTTAGTTGTTTAGCTTTGGATACAAAGGTTGTATTTCAAACACTATGTATGAACTGCACTACCCGTTTGTATTAAACTACTACATCTGGGCAAAAAACGTATGTCACAATCCTTTATTAAAAAAAAAAAGACTATCATGAAGTGTTAATTGGAATTAATATCATATCAGTCAATCATTAGAGCGAACCAGCGAAATACACACATTTTCCACACTTACCGTAAGCACTGGTTGGTATGCTGGTGACAGGAAGGGCATGTTTGCCATTCTGAGCAATGGTCTGCACGGGGAGCTGGTGAATGGCGCTCTGCTGGACAACAGTGTAGCTCTGCTGCCCCCTATTTGCTGAGGCTATGTGACTCCCTACAGCCTGAATCACTCGACTGCCAACCAATGGCATCTCATCTAATGCGCCTGCATACAAGATACTGACAGTTAATTACACCTATTCACACAAACATTGAGCTAAATTTCTACATGAGAAATTATTGATAAAATGCACACCAGTGACCCAAGGTGTGAGCAAAAAAATGCCTGCAGATGGAAAAGCAAAAACTGGCCCTACTTATCAGCCAATCAGAATCAAGCATTTGGCTTATAAGCCAATCAGAATCAAGCATTCAACAGCCCTATAATGCAAGTATATAGTCAAAGCAAAACTCCTTTAATATTTTCACATTATGCACTATATTTTAGGAAAAAGGTAATAAAATGACACGTTAAACAGTGTCCTGATAATGGTCTTCATAATGTCAGATAACTTTGAACGGTGCAGTATATCATGGATTACAATCATGTAAAAATAATTCAGTCAGTATGACAATGACAAACTGTCAATATGACAATATTTACAAAACTGTCAGTCAATATCTCCACCCTTATCCTCAACTTTATTATTTTTGTATACAACTTGTGTGCATAATGTGTCACAGTTTACTTTATTTTGCTATTTTCACCTACATAAATGTACTACAGTTTCCTGCACCCACTAGTAAAAAAAAATATATATATATTATAATAATAATAATATATATATATATATACATACACACAAGGATAAGTATAACACAAAAATATAGATAAAAAAAAGATACCTGTTGTCTGAAAAAAATTTGGTTTGACTGTAGATAATTGTCCCTAAAAGCAGAAGCGGTGGGTTGTTGTACCTCTTGGATCTCCATGTAGTTCTACAGGGCCAGAGGAGGTGGTGTTGGCCAGGATGTAGCCATTAGGGGAGCTTGTGGAGGTGGTCACTACACGCACCATGGTGACAGCTGGCGCCTGCTGCACCACGTGAATGGCCTGACCAGAGGCCTGAGAGGAGCTGATGATGGAGGGCATGTAAGCCACAGGTTTGGGTATCGCGGCTGAGGACTGAGATGGTACAGCCATGATTACAGGCTGAGCGCTCACTGGAGAGCCTGAGAGATGAGACAAGTTGAGTCACAGGAAAATATGTTTAGGAAACGAGAAGTGACAAAGAATCAGCAGTTTGTCAAGCCTGTACAGATATTAGAAATGTAGGCTGGGCGATGAATCAAAATGAAATTGAGGAAAGCTGCGACTATCATGCACATCTTGTCAGGAAAGCATGGTAGTGTGATCAGTGGTAAATATCTCCCAAAAGCCAGATTGTGCTCTTGTGCTGGAACTCAAAATAATGATTTTCAAATAATGATTTCTTCAAACTGTAATTAATGATTTTACAATTTTCTTTTTTAAATTATGAATTATTTAAATTATTATTGAACTATAGTTGAGACAGTCACACCATAGGACACTTTTGAGATTTGTCGGAGCAGTTTTTATAACAAGAGGTCCAACAAGAGGAATGTTCAACCAATTACTGCATGTTAAATGGGAATAATAGACAATACGAATTATATATATATTCAAACCTCAACTTCTTATGAAAGTGAATTTTATTATTGTTTCTAATTAGAAAGTTTATATCCGAACCCCCGTTAGTCACACACTGCTTTTCAGCCAGTCAGTACTGCTGTGCTATGAAAGAAAACACACTCACCTGGTGCACTCTGGGAGTATCGGTACTCAGGCACAGAGGCAAGCTTAGAACCAAAGTCATGCTCATGAGACACTGGGGACCCTTCCCGAGACAGACACTCAGGGGTCTGAAGGCCACTCGAGTGTGGAGAGAGGAGGCCGGAGTGAGTGGGAGATGCTGGAGCGCTCCTAAAAAACCAAAATAAAGATCAAAGTCACACACACTGACGTCCTGTCTTTCAGAAACCCACAGACACACTGAATGCAGAAAACACATGTATTCTGATGATACTCTTCAAGCAGGGTCCAAAAGTAACTTGTGTGCCTTTAGTTTAATACGTTTATTGTGTAGGTACAAAATCAAGAAAACACAATGGGTTTGACAAAGAGTGTAAACAATGTGATGTGCGTTCAAAAACATGGCTCTGTTTCTTTGAACTGCCCGAGTTTAGGTCAGCATTAGCAAATAATGGTATGGCTTGTGGAACTAAATATACATATCTTCCCATAGGTTTAGCCTAATGTTGTTTGAAACATCAACACACCAGCTCATTATGAGGTTTCACTTAAAGTATATCGCTATCACCAAAAAGCCAATCAACACATAAATTGTTCAAAGTATAACAGTAACTCAACTTAAAATTTTGAATAGTTAAGGTACATTGCGACCTTGGACTACAAAACCGGTCTTATGTTGCACTGGCATATTTTTGGCAATAGCCAATAATACATTGTATGTATCAAAATTATAGATTTTTCTTTTATGCCAAAAATTATTATAATATAAAAAAAAATCATGTTGCATGAAGATATTTTGTAAGTTGTCTACCATAAATATATAAAAACTTAATATATAAATAAATAAAATATATATTAGGTTTTGATATATTTATGGTAGGAATTTACACATCTATTTACACACCCGTTTCCCCAAAATGGAATATTTAATATTGACCTATTTTCATTTTCGGCAACCAACAATCTAAATAAAAATTTTTTTGTAAAAGTCTGTGGAATTTATACAATTAAAAAATAACATTTTACTAAAAAACATACCTAATGATGGCAAATCCAGACAACCGATAATAACGTTGGTTTATCAAATGGTTAATTTTGGACACACGTCTATTGCAAGATTAAAGATGGTTTTAAAAGCAGAGAGCGTAATGATGGGTCTGACTGATGCTGCTTCACCAAATGAAACGGATCAAATACAAAGAGGTGACAGACTTACTTTGTTCTGTCCAGTGAAGAAACAGACAGAAGGGGAAGAAAGAGGGGAAAGAGAAGAGGCTAAGCAGGCATCTATAATATTAGACATTGTGAGTGTTATTAAGGGGGAAAGTGAGGTGGGTACCGGGTTAAAATGAGGGGTCTGAATCTCACCTTGAGGACAGCGGGCCGAAGGGGGTGCGGAAGCAGGACACTCCTCTTTGTCTGCGCTTTCTGAAGGCCTGCTCCACCAACTTGGCCTCTGATGACGGGTCCACACGCCAGAATGAACCTTTGCCAGGCTCTTCTTGCGAGCGTGGCACTTTAATAAAGTAGCGGTTCAGAGACAGGTTGTGTCTGATTGAGTTCTGGAGAGAAAAGAGAATGCAAATTTGCACTAAATCATAGCAGAACAAACAACAAATAACCACAAAGTTCCTGACAATAGGCATATAATGGTATTAAATTTTCTTGTAGCGATGTTTGCTGATGATTTTACCAAGATATTTGGCATTTTCACAATATTGACATAAACTGCCACAAAAGGCAACTTGAACAGGTATAATAACAACAACAAACAAACTGTGTACTTATTGTATACATGTTTAGAGTAAACTAATTTTCAAACTAATTATAAATAATAACTAATAATAAGGTCAAAATTTTATATAAAGTACAATAGGTAACACGTTACAATAAGGTCCCAGTAGTAAATGGTTGTTAATAAATTACATTAATGGTAAGTAGCAGCTACATTTGTTACAGAAGTTATGCTAATATGTCAAAAAAATAAATCAAAATAAATTTGCTTAGTTATTCACTTCATCAAAATATATACACATTTTAATAGTTTTTATTTCATTCATTCATTCATTTTCTTTTCGGCTTAGTTCCTTTATTAATATAGGGTCGCCACAGCGGAATGAACCGCCAACTTATCCAGCACATGTTTTACACAGCGGATGCCCTTCAGCTGCAACCCATCACTGGGAAACATCCATACACACTCATTCACACACTCATTACCCAATTCACCTATAGTGCATGTCTTTGGACTTGTGGGGGAAACCGGAGCACCCGGAGGAAACCCACGCGAACACGGGGAGAACATGCAAACTCCACACAGAAACGCCAACTGACCCAGCCGAAGCTTGAAACAGCGACCTTCTTGCTATGAGGCGATTGGGCTACTCACTGCGCCACCGTGCACCCCCGTTTTTATTTCAATGAGTTATTAAAGATTAACTATGAAATACAGATTGAGATGAATAAATGCTTTACACGTGGTGTACACTGTCATTTTTGGTTTAACTAATGTTAACAAAAAAAGAAAACGTACTCTAAAATTTTAAACAATAGGTCTTCAAAGAATCAAAACATTTGAATCAATATCTAAAGGATGTTTAACATGAAAATATTTGATTAAAAATAGCATGTATGTTTATTATCACAATTTGTATTAATATAGACACACATATCTAACTTGAACTAACATGCAATGAGATTATTATAAATATTATTTATTTTATAATTAAATTTAAAAATACCACATTTTCAATATGATTACTTCAGTCTTCATTGTAGACGATCCTTCAGAAAACATTCTAACATGCTGATTTCGGGGCTCATGAAATATTTCTTATTGTTATTCCTTAACTTGAAACGAAATTTAAAAAACACAAATTAGCAGACAAACCAATAAACTGTTTTATATATCAACTGACCTGCCAGCCCTTGTCGGCCGTCCTGTAGTAAGGATAATGCTTGGTGATGTGAGCATAAATGCCACTTAGTGTTAGCTGTCTGTCCTGTGCAGACGAGATGGCCTGGACTATCAGCTGAGCATATGAATATGGAGGTTTGGACTCATCCTGAAGAAAAAGCAGATGGTGACTATTGAGATCAAACACAGTGATTTTGAGAGTGAAATGCACAGAGAGGCTGAAGACTCTTACTTTAGGACTATCTCCTCCCGTGGCTTCAGTGCGCTGTTCTGACACAGCTTTGGCTGCATACTCTGCTGCCAGTTGGAGATCTGAGGTGATGTTGCGGCCGTAGCGGTAGCCTGAGGAACCTGCTCCTCGAGGACTTGCTGGGCAGGAATTGGGAACACTGAGTAGAAAAGAGATTAGCAAATTATTATTATTATATAATAATTTTTTTTTTTTTTTAAGATTCATTTTTGCCTTCTTTTTTTGCATTTATTAGGACAGAACAGTAGCTGACAATCTCTAGTGCTTGCAAAATGAGCTTTCCTCATTTTAAATTGAGGATCTACACCCAATGATTAAATGTACTCTGCATGCACAGCCTGATTTTTGTAACTATGCGTGCAATTTATGTACAGCCCACTTTATGCCACTTTGAATTGTTGACTAGCAATTGCTGGAGGGGATTAAAATATATCAACAAGGAGATTTTAGGAGATATTAGGAGATTTTTGTTGCTAAATTTCATTATGGTTTACACTTTGGTTTACATTAACCATAAAGTAAAGGTTAATGAACTGACCTTTCACAAGTCATTACTCCAGTCTTCAGTGTTACAGGACTGTTCAGAAATTATTTGAATTCAGATTTTTATTTTTTGCTAAAGAAGCATTTTTTTATTATTATCATCACGATTGGAAAAAAAATGTGCTGCTTAAGATTTTTGTGGAAATCAATCATGATAGATTTTTGAGATTTATTTAATAAATAAAAAGTTCGAAAGATTTCTTATTTGAAAAAGGGGTGTGAAGTGGATTCACTAATACTAAATGCTTGCAAACTGAAACTGAAATATACACATATTCATACTGAACCGTTCAGTATGAGGCTTTCGGGTCGATGCACATTTAAAAACCAAATGATTAACCAAAGTTATTTGGAAAATAAAGAGCCTAAAGTGTGTGAAATATGTTCTTGGCGCTAATGCCACTGCACTCAACAAGGCAACTATTTAACTAATTAAGTAACAAAGGGAGAAAGACAGAGGTTTCAGGCACAGCCAGGAATTATTCACCATTTACATTAATTGAGACCCATTACACTATTATTCACCAGCTCATTTCAGTCAGACCATAATTCCTGGGTTTGCCGGAACCTCTGTCCAATAACCAGATGGCAATTTTCACTGCAGGTGACATCAAGCTGATCTGTGCTGTCCACAGAAAATGTAGACACTGAGTAAAAACACACAGAGTTCCATTTTGTTTGCATTTGTTTATGACTACTTTAATATTAAATTTCTTTTTTAGAAGAAGACATTTTTGTTTTAAATGCTGCTAAAGACACCCCAGAAAATGTTTTAAGTATAGTTCCATCATTGTTCAAAGTAAAGAAAAGATCATGTTTTATGATCTTTGTTTTAATAAACAAAAAAAACAACAAAATCAAAAACCTACTGAACCATGACACCACTGTCACATCAAACCATTTCCCAAATGTTACACCCCAACTGACTGATATACTTCCAATATATTGTTACTCTCTGGATGCAGTTACCAGTAAAGCACTGTTTACATATAGTGATACACAACCAACCCTGTCCTTCCAAGCCCTGTTTACAGCCTGTATACGTGGTTCTGTAAATCTCTATGCCTACTAGCCTAACATATGATCCTTATGGGACGTGTTGTGAGAAAGAACACCAAAACAAAGTTTTCATACTTAGCAGTGTTGTGCCAAAACACACGGATTACGGTCAAAATCATAGTTGGCGTTCATATCCTTTTCATTTACTTGCTTGTAAGCAACATGGATTCATTTACACATTTTGATCCCGCAATAGTAATGTAGAGTAAACCCTTTTCAATCCTTTGGCTCCCATTCTTGCCTTCCATTTCAAATGTATAAAGTCTGTTAAAGAAAACATGTCTCCTGTTTGTTTTTACAAACTGAGGAACAAGCTGAAATCACTGTCAGTGGTAAGTGACAACAGGCCAAAAAACACAACATCATTATGCATGTGGCTTGTTACGCACTTGACATAAATAAAAAATAATATGGCCCTATGCCCTCTAAGCCAATCCGCTCAGATAAACAAACAACATAATTACACAGCCATTAGCCACAGGGTTTCCAAAATGTAATGATAATAACTCTATTATTTAGGCTGAAACTGACATGAAGACATCCTGAGAAATGCTATTTTAGGCTCTCGTTTATTGTCAACAGCTCAGTAAGTCTCCCATAACACACACAGACACACCCCTCCATTCCTTCACTGGTGGTGTTATTTTTTTCTGCTGGCTCTCTGACAGCAGGGCACAACAGAGCGCTCTGATAAGGCTGTTGTACTGCAGGCTCCATTGTGTTGTGCGGGACAGAAACAAACAGGCCTCTCGGAGTGGCGAGGGGAAGGCAAATGTGTGCATGAGGGCACAGCGGGCGGGTGCTTTGGGTTGAAGTCCAGTCCTGAGGCAGCATTTTCACAACAGCTGGACCGTATTACAAAAACACCTTGAGGACAAGCAAAATGACAACTAACACCTCCGCAGCCTTTGTACTGAAACTTTTGTGATAAAAATGCACAGTTAATATATAACAAAAGATAATTATTGAAGATGCTAGTCAGATAAAACCTGATGAAACGAGTACAGAATCCTTATTGTAATTTATATCATAATGTGAAAGCATTCTAAAAGCATACAATATCAAATCAAAGGACCGTGCTAAAATGTACTGACATAGTTTAGACAATTGGAGCAGAGTCATAATAATTGCACAGTGTTCATTCATGAATCTGTGTAAACAACACATGGCATTTGTATTCACCCGAGCATGTGTAATTTGGTCAGAACAGATTTTTGCAGTTAGTGTTTACATGCCTGTTTACTGTGTTTAAAGTTGGCAAACACCACAAAGTTAAATGCCATTATTTACATTATGAGTTTATTTAAATACATTATGTTTAAAAGAGGTAAAGCTCATAATTAATAATTCCAAATCAAAAAGTCATTCAGTATGGCACAAAAATGAAGAAAAGTATCCTTAAAATTCAATTACTGAAGAATAGATTATTTTTTTGTGCTTAAGAGAGATCGACATAGAATACAAACCTGTGATATTGGAACGATTGAACTGTCTGATCACGCCCCTCTCTCTTGTACTATACATATTAGAGATAACCCAGGGAGAACACTGTGGAGATTAAATACGAGTATTCTGAATAATCAACAATTTCAAATTCAAATTAGGGAAGATATAAAGTTATTCTTTACAGAGAATGATAATGGAGAAGTCAACCCAGCTATATTATGGGATACATTAAAAGCAGTCATTAGAGGCAGAATCATATCTTTATGTGTCCAAGAAAAGAAACAAAAACGATTAAAATGAACAAACCTTAATAAAGAACTGAAAGATCTCAAATTACAACATAAGAAAGAAAAAAAATCTGATTTAATGACTAAAATAAAGAAAATCAGAAATGAAATAAATTTAATATACGCACAAGAAATCGAAAGAAAGATTAAATTTACAAAACAAAAATATTATGAATCGGGTCCAAAAGCCACTAAATTGTTAGCAAGAAGGATGCAAAAACAACAAACCGAGAAATCAATATACAAAATAAGGGATTTGAATTCTAGAAATAAACAACATAAACAGAACGAAATACAAAAGACTTTTAAAAACTATTACGAGCTCTTGTACACGCAGCCACATTTAAAGAACGATCAACAAATAGAACAATTTCTCAACTCTATCAACCTACCAGTTGTGACAGAAGAACAAAATCAGATATTAACAGCTGAAATAACTGAAATTGAATTACTCAACGCCATTTCTAATCTTAAATCAAATAAATCACCAGGCCCTGATGGCTTTTCATCAGAATGGTATAAAACTTTCCGATCAATCTTAACTCCAAGCCTACTCAAAGCATGCAATACTACTATAAAAGAGGGCAAGATGCCCCCATCATGGAATGAAGCAGTAATCTCCGTTATACCAAAGGAGGGGAAAGATAAATTAGAGTGTGGTTCATATAGGCCAATCTCGATTTTAAATATTGATTATAAATTATACACAAGCATTCTCGCCAAAAGATTGGAAAAGATTCTTCCACAATTAGTACATAAAGATCAGACAGGTTTTATCTCGCAAAGACAAACCCAGGATAATATTAGACGATCCTTACATATACTAAATCATATATGCCAGAACAAAATGGAAGCTCTTTTAATCAGTCTTGACGCGGAGAAGGCTTTTGATTCTGTAAATTGGTCCTTTTTATATAAAGCTCTTGAAAAATTTGGCATACATAAAAACTTCATTAAAGGCATTCGTACAATTTACAACAATCCAGTAGCCCGGATAAAAATAAATGGACATCTCACAGACACCATAACATTACAACGTGGGACAAGACAAGGATGTCCAATCTCACCATTGTTATTTGCTTTATATATAGAACCTTTGGCACAATGGATAAGACAAATTGAAAACATTAAAGATATAAACATAAATGGAGATATTCACAAACTGGCATTATATGCAGATGATATTTTGATTTATTTAAGCACACCTACAACTTCACTTCCTGAACTAATGAATTTACTGGAGAAATTTGGTTCCTATGCAGGTTATAAATTAAATATAAATAAAACACAGACCCTATCTTTTATATAAAAATTATACACCCCCAGTAAACACCCCTTAAATATACACCCCCAGTAACTATAAAAGACAAATTTAATCTGAAATGGGATCAGAAATCATTGAAAGATTTAGGAATTCATTTAACAAAAGAGATTTCAACATTAGCAAAAGTAAATTATGACCCTCTACTATTAAATATTAAAAATGATATACACAGATGGAATGCCATTTCTTTCCTGAGCTTTAGTCAAAGAATTGATGCAATAAGATTGAATGTCCTTCCTCGATATCTCTATTTATTTCAAGCTCTCCCAATAGAAATACCCCAAACACATTGGTCAGATTTAAACAAGACGCTTTCTAGATTCATTTGGCAGGGGAAAAAAAACGAGGATTAAATTAAAAACACTACAACTTCCAAAGGAAGAAGGAGGAATGGCTTTACCTTTTTAAAGATTACTTTTATGCAGCCCAGACTAAATATCTGGTTAACCTATGTAACCCAACATATCAAGCTAAATGGAAAGACATTGAAATTACACTGATGAATGATCCTCTAATACAAGCGATATTGGCACATAAAAACCTGGGGGGATACATAGAAAAAACGCAAAATTTATGGATTAAAACCCAATTTAAAATTTGGAACATTATAAAAGAAGAATATAAACTGAATGATAAACTACAAATAATTCAATGGTGTGCTTATGACCCTGAATTCAAACCGAATAAAATGGACTATAGATTTAAATCCTGGATTTCTAAAGGAATATTAACATTCTACTCACTCACAGAGGAAGGCCTTTTGATAGACTTTGAAAGTTTGAAGAAAGAATATAACCTGGATAAATCAGATTTTTATAGATGCCTTTAATTACGTAGCCACTTTGAAAATAAAATTAAAAATAAAACAGACCTGGATGACTCAATACTGAAAATTTTTATAGATGCCTACAAAGGCAGTTGGAGTAAAGGTATAATTTCAAAACTTTATAAAGGATTTAGATCAAATAAATCCCACACAACAGAATATGTTAAAGAAAAATGGGAAAAGGAAGGTAATCTCATTATTTCGGAGGAAGAATGGTTGGACATTTGTAGATTTACATCAAAATGTACTAATTCAAATATGTGGAGAGAATTTGGATGGAAATGTCTAATAAGATTTTTTATCACGCCAAAACAAAGAGCATACCACACAGGAAAGGACACTTATTCCTGGAGACAATGTGGGTCTCAGGAACCTAATCACTGGCATATTTTTTGGGAATGTCCAGTAATAAAACAATTTTGGGTAGAAGTACATGGAGTAATAGAAAACATACTTAATATTACACTACCCTTACGATTCATAGTTATTTATTTTGGAAGCACTGATATCCAAATAAGTAAATCTGAAAAATACTTACTCTATATTTTAATAATCGCAGCAAAAAAAGCAATTACGAAACATTGGTTACTTCCTGAATCTCCAACAACCCAAGAATGGCTAGAAATAGTATATAATATTTATGTGATGGAAAAAATTACATTCTCCCTTCGACTCCAAATGAATACATTTAGAAATATCTGGTCAAAGTGGACTGAATACATTAGGTTGCTCCATCCAGTCTTTGTAGAAATATAACAATATTACTAATTAATTCCCATCCGCAGAATAAACATTTTTCAATTTACAATCCATTGCACCCCCCCTCTTAATCCTCTCTCTAGATTAGGAATTTACAGTTAATAGTAACTGAACTAAAGTTGAGTGAATAAATAAAGATTTGACCCTCTCTGACCTATGTATGTTTAGTTGTTGATTTATGGTACCATTTTATTGTTACTGTTATTTTCATATATTTTATTTTATGATTTTTTTTTTTGTGTGTGTTCTGTTACTTTATAGTTTGTAAAAAAGAAAAATGTTTTGCAATGGGAAATGTACACTCTCTTAAGTGTAAACATTGTACTGTATTTACTGCTACTATAAATAAATTTTTTTAAAATAATAATAATAATTCAATTACTGAAACATTCTAACAGTAATATATTACTAATTTTTAAAAATGTATTAAGATTTATCTTAAAGGGATAGTTCACTCAAAAATAAAAATTGGTATCATTTACTTAACATCCAATTGTTCCAAAGTTTCTGTTGAGCAAAAAGGAAGATATTCTGATGAATGTTGGTTAAATGACGCCAATTTTTATTTTTGGGTGAACTATCCCTTTAAGATAATGCATCTTAATGCATTTTTAAAAATTAGTAATATATTACTGTTAGAATAATTCAACCTTATTCTTAATTTCCAACCTTTTTCAGAATATCTGATGAAAAAATTTAGAACCACCAACCAATAGTTTATCATACAAAACTTTAAAGATTTTTGTTTGTTTATTACTGAAAGTTACCGCATTTGCAGTATATTATAAATTGTGGTCCATGCGTTGTTAAATGTGCACTTTATTTTATACATGTATATGCAACTCATGCTAAGAGGAAGCTATGCTAACTTAATTTTACATTTTTAGTGAAAATAAAGCCATTAATTCAATTATTAGTTCATTCAAGTGATCGCCACGTTTATTCCCACAGCAAGTAAACATATATGGGTTATATTTACTTTTTTAGTTTTGATCATGTTTTTTAAAAGACGTGCTTGTGATGTAGTCTGTTTGTATTTCGCTGTTCAGCCTCTTTCAAGAAAGCCAGTGAATATGTGCAAAAATATCACATGTTGATTGCACAACTTTTATCCTAAAAAAAAGTGTTGTCCTATTAAAAGTTGTATTTTACCATTTTAACCCAATTATTATTTGCCATTTTAATTTTTTCATTTAGCACTGACTAGTTTACTAGGTTTGATGTGATGATCTAACTGAAGCATGTTTTCAGCAAATACAATGCAGTTTTATTAAAAGCAATAACAAGCTGACACGTTTAGTGGTACTCTAGTTCAAAATATACAGTAGTATAAACAATAAGGGTGGTAAACCACAGCAAATCCACATGATTCCAAAGGGTCATGTGCAGCAATGATTTACAGAGGACAACTATTTCACCAATTGATCATTAACCCACTTAACTGAACCGAAAACTCTTCTAAATAATAATAAAAAAAAGATATTCATCCCAAATTCCACCTAACATTCAGGTTTATTAGTAACACCAAACAGAGAGGTTATAATTAGTTTATTTATTGCTATGTTAGCACTGTTCAAAAGATTAAACTAAACAGAACTGTTAATATTATTATAAATAAACGTGTTTTGAAATGTGAAATTCTGAGACCTTCAAATTTTAATAATAATAATAATAATAATAATAATTAGAAATGCTTGAGACCAAATTATAATTAAATTATTACCAGAATTACAACTATTTCAGAAGGATCATCTCATATCAAATACTGGTATAATGACTGCTAAAAATAAATTATCTTTAGTTTTAAACATATATTAAAATAGAAAACATCTTAAATTGTAATTGTATTTAAGTGTTAATGCTTTTAATTGTATTTGTGATCGAACTAGTGCAGTGTGGGAGAGCATGACACTTTTGATTAGCAGCATATAATACACTTTTATACATTTTGTACTAAAAAAATCTAATTAGAAGACAAACATTTAAAAAAATTAAGTAAATATTATATTTTTTCTGGCCTTATTGACCTAACCTGCATATAAATTAACAACATAAAAATCTATACTTAAACTATTAACCTAACACAATGAATAAATGCTGTAACAAACGATTAATTCTTCATTTATGATGCATTAAACTCACTACCAAACTGAAGCTTCCAGTAAAGTGTTATTGACTTCTCCAAAGTGCAGCAGAAAAACAGACAGTGAGGTCAAACTTGTGCAAAGGAGAGGCTGGTATTGCTGGTTGTACTGTACATGGCAGTTGTTCAAGCAGCTCCATGTGTGTGGAATTCAAAGCTTTACACACATCTGCTGTTTGTGCAGGAGGCCGACAATCTGGGAAACGTCCCTAATTTATCACTCCACACGGCCTGAATCCTACAAGAGCAAAATACCCCTAAAAAACCAACTCTAACGTTTGCAGAGCTGAATAGTAGGAAACATTCCCCCCAGTAAAGGAAGAAATCAGGAAGGACAGAAGCATGTGTGTGTGTGTTTGTGTTGGGTGTAGGAGCAGTCCAAGGAGTGGGATGAAGGGGGGTGTTTGGAGGCCTCGGAAAAAAGGAAACTATCTGTGGCTCAAAACACTAAACCACAACGCTTTGCGACTGACCAATCAGAGCGCTCCAAGCTCAGCACATGCCATATATGGTATGTGCACACAGCATGAGCGCTTTGAGAGCCACACGTGGTGCAGAAGAGCAAAGAGGCCGCAAGGGGCAGACTTTTCCCAACACTACTACATACACAATGAATCATGACAGCTTCAAAACCAAGCATTTGCTTTCAAATGCAAATCCTGATGCTTCAGTGTAAATGCAGGAATGTAGTTTGAAAACGTATTCTAATTATAGAATCTTCTGAGACCTTGAATGATGGTAGAAAACTGTAGTATTCTAAGGAAATTCTAAGGTTTCTAAGGAAATTCAGATGTTTACCTTGCCATTAAATGTGATTTCTATATAGCAAATGCAAAACTTAGCCCAGAAAAAGTAATCATTTGCTGAAAATAAAAATGCATTGCTTAATTTTAAGTTTAGAATTCAATTTACAGGCGATTCATTGTAAATAGAGGTATGCACTCTGAAAATGCATTCTGATCACAGAATGATGACAATCTTCTGAGACCTTGAATAACTGTAGAAATCTAGTATTCTGAGATTCATCTCTGTATTTTCTCTTTTCACGACAGACTTTGTTTTTCTACAAAAAGAAGAGTGATATTCTGCTACATAGAAAATATATCCTTGAGCCTGTAGAAGGGCTTTTTATGGCAATTGAGACATTTGTTTTGCCATTAAAAATTATTTCAATATAGCTTATAATCGGTTAATTTGAATTGGATATAGCTTATAATTTGTTCTATATAGTTATAAATTGTTGAAAACAATTCATTGCTTAATTTTAAGGCTATAAATGAGTTGGTACAATTCAGTCTGTTTCAGTATAAATGCAGCAATATACTTTGCAAAAGTATTCAAATTTAACTTAATAAAAAAAATGTATTAGAGGACTATGGACACCTTACTGTCCTATTAACGATAGGCTACAAATAATTCTTTAATAACTTACTTAAAACTAGCCTACCATTAATAGGACAATAAATGACTTCCTTTTAGTGACAACAGAATTTACCTTCAGCAAGATGTGGAAAAGAGCTGCTTCTCTAAAGAAATGGTGTTTTCCCTGTGTAGCAGATGAAGTCATACCTAATAGTTCCTGTCGGTGAAGGCAGGGGACTCATCATAGTTTTGAAGTCGTTGTCAGGAATGGTGATTTTCAGCGGAGAGATTTGTGGGAAAAGAGGTCTCACAGGGGATATAGGAGCCTCCTCCTTTTGTGTCTCTTTATGGTAGAGCGATGTAAACTGAATCTTGATCACCGTACTGGGAAATCGAAACGTGCACCTGTAAAAAAAACAACAACCAAAAAACATTCTATTGCAATTAAAATTTATTTATCTCACATCAATCAAAGGATCAGTGCAATATTGTAGGAAGTCATTTTTGTTCATAAAAACCTGCAAAAAAAACAGCAGCTTTTGACATGAACTTTTGTTTAATCACCAAAGCCGCATTTACTGAAAGAATAACACAATAAAAACAGTTATATACTGAAATATAAGTTATAGAGAAATAATAGATAGTATTTATTCTGGTGATGATAAAGCTACATTTCCCGCAGTTTAAGGGCGCGTGTTCGCCGAAGCATTAATGCGCTCTAGAAACACCAGACAAAAATGTATTTTCTGTTGTTGTCAACGAAAGAGCCCCATTTTTAAAACAACGCCTGCGTAGCAGGCACTGAGTGTGTGTTTTACGCACACCGCTGAGTGCTCGACATTTTTTAAATGATTAGACAGTTGGTGAAGCTCTCGCAGCTGAGCGTTTTTTCGGTGGCCAGTTGAAAATCTTTTAACCTGCCTGCTTGGTACTTCAAAAGATGCGAGACACAAGCATGATGGTCACACAAGTCCATCAAGCATGCATTTACATTGAAAACAATAGAAAAGTAGTGCAATGGAAAGGAAAAATACATTCAGTGTGAACAGCTTCTTACTCCAGCCTTTAGAGTCACATGATTCCTCAGTAATCTAAAAATATTATTATCAAGGCTAAAATCATTTTTTGTGTTGCTTAATATTTTTGAGGAAAGTGTAATGTATATTTTGGGATAAGTTTGGTGAATATAGCGCTCAAAAGATCATTTGATACATCTTTTGTAACATTATAAATATCTTTATTATTAATCTGAACAAAATGCATAAATACATAATATCCCACACTTGTTTTAAATAATAGAAAAATGACAATGATCTGTAACCAGAAAAATGTAAGTATTCAGGCTTTTCACAGTATTTTCTCCACAGACTTTGCTTAAAAAGCCACAACACAAAGAAAGAATACAGATATAGTGATATAGAGATATGCTGCTGCTACATTAAATATAGACATCCTTAATTCTGAAGAAGGGTTTATGACTATTTAGACTGATAAATCCTCATCAACAATGATCCATGGAGAACAAATACAAAAAAAAAAAAAAAGGATTACATAACTGTAATCTGCTTGGACCAATAAAAAGTAAACTTTCAGGTAAAAATGAACCCTCCACTCCACCGCTCTTTTGTGTTTTCGAATTGTCGGCAGTGCAGCCAAAGAGAACGATGAACTGCTGCACCGCCTCCACTGGACGTATTTACACAAGTGCTGCACCAGGAAGCCACTTTTAATGCTACAGCATACACACTGCAGTTGTTTTGAATGGCTGGTTTGGCATGCACCCATTACGGGTTCAATGTGTCCGTGTTTTCACAGCAGTCTGCAGAAATAGTCGCTCTGACTTCCATGACAACAAGCTTCACAGGCCTATTCTGCATTGATAAGGCATATGGCACACACCAAGACACCGTAAAAACAATTCTGATAAGAACAAGGAAGTCAAATTGTGATTTTAATACAATTTGAGAAGCCTCAACATTACTGTTCAGCAGCACAAGCATCAGTCCGATCTAGTTAACTAGTTTATCAACTTTGCAAATGTTAGTGTTTACATTTTAGGCTTAAACTGTCAATGGCATGAGAAGTGATTTCATACCGATTAACACCATAGATTAGTGCTATTGAAACCGGTTGTGGTACACTTTATCCAAAACATCTAATGAACTTGGATCACTGATGACTTGAGAGGTTCTCTAAAGGTGACTCTTACTTTGCAAAACAGCAAATTAAGTTTGGTTAAAAATTGCTTTTCATACATTTCTTTTGTAAGTGAGATTAAAACATTTAGCTCCTTTTTTACGGTTGATGTTAAACAAGTTCAAATTTATAAATATAGATAAAAATTGTAAAAATAGATAAAAAAAACATATATAATCAAAGAAACTTCAAAACAAATAATTTGAAATAACTCAAGGATGGCAAGAAAGATGGTTATGTACAATGTCATATCACTACTTTAAAGATGTTGTTGAAGTACTTTCATTTTAGTAGACTTTTTACTGTTTATGTTTACAAAACTTCATTAAAATTATTTTAAAATGAAGTTGAGATTATTTGAACTGAACTTGGAATAAAATGGAAAGTGTCTAACTGCTATTTTGCATTGAGAACTGTAATAAAAAAAAGATGATTACATTATGACTGTAATTTGATTTATGTAGTGTAAATCCAAATGAACAAAAAATTGCAAATATGTTTAAATACAAATTGAACTACTCAAAAAAATAGAGTAATTTAGTAGTTTGCAAACTCAAACAATTTGAAAGTACATTAAAACAGTATTTAACTCAAATAGTTTGAATATAAAGGCTGACACTACATTAAGAACTGTAAAAATATAAGCAGTCTTCATGACAACTGTGTATGAACAATTCTGTTGTTTCTTTTAAGGAAGATTCTTAGAGAGTCATATTTAGAGTCACACCCCACATGTATTCAAAGACAAATTCAAATAATTTAATGAAAACTCAAATCATTTGAAATAACAATGGCCAAAAAATTTTTTGCTATTCAGTTTAAATAACGTGAATTGAAATGCTGATGAAACTTTGTCTTTGATAACTGTAATGATCAAAACTAAGAAAACTGCATGGTGATTGTGTACAAACATCATCACTAAATGTTGTTGCTAGAAGTACTCCATTCTAGTATCACCAGGTTTTTCCCTCTGTTCTTTGTCTGCTTAAGATCATAAAGTGGTTACTACTGATGTGTCATAAATGCGGCCTGTATCTCACATCTGCCCACAAAATCAAGCGGTGGATCACGTCTCTGCTGTGCACAGTTCCTGTGGTCACAATGTTAAACTTTTCATGTTTGTATTTTAACACCCCTAGAATGCTAGACTCTACAAAACAGACACCCATGGGTCAGAAAAAAATGCACTATAACAAAGGGGACATTTATTTTTAACTTACAAATCTAGATCCATTGATAAATCCTGCAATACTTGAAATTCTGTTTGTTTACACACCCTCATGTTACTTGCATTTCTTCAGTGGAACTCAATCATAGTTTCAATTGATAGATATGGCACTTGTAATGAAAAGCTTGTAGAACTAAAAAAAACAACAACTTAATGAAATAAAGTTGAAAATAACATGACAGAAAAGTGATTATTGGTGAATGTCGTCTTAAACTGATCGAGTGTCACAATTAACAGATCTACAATAATAAAAAACACGTAACTTAAAGTCTTATACGCTGAAAAACAACTGTAAAGCTGCTCTGCACTCATTGAGCAGACATTATAAACTGCAATGGTCCTGAAAGCAGTTTGTGACAGCTCTCGTGACTGCACTAGCATGCTTGCAGTTGAGTCGGATTATGTAGGCGCTGCAATAAGCACGTTATTTTAATCTCTTGTATGCGCTCTCTAAGTGAATAGGTACTCGCCATCTGTCCACACAAGCTAATTTGAGGTAAGAGATCTGATTTTAGTAACTTACTCCCTCGGCAGGGCAAGCGGAGGTGCGCCTCTCCTCTGGAAAACGCCGTCGACGAACACACCGTTCTTGCCGAGGCAGCGCAGGTAGAAATGCGGCTCCTCGAAGGCGATTTGCAGATGTCGCCTGGAAATGAAGCTCGAGTGGCCCATGTTGACATCCACGGAGCCGTGCGACGAATTCCGGCCCACGGTGACCGTCCGCTGGCGCATAACGAACTCGAAGTCCCTGCCTTCCAGGCGGGCGAAGGCCTGCGACGGAGAGGAGAGGGGCATGGATGATGTGATCCCGGGCGAAGTCGAGGAGGAGAGCGAGTACACGGCCGGGATAGACACGGCCACCGGGCTACAAGGCGCAGATTTGAGGGCCAGCAGGGCTCTCGCTCCGGTATCATCCCCTAAATCAGCCATTTTGTTGAAAAACACAGAAGGGATTGCAAACGCAACGGCTGTGTGTTGGCAGGGTTCACTGTGTTGCTGTTGGTGGTGGTAGTCAAAACATGGAGACGGCGCGCCGAAAACACGTCATGGATTAGTGGACCGGAATATCGCGTGTTTTAATCGCTTTTAAACCATTTAGTCGTTTTGAAACAGGGAATGGGGAGGGATGGGATGTTCCTTACATTTCTTGTACGTTTAATCTGCGATGTTTCATTTGCGTGGCAATTGCCTGATGATTCTTAATTCTTTGCTCTCTGGCAAATTAAAGGTTAATATTGTTGCAGTTCCTGGAACCGGACGACACGTGCGTTACATGTGGCAATAAAAATAGCATGATTTGATGTCCTTTGCAAGCGCGGTTGCTCGAATCGTAACTTTATACGTGTCGTTTTTCGTGTGTGGTACTTCTCGTTCGATATGAAAAACATTTTGGAAGGTCAAAATAATGTGACGTGGTTGGAGAAGTGACGTCACGACGCATCGACCATTCTGAGCTCTTTCTGTTTATAAACAGAGAAAGAACAAGGCATAGCCAAAGCCCGGATGACGGAATCCCCGGATGCTGGATTTTAGCAAGGACATTGTTGAATAAATAAAGTTGAAACTACGCACAGTTTCACTTTTCCAACACAAGATGTCTGTCTTCACTAGTGCATCGGCTAACCTCGAAAATAAAACCGAAAAGCCCATTCTAGGTGTGTGTAATGCTTAATATTAAAAGGTTAGGTTTTAATATAAAAAGGTTTCTGACCCATGGGTGTCTGTTTTGTAGAGTCTAGCATTCCAGGGGTGTTAAAATACAAACATGGAAAGTTAAACGTTTAATATTGTGACCACCTGAACTGTGCACAGCAGAGACGTGATCCGCCGCTTGATTTTGTGGGCAGATGTGAGTTATAAAATATTTTTCTGAAAACATAAACTTTTAATTAAAACATTTTATGGGATCCTGTACAATGTGATATTTGTGCAAATCTGGTTTATTGGTTGTACACTGGTAATTTTTTTTAGTAACCTAACGCAAAGGGGCAAAATTATTTAGGATAATACTAACAAAATAATTTACGATCATGGTGCAAAATGACTACACCCCAATGAACAAAAATTGTAGTTAAAAGGACAAAATCGAGCAGGCCATACAAAATATTGGATTTTGTTAAATTTGTAGAAATTTGATTTGCAACACCATTTGTCATCATTTGAATTTAAAATTGCTATTTATTTTTTGCTTATCCTAAAGTTACCACTTTCACATGTTAATGAATATGAAAGTTTAATGAAAGTATTTTTTAAATCCAGCAATATATATTGCACATATTCACTGAAAAATAAATACAAATATTCTTTTTAAAGGGCACATGGTCACACTGTACAGTCGTGGCCAAAAGTTTTGAGAATGACACAAATATTAGTTTTCACAAAGTTTGCTGCTAAACTGCTTTTAGATCTTTGTTTCAGTTGTTTCTGTGATGTACTGAAATATAATTACAAGCACTTCATTCGTTTCAAGGGCGTTTATCGACAATTACATGACATTTATGCAGAGAGTCAGTATTTGCAGTGTTGGCCCTTCTTTTTCAAGACCTCTGCAATTTGACTGGGCATGCTTTCAATCAACTTCTGGGCCAAATCCTGACTGATAGCAACCCATTCTTTCATAATCACTTCTTGGAGTTTTTTCAGAATTAGTGGGTTTTTGTTTGTCCACCCGCCTCTTGAGGATTGACCACAAGTTCTCAATGGAATTAAGATCTGGGGAGTTTCCAGGCCATGGACCCAAAATTTCAACGTTTTGGTCCCAGAGCAACTTAGATATTACTTTTGCCGTATGGCACGGTGCTCCATCGTGCTGGAAAATGCATTGTTCTTCACCAAACTGTTGTTGGATTGTTGGAAGAAGTTGCTGTTGGAGGGTGTTTTGGTACCATTCTTTATTCATGGCTGTGTTTTTGGGCAAAATTGTGAGTGAGCCCACTCCCTTGGATGAGAAGCAACCCCACACATGAATGGTCTCAGGATGCTTTACTGTTGGTATGATACAGGACTGTGGGTAGCGCTCACCTTTTCTTCTCCGGACAAGCCTTTTTCCAGATGCCCAAACAATCGGAAAGGGGCTTCATCGGAGAATATGACTTTGCCCCAGTCCTCACCAGTCCATTCGCCATACTTTTTGCAGAAGATCAATCTGTCCCTGATGTTTTTTTTGGAGAGAAGTGGCTTCTTTGCTGCCCTTCTTGACAACAAGCCATCTTCCAAAAGTCTTCGCCTCACTGTGCGTGCAGATGTGCTCACACCTGCCTGCTGCCATTCCTGAGCAAGCTCTACACTGGTGGAACTCCGATCCCGCAGCTGAATCCTCTTTAGGAGACGATCCTGGCACTTGCTGGACTTTCTTGGATGCCCTGAAGCCTTCTTAACAAGAATTGAACCTCTTTCCTTGAACTTCTTGATGATCCTATAAATTGTTGATTTAGGTGCAATCTTAGTAGCCACAATATCCTTGCCTGTGAAGCCATTTTTATGCAACGCAATGATAACTGCACGCGTTTCTTTGCAGGTCACCATGGTTAACAATGGAAGAACAATGATTTCAAACATCACCCTCCTTTTAACATGTCAAGTCTGCTATTCTAACCCAATCAGCCTAACATAATGATCTCCAGCCTTGTGCTCGTCAACATTCTCACCTGAGTTAAGACGATTACTGAAATGATCTCAGCAGGTCCTTTAATGACAGCAATGAAATGCAGTGGAAAGTTTTTTTCAGGATAAAGTTCATTTTCATGGCAAAGAAGGACTATGCAATTCATCTGATCACTCTTCATAACATTCTGAGTTATATGCAAATTGCTATTACAAAAACTTAAGCAGCAACTTTTCCAATATTTATGTAATTCTGTATATATATAAGTATGAAGCATTCCAGAGAGCCATGTAATAAACTGAGGTAATGTTCTCAAAATCTTAAATCAGCATGACCATGCTGGATGACTTTGAGTATCGGTCCTGCCTGTTCTTCTGGAGTATTTTACAGAAACCTGTACAAAATTATTTAGGTGTTTTTGCCATTTTAATGAGATTTATTTTGTTTTTGAATCAAATTAGTTATTGATGTAAAGATGTAATGAAAATAAGAAATAATTTATTGTCAAGAACAAGAAAACAGCTTGCTGAAAGTTGAGTCAGCAGGAAATGGAACTGAATAAATCAGCAGGATTTCCCAAAAAAGTAACCAGGGTCTGCAAAAAAGTTCCTGACCCTATTAAAACATTTCAAACAAAGGTCTGAATAACATTTTGGTTTAACTAAAGTTAAACATGAGACTTTTTGAGAACAGATTGAAAAGAGGAAAAATGTAGGCTGGATTTACAGCTGGTTACATCACATTCAATGCTGAGGTCAACTGAAAATATTTAATGGTGCAACAGCTAAAACATTCTATGTGTAGTGTATAACTCCACATATAATACCCTTTAACTAATGTAAAGCTGCTTTTGAACAGTAATTATTCTGAAAAGCTTTATACAAGTAAACCTCAACTTATTAATTTTAAAAAGTCACATATATGCTTTTACTTGTATGGTATTGCAAAATGCAAGGGCTACTCTATAAAAAAAACCTCCAACAGTAAAAAAGGATTTTATTTTTCAAGTTGAGTTTTATAGGGTATGGAAGCACAAGTACAGCTGTAAGTGGCGAGAAAACAAACAGCCTCATCCTGTTTAGTCTTCACTGCCAAATAAAATGCAGGACACTGGATTCGGTTTTATAGGCTTTCTGTGTGCAGTGACGAATAAACTGCCCATTTACACACAAAGTATTTCACACATTGGCATATTTTATTTGGTGCATTAATCTGATGGCATGCTAACATGTCTTTTGTTTCATTAAAAATTACTCAACGTCTGTAATACAATACAATTATAAACTGCATTCATGATGTAGCCTGTATCTAAAACAGTGTAAAGTATTAACAGTATAAAGTATATTATTATGTGTGTAAAATGAGTTGTGTAAAAGGTAAAGGTAGATAAAACATGTGAAATGTTAAAATGCAATTATAATCATGTAAGTAATATATAATATTATATTACATATCTGTTTTGACCAGCATTATTGGTTTTTATTGCAAGATCTTGGTATTAACTTGAGTGTGATGGGAACCTTCGGTTGAAAAGTAACATTCATTTCTAAAGGGATCTAAAGAAAAGAAAAGAGAAAAAAAAGAAGTAAAACACAGTCCATCTCACATAGATCAGTAGCACCAGTCAGTGTACCAACCTGTGTCTCTTTACATGTTTCCACACTGAAGTTCTGAAGCAGCTTCACAACAAAAAGTTTCATGATCATTACAGCATATCTCATCCCAATGCAGTTTCGAGGGCCGAGTCCAAAAGGCATGAAAGCATACTGGAGAAACTCTGACTTATTCCCTGTGCTGAACCTGCAGAAATATTCAGTTTAGCCATTCTTCCTTCAGTGAAATTGAATGTTTGAAGACAGCTGATAATAAATTGGGAAATCTGCTTTGTATAACCACTTCCCGTAATAAAACTGAACAGAATCAAAAAACTAGCCTGTGCTTTATTTCGTAAAATACACAGTGCAAAAGCACGTTTCCTTACAATTTTAAAGTTTTTACAGTACTTGCAAATTCCAATGAAGTAAGAAAAAAAAAAAACTGTTGTGCTTAGCCAGCTTAAATTTGGCATGTGATTATGTAAACTGTATAAATCACGACTAGATTCAAATGTGAGAAAAGCTGAAGTGAGAGAAATTGTGGCTGTGAAAAATAATGAGTGTGTGATAAATGACAAACATCACCTCTCTGGCCTGAACTCTCCAGGAGACTCCCAGATCTCCGGGTCATGACTTAAAACATATGTAGGAATCCCAACCAGAGTCCCTTCTGGTATGGTCAACCCATTGATCACCACCGTTTTCTTAGCGGACCTTTCTAAACGTGGGGCCGTAGGAAGGAGACGCATTGATTCATTGATGGTCATTTCCAAGTAATCCATTCTCATCAATGCATCATAGGTGATAGGAGCCTGAAGAATACACAAAAATGGAAAAAATGGATGAATATGAATATGATGGCTTTAATATATACTTCCTCTTCCTTATTGGATTAGTTCACCCAAAAATGAACATTCTGTTATTAATTACTCACCCTCATGTTGTTCCAACCCCCTGAAACATTTGTTCATATTCAAAACACAATTTGGGATATTTTAGATGAAATCCTAGAGCTCTCTTATCTTCTATAGACACAAGGGTCCCGAGATGTTGGGAAAATGAACCAAAAACATTGTCAAAAAATTCAATGTGACTTAAGTGGTTCAACTGTAATCATGCGAAGCTCCAAAAACACTTTTGAGCACCAAAATAGACTGTAAAAATGGCTTTGTTCACCAATGTCTTTTCTTCCTCGTCAGGGTATGCATTTATTACGGGCAGTACGACATCATGTCACTACCGCCATCAGCATAACATGCAAGCATCATTCATTCATTCATTCATTTTCTTTTCGGCTTAGTCCCTTTATTAATCTGGGGTCGCCACAGCGGAATGAACCGCCAACTTATCCAGCATGTTTTACGTAGCGGATGCCCTTCCAGCTGCAACCCATCACTGGGAAACATCCATACACACTCATTCACACACATACATTACGGACAATTTAGCCTACCCAATTCACCTATACCACATGTCTTTGGACTTGTGGGGGAAACCGGAGCACCCGGAGGAAACCCACACCAACACGGGGAGAACATGCAAACTCCACACAGAAACACCAACTGACCCAGCCGAGGCTCGAACCAGCATCCTTCTTTCTGTGAGGCGAACGTGCTACCCACTGCACCACCGTGCAGCCATGCAAGCATCATATTGCCCATAATAAATGCACACCCTGATCTGTCGCAGAATACATCGGCAAGCAAAGTAGTTTTCCAGTTTTTTTGGCACACAAAAGTGTTCTTTGAACGTCTCTTAAACGTTTTTGTCTATGGAGCTCTCAGATTTTATCTAAAATATCTTATCTTGTGTTCCAAAAATATCTGGAAGGGGATTGGAAGGACATGAGGAGGAGTATTTAATAAAGGAATTACATTTTTGGGTGAACAAACCCTTATAGTCTAAAACTTCTCTAAACTAGATTCTAAACAAAAGCTGAAGAGTGCAGAATGAATTGTTCTTACATCAAGAGGAAAGTTTTTGTCAATGTCCTCCACAAGCTTTTCCAGGCAGTCTGGATTAGTAGCAAGATTATAGAGGAGGAAAGTGAGAGTCGTGCTTGTAGTTTCATAACCGCCCAGGATAAAAACGAGTGACTGGGAGAGAATCTCATGGTCTGTTAGTCCTATTAAATCCACAAAATAGCATAGTTAAAAAAAGTCACATTTATAATGGTTGTATGCATTCAAAGTCAAACAGTCTGTAATGTGTAAATGTCTCTCAGACCTTTTGCTGGTTGGTCACTTGTGTCATTGTCCTGAATTTGGTCATCAGGTATTTGATTCTGGAGCATGAGTTTGAGAAAGTCTACTCGACCCTGATAAAAAAAAAGACCCCAGCATCACCATCAGTGTCGAATCTAAACAGGTGAAAAGTGAAATGGTGACAAACTTACTTCTGATTCCATGTTGTGATCATCCTTAATCTTTTTCAGAACACTGTAGAAGAAATCCATGGCTGATTTTGAAAAAAGAGTTACCCCCATTTTCTTTAAAAGGATTGCAACAGAAGGAAACAAAACTGAAACAAGAAAATGAATGTCACTGTTATTTCTCTTTTCTCTTTATCTGCCAATATAACAGAACAAACAAAAACATACGTATTAGCAATAAGAGAGGGTTGAACATATTGAACTGTATGAACTTCTTGACGTTGATAACGAAAGGATCATCAGGGTTGTTTATGGAGTCGATGTCAACACTAAAAGATGAGCTGGTGACGACATCTAAACTGTATGGAGCGACAACTCTGAAATACAAATAGTTTTTTTTTTTTATTAAATAAAAATATTGTTATCATTTAAATATTATTACTTGAAAAAGTATCTACAAAAGTCATACAAGAAGTTACAATGTGGTTTTCATTTATACACAAAAACACACTTTTACAATTGAATCATTATTTATTACCATGCATTTTGTTTAAAGACAAATGCCACATACTCTTTTATTTTAACTGGCTGCTCGTGGTCTCTCTTTTGCATATTTTTAATAAAACGATCGGCATGTGTCAGAGCTATGGGAAATATCTGAAACATAGTTAGAAATGTCATTTAGGACATGTTAATAACTGTCATACTATAGTCTCCAATGTATGATAGAGTTCACATTAGAGGCCTTTACTGTACCTCCTTCAGTCGCCCACTTGTGAAATATGGAGAAAGTGTACTGCGCATTCGCTTCCATCTTTCATCTTTAACCATAATTATGCCATCAGAAAAGGGGCCAGCCAGTCCTGTCGTCCTCTTCTGTACAAATGACAAAAAGATTATCACTACCGGACCTTCAGCTGTCTCTGAATTGCCATAATAACTCTTTCCTTTTAGTTTTGGAGAGCTTACCCTTCTGTTAATGAAGTTAGAGTAACATTCTTTCACCAAAACCACTTTGATCACTTCCAGGTCAGTGACCATTAGTATCGGTAACCTCCCATCATAGATCCTGAGCAATGAAAGAAATATTGATCAGTTTACAGTAATGGTGAACCAGGCAAACACCTGGTGATTTGCTCCACTAATTAAGAGACATTGTATGGTCAGACAGAATCTGCAGATGTTTTATGTCACTTATGCTGAGAATTGTAAAAATAAATTAATAGTTGAATGTGGAATTATTTTGAGAGTGTAGAAGCTGAAAACTTAACAAATAAAATAAAATAATAACTTCTAAACTTCTAAAATGCAAATCCTGTACAATGTAAACAAACCTACAGTAGGTATCTTCTATGATACATCCACTAAAAGACATTACATTACAAACTGCATTATATACAAATCATCTAAACATTAATATATTATTCAATCATATAACTGATATAAAATGCACGCACATTTACATCACAATAAAGTGAACGATGGTTTCGACAAT
>CAIGQV010016547.1:19926997-19977234 GCA_903798115.1 Danio jaintianensis
CAAGAGATTAGTTATATAGACATAGATCCTAAAGGTTATGAACTGTATGATATAATACACAAAAAGAACACAACTAGTAATTTAATGGGATATATTAAGTAGAGTAATAAGGCAACAGAATATTGCATCACAATTAGCTGTTACTGGTTATGTTCCCCGTTATTGTAAATGAATACTCACATATACAGGAGAGTTATGACCAGAACCACCAGGGCCCAGGTCACAGACAGAGATGAAAGTTCAATCATTGTAAATCACTGTATTCTTCTGTGTAGTGGCCGATGCTGTCGGTTCGCATTTGGATTTATTCCCGTTCCGACGGAGGATGATCTGGAAGTGGGCGTGTGGGTGCGAATGGCGAGCAAGGAATGAATCAACAGGTTTACGAAAGGTTTTTACATACATTTTCCCGTTTTCAGCACTGATAAGCTGTCGTAAACCTCCAGTAATGCCTTTATTATGAAGAATGACGAAAGACACCCACCCACAAAACCAAACAAAGTTCGTCTTAGAGTGCGAAACGTATCAGGTGGATTTTACTCACCTTACAAGAACAGAGTAAAGACTGATTTTTACGTCGGTGTCTTCACAAAACAAACCTATATTCTGTGTTCTGCTACTCAAAAACGTTAGCGCGTCGCTTCATTTGTCATGCTTTAGTGACAATCAAACGTGGTATCAGTATTTCACACACAAAACCGCGCTTTTCGCTAACCACCTAACATAAATCTTCAGATTTTACGTTAAGTAGCACACACGAAAGAGACACTTAAAAAAGAAGTGTAGTGGGCGTTGCACATGGAAATAACATTTATCAGTGAGACAGAAAATCCTTTGCGTTGACAAAATAGCCATATTTCCACATTACAAATGTATTAAATCATATTCAATTGTTTGCATATAAAAGTCCAGAACATGTTCACAATTAGTGTGGAGTAATCATATTATTTGATATAATACAAAGTGACCCAATATTATACAAGACTGATTTTATTAAAAACTGTGTGATTTTGTCCTCAAAACAAAATCCCTTCATCAGATTTTTTTTCTATAGCCAAAAAAGGTATCAAATCAAAAACCACACTAGTATACATTCAGAAATCAGTCGGCTGTATTATAAAGGGGTTTATTAAATTTATTAATTATTAATTGTATAAGGTTTATATATGGGGCGACACGGTGGCGCAGTGTATGTTATCCAACTACATGATTTACACTTATGCTTTTTAATAATGTAGCATTTTTAAACATTTCAAACGGTATAAAAGAAACAAAACATCAGTGAACCAGGAAACAATGAGCACCATAATTTCAACAAGTAATTTGTAAATGGTGAATATAAAAAGACAAACAACATACAGTATATAGACACCTAAAATTACACTGTACTCTAGGTCATTTTGTTAATTCTACATAACTACAATTAAATTGTGTATTCCATTATATTGCTCCACATTTGCATTATTGTTTTTCCTTGTGAGACCTTGGTATTAACTTCAGTGTGATAGGAACTTTCGGCTGAAAAAAAAAGTTCAGCTCTACAGGGATCTGAAAATAGACAGCAGAAAATAAGTGTAAATAATGATTTCGTAATTAAGAGGTAAAGTCCCAATTAGGACTCTCAGTCTCTCAATTAGGGCTATCAGTGTACCAACCTGTGTCTCTTTACATGTTTCCACAGTGAAGTTCTGTAGCAGCTTCACAACAAGAAGCTTCATCATCATTAGAGCAAATCTCATTCCAATGCAATTTCGAGGGCCGAGTCCAAAAGGCATGAAGGCATACTGGTTGATCTCAGACTTGCTCTCTGGACTGAACCTGAAAAGATGTATCAGAAAGTGCTGCAATTGTTGTTTCCTTGATAATATGACTTAACATAACAAACAATTTGGTAAATGTATCACCTCTCCGGCCTGAACTCATGAGGAGATTCCCAGAGCTCTGGGTCACGACTTAAAACATACAAAGGTATTCCAACCAGTGTGTTATTTGGTATGGTGATGCCATTGATCTCTACTGTCTTCTTACAGACCCTTTCTAATCGAGGACCAGCGGGAAAGATACGCATGGATTCATGTATGGCCATTTCCAAGTAATCCATTCTCATCAATGCGTCATATGTTATGGGAGTCTGCAGAAAAACAAACAAAAAAATCATGACATGAATATTACAGTTTGTTACAACCTGTTCCTTTACCATTTTACAACTCCCCTAGAATTAAACAGTCAAGTTTTACCATTTTTTAATACATTCAGCCAATCTCCAGGTCTGGTGGGAGCACTTTCAGCTTAGTTTAGCATAGATCATTGAATCAGATTAGACCATTAGCATCTAGATTTTAGATAATTTTCCTATTTAAAGCTTGACTCTTTTGTAGTTACATTGTGTACTAAGACTGAAAAATTGCTATTTTCTAGGCCGATTTGTCTAGGAACTATACTCTGACATAATAGTAAAGGAACTTTACTGCTGTACTATGACTGCATCAGGCACAATATTACACAGTGCCTGAAAATTGACCAACTTCCATCAATATAACCAACCTCCTTGCACATGGAGCATGTGCATGTCACGTTGGAAGTTACCTAGCTGGGACATTTTTCAGGCACTGTGTAGCATCATTGCGCCTACTGCAACCACTGTGATTTTACTCTGGAATGAGAGTATAGTTCCTTTTATGTAGTTCCTTATATATACTTTTACTTTTCCACAGTCTTTAGTACACAATGTAACTACAGAATAGTCAAGCTTTAAATAAGAAAATTAATTATGACTTTGGTCATTTTTGAGCAAGATGCTAATGGTCTAATCTGATTCAATGATTTAAGCTAAGATAAGCAAAGCTAAAAGTGCCCCTGTCAGTCTCTGAGATTGACTGAACGATTCAAAAATGGTACAATTCAACTGTTTAACTCTAGGGGAGTTGTAAAATGAGCCTTTTTTCAATCAAAGAGAGCAGAATGAATTGTTCTCACATCAAGAGGGAAGTCTTTGTCAATTTCCTCAACCAGCTTTTCCAGGCAGTCTGGATTAGTAGCAAGATTATAGAGGAGGTAAGTGAGAGTCGTGCTTGTAGTCTCATAGCCACCCAGGATAAAAATGAAGGATTGGGAGAGAATCTCATGGTCCGTCAATCCTAGCAAATGCACAAAAACAACAACAAAAAGTTTTAAACCCAAGTCACTTCTCAGAATGTTATGAGTATATGAAATGAAACTTAAAGGGGTGGTCCACAGTGCATTTTTAAGGCTTGGTATATAAGATGCAAAGCAATGTGTGCTCATGCTTCATTTGTAGAAAATCACGTTATTTTTTCATATATCTTACTTTGATTATGTACAGCCACTCAGCTAACATGAAAACGACTGTCATATTTCCTAGTTCCTCTGAAAGACCCGCCCTCAAGAGGCTCTGATTGGTCAGCTAACAATGTGCTGTGATTCGCGGATCGGCTCCACGTCACCAGGAAAAGTGTCACGCACCTTCAAGCACGCGCTTTTTGCGCTGTGCAAATACTGTCAGTCAGAGTAGCTGTTAGCCGTATCAGTTTGAGCCTGAATCAGACAGAAAATGAAGAACACACAGCTGAACCTCACGCCTGCTCTCTTAAATAAAATCTGACAAGTGTCTTTCACATATATTCGGAATAAGCATGTGTAAGTAATATGAAACGTTCAAATATCTTTTGCGAGTTTGTTGTTTGAGATGTAGAACGCACTGAAAGCGGCCGCATAGAGAGACGCTGCAGCGCTGGTGAAGATTGTGGCTGTTTACAGCAGTTTGACTGATAAATATGAATTTGTAACTAAATTGTTAGCGCTGCCAAACAGCTTTTCCCGTTGTTTACATCCTTGTTTACGTCCTCGCTACAACATACCGTTAACGCTAGAAACTGTTCATGTAATTGATCAATTTTAACAAAAAAAAAAAAACATACAGGTTGTGGCTCACAATGCACAGCTTTGTCGGTTGGAGGAGTTTTTAGCACTTCTCTCTTTGTGTCTTGTCGTTTGGAAGCCCAAATACAGAAACAGAACAAGCTCTGTTCAAATAGCTGCGTTTGGACGGCATTTTAGCTTTCTCTGCTACATTACAGCACTACAGCACCTCTGGCCAAGCCCTGTTGCTGTGCAGGGTGTACGCATGGTGAATGCGCGTAACCTGAAGCGCTTGTGATCTCACTAGCCCGGATGTATTTTTTTGTAGTCCCCAAACTTCGTTCGCTGTAGGCTTTGCTAAGCTAACTCTGTAAAAGCCAATGTGTCCCTTTGCATTGAACTTTGAGCATATTACATTCAGAGATGTTGTTTATGTTCACACAGCTACATTACACATCAACTAAAGTTTAAAATATGATATCGTAGTGGACCAACGCTTTAATGTGAAATGTAATGTGAAAATGTCTCTTAGACCTTTAACTGGTTGTTCACTTGTGGTGTCCTTCGCTTGATCATCAGGTATTTGATTCTGGATCATGAGCCTGAGAAAGTCTACCCGACCCTAATTAAAAAACACAACATAATATTAATCATAATCAACTGCTGCATCAACATTTCTGACAAATCTGATATGGAGGAAATCTGAAACTGGATCTGAAGACTGAAAAAGTGGCAAACAAACATTTGATTCATTGTGCTCATCCTTAATCTTTCTCAGGGCCTTGTAGTAAAAATCCATAGTTGACTTTGAAAACAGAGTTATTCCCATTTTTCCCAAAAGACTTGCAGCAGAGGGAAATAAAGCTGAAATTAAAAACATAATAATAATGATAATAATAGTAATAATTTTCTGTCTGACTTTATACTGTTCATGTAAAAAAAATCTAATCAAAATGACATACCTAAAAGCAGAAAGAGAGGATTGAGTGGACTGATGTTGAAAAAGCGTTTGATGCTGGTAACAAAAGGATCATCAGGGTTGTTTATGGAGTCGAAATCAACGCTGAAGGATGAGCTGGCAACAACATCTAAACTGTATGGAGCGACAACACTGAAACACAAATAGGGGTTTCTTGTTAAATATATAATATGCTTGTGACAAAAGATTTATGATTATTATGTCTTATGTTATGAAGGAAAAATGTCACATACTCTTTTATTTTAACTGGCAGATTGTGGTCTCTCTTTTCCATATTTTTAAAAAAACGATCAGCATGTGTCATAGCTATGGGAAATATCTGAAACATTAAAAAACAATATAAAGTCAGCAACAAAAGTGTTAAAGTATAAGATAACGTAAATGTTACATAAAAGAAAACGTTTAACATCAACTGTGACATAACATGCTCAATTTTTTTTCAAACCTGTTAAACAATATTGCACTCCATTGTACAAATGAAGCACACAAATATTGTTTTATAAAAACATATTTTGTTATACAGATACAAAAGAAAGTCTCTCAGGTTTGGATCAACATGAGAGTGAGTACATTTTATATTTGGGTGAAGTGTCTCTTTAAAGACCTTCGCTGTACCTCCTTCAGTCGTCCACTGGTGAAATACGGAGAAAGTGAACTACGGATTCGTTTCCATCTCTCATCTTTAACCAAAGTTATTCCGTCAGCAAAAGGGCCAACCAAATCTGGATTTATATTCTGTAAAAAAAAAAAAAGAAGATGACTCCAAATGATGATTGATTGCTACTGGGTCTTAAATAAATAATTCTCTTTATGTTATTATGACGCTTCTAGTACAACTGTGGTGTCCTCACCCTTCTGTTAGTGAAGGTAGAATAACATTCTTTCACCATAATCGTTTTGATCATTTCCAGGTCAGTGACCATTAGTATCGGCAACCTTCCATCATAGATCCTGAGCAATGAAAGAAATATTGATCAGTTTGTAATCCTGCGATCTGTGCAAATAACCATTTCATTTAAAAGTGTGGAGTCAGCAAGTTTTTAAATTATATATTTTTTTTGTAGCAAGCATTCATTTGATTATAATTGACAATGAAGAAATTGATAATGTTACTAAGATTTCAATTACAAATATTTGCTGTCGTTTTGAACTTTCTACTCAACAAGACTAAGCAGAACAACTGTTTCTTAAGCAGCAAGTCCACTTATTAGAATGATTTTTTTATTACATAACTTTTTAAACAAATTCTTGAACACAGTAAATCATATAACGGATACTCACCCCCATACTTTTCCATACTTCTTAGAACAGTCCACGTCAAAATTACCTATGCCCTACAATACAATGCATAGAGACAATTAATTACAGAGAATCTTAAAGCTCCAGTATCATTTAAGTACACATTCTTATACCTTATATAATGAAATACTAACTTTAGAGTATGAGAAAATCGTGCCAACAAATGGCCAAGGTCTTGGTCCTGGAATTCCCAGTTTTTTGAAAAATCCATGTGGCCAAACACCATAACTACAGTGTGGTCAATAACATATCAGAATACATATGAGCTTCAGGGTATGATAAAATAATGCACAAATATAAGACAACACACAACTACCTATTTAAATCGTATCTTCTTTGATCTGTTTTGTAAATCAATACTTACATTAACAGGAGGGTTATGACCAGAACCACCAGAGTCCAGGTCACAGACAGAGACGAGAAATCAATCATAGTAAATCACTGAAGTTAGAGTAATACGAGAGAAAAAAAAACCATTAATCGTTTTAACGGGTTTTACACTTTTGACGGGTATTTTTTAAAAATATCTATTTAGAGTTATCGGTGTTAACGGGGTTTCCTTGTTATGAAGCACACATAAAGCGAAACAGTTAGTTTTAGAGTATAAAGTACGACGATTTCACTCACCACCGCTCCTCAGCACAGAGTTCTACTTCTGAGTCTTCACAAAACAAACCTGCTGTGCTGTGTTCTGTTGTACAAAAACAAGCCCTTCGTTGTAATTTCAGAGTTTATAGTGACACCCTTTGGACAAAAACCGAAACTGTCTTCAAACTGAGTTCGATATTTATGACTTTATGACAGACGTTTATTATTTAGGCCTACTGGCGCTGCTAGTTCCACAAATAATGTTGTCATGTCAATTGTCAAATGTTAATGGATTACAATCCATGTTTTGTTCCACTTCGAAAAAAATAAATATATATATATATATTATAGATGAGCAATTATTGATGCCAATCTGTATCAGTATTTTATATCTTTTGTGCAAACTACATAAAATCACACATGGTTCTTACACTTCAAACAAGAAGGTATATTAAAACTGAATGCCTGGAAGGAGATTTTAAAATAAGGATGTTGTTCATAAATTTAGTTTAGTTACATGTTAATTACAGTATTTGTTTACACATTAAAAAAATGTTTCCTCTACGTTTATTTGCTCCATGAATTATTGTGTATTGTTATTCCTTTTTATTTAGCTGAATGGATTTTTTTTCATTCACACTCTATTCTCCTTTGTGCAGATTATTGCAAAAATTAAAACTGTCCATGAACTCCCCAACATTCAGTTTTCAGTCAGCACAGTAATAGAAAAAAAAAAAAAAAAAATACAGCTATGGTATATTCATTGATGATTTGAAATGACTTTTTTCCCCCCCACAATCTGCATAAAATGTACAAAAAAAAAAAAGTTAGATACATGTGGTAGTAATATCAAGAAAACATCTCTGTAGTTAGAGGCATTGAAGTCAACAACAAGCATTTAATTTATCATAAAAAAATCTTTACTTCATGAACGTCCATGACATACACTTGTGCTAAAACACTTGGTGAGATTGAAACAAATATTTCCATAACAGTACACTCTTGTTTGATTACTGTATTTGTTGTGTTGGCATTTTCAAGAACTGCAAAAATTCATACTTCTCATGAAAGTACAACGGAACTACTGTACGTCACTTCTGAAGAACACTATAGCGAACGACAAAAATTAACTCTAAAATTGCACTGTGAAACGACACTTTTTACAAGCCTGTTAAAAAATAAAATAAAAGCAAATATCCAATCATACCGAAGTAAAGGAGAAAACTCAAATATTTATGGCTCAAGAGTGCAGAACGTATGTGCAAAGCAACTGCACACTGATCTCCTCACACACAATTCATACATTCGATCATTAAATAATTTCAAGTGAGTGTTTGCAGTTCCTAAGCGAGGCCGAACAGACAGGAACAAAAGTAAAAGCCAGAAAAAGAAAAAAAAAAGAACTTGAATGTTGACGTGTGTGTGAGAATGAGCAATGGCACAAATCACAACACATCTGGCACTGTCTCACCGTCCAATCACACAGAGGCAGAAAACCAGACCATTTCCAGTAACCTCCGTAGGTTTTTTTTTTTTTTTTGCTGGTGAGTCTATAAAAGAATATACTGAAAACATCCGTGCTTCATTATCCTGGTTGCATGAACGCGAATCAAATCCATTAGAGAAGATTTACATTTCATGACCTTTTGCGACCTCAAGTGCAACATGTGTATATATAGGGACACTGACAGTGAGATGAAATTATTCAGACAAGAGTATACAGTAATTACAGTGTGTTTTTCCACTTCGCCTTTTCCTCATGGTCATTTCAATGTGACGGGGCAGGAATGTTACGCGTGTATATGTGTCTCATCACATCGACCGGTGAGTCCTGCTTATTAAAAACCACAGACATTTATGCATCTTTCACAACCAAGGCTGCAAACAGGAGGAGGGACACGGTACAGTAAAAGTAACTCTTCGGTATTGGCGTATAAAAATCTTTTTTTTTGTTTGTTATTCTCCTCTGAATAATGATCGCTAATCGAGTACATTCAGAATCCAGCAACTCGATGAGCGTTCACACATGATGTCTCTCTTGTAGTGCTCGTGATGATAGTGCTGTGCCTAATCAGAGAAGATCCTCTGAAACTATGTTGTCCGAGCCACAAAGAGGGGTGCGGGTGGTCCTGTGTGTCACACGAATGAGGAGAAGCCTGTGACGGGAGTCCGTGAGCCTGGTGCGGGCTGGCCGGCAGGGGTGTAGACCCCACCAACACTGTGCTGCGTCACCACTGTCTGATAGTAGGACTCGTTGTCCCCGCTGGCACACTCCTCATAGGAACAGGCCAGCGTCTGCTTCAGCCCCTTCTGCTGCCGCTTCCACGAGTTGAAGTACGACGGGTCGCTCATGTAGTGATTCACGAACGAGTGTTTGATCGGCTCCTCTTCACACTCGCTGTCTGTGGCCTGATCAGTGGAGATGTTACAAGAGAAATCACACACTCGGAAGATTTATGTTGCAGTATACTGACAGTATAGGGTGATTCTATAAATGGAGGAACATTTGGTGTACAATGTGATGATTTCTTTCAGATTTTTTCAAATGGTTGCATTTGAAAATTTCCCCAGTACTGGGTTGTGGCTGGAAGGGCATCCGCTGCGTAAAACATATGCCAGAGTAGTTGGCAGTTCATTCCGCTTCAACCCCTCATAAATCAGGGACTAAGCCGAAGGAAAATTAATGAATGGATGTATTTGAAAATATTTGAATATTTTGTTACTCAAAGTCATGAATCACAATATGTTACAGGATGTCAAAAGTGGAAAATCACAAATTCTTGTCCAAATTAGTCAGTGTATTTTTCCGTCTTGTGTTATTATTGTGTTTTGTCTAACTTTGTTTAACTTCTTTAATTTATAAAAGCCCTAAAGAGATAGTTCACCCAAAAATGAAAATGTACTCATTACTTACTTCCCCTTGTGTGGTTTTAAACCTTTGAGTTTCTTTTTTTCTGCTGAACACTAAAGAAGATATTTTAAAGAAAGCTGAAACCTGTAACCATTGACTTGCAAAACAAAAACTACGAAAGTTAATGGTTACAGGTTTCCAGCTTTCTTTGTTTGCTTAACAGATGAAAGAACGTTAAACAGGGTTGGAACAAGTGAAGGGTGAGTAAATGATGACATAATTTTCATTTTTTGGTAAAATATCCCGTAAGCAGTCATTTTCCTGATTCTACAGCATTACATTGTTTAAAAATTACTTTTATCCCATTAAATATCTGTCCATAAATCTTGCATTAATTCTGTTATCACAACATACTTCACCTTTAAACTTATGGAATTATTGCCCACAGTTATGTAAGATACAGGAAATTATGTCACGTCCCCTCACTGTCAAGGTTTAACACTGTTCCCATGTGATGCATGCTCTCAAAACATTTTGATCTGAGAGGTTTTTACACCAAGAATTATTTAACAAAATGTCAAAACTTTTACCATATTATCAAAAGGAACACAGGCTTTAACTGTGTTGTGTAACTGATTATACTGATTGGTTGTTCAATAGTAATTTAATTATGATTTCATTAATGCTATGTACTGTTAGCATTAAACTGCTAGAAACTGGAAGTTTGGCGTAGAAAGTTTCAAATGGTCAATTCTGTTAGTGTAGAACAGAACTGATAAATAATACTACAAAGAAATCTCCTTTTCCCCATTAAAAGTAGAAAAAAAAAGAAAAAAAAAGAAGTGACCTGTGTTCGGCAATCACTGAATTATTATTAAAATTAAATATGTATTCAATAAGATACTGGAAAGAATTTATTTTAGTGAAAAGTTGTTATATTTGTAATGCAAATGTTTCTCCAGTTATAGAATCACCCTGTAAGCAAGAGCCAAAATTACACCCAGAATTAGAGTAAATCTGCATAACTGTACCTCAGACTCAGACATCTCTGCAGGTCTCTCTGTCAGCGCGGTGCTCTCGGTGGAAACCACACCATTGTAATTGCTACAGATATCTTCGTCTGAATAGCGCAGTCCGGCTGGATTGGGCCGTGGAGGAGATCTGAAGGAAAATAATAGGAAGTGTTAAAGCAATGCAAATACAAAATCTTGCTCTGTTGTGAGCCTCTTATGATTTTTGGCCTACCTTCCTCTATCCTAAGTGTCTTCAAATCCTAAGGCACCTTATATTGCAATGATTTTGTTAATCCAATAAGATGTGGACAAAGCCAAGTACAGTGTTTTAAGCTTGTCCACTACTTAAGAAGCAAGTTAAAAATGTACACTTTGGTCTTTTGATTCTTTCCGCTAATGAAGGTTTGGTCACTGCAGAGACTTTGCGTCCAAATTTTCTGAAACACTGAGACACTGTTTGGCGCTGAATAAAAGTTCCTTAATTCGCAAAAATAAAAAATAAATAATTGCTCGCTTGAGGAGGTTTTAGACTTGTGTGAAAAAGGCTTAATGTGAAAGAAAGAAACTTTGAAGTAGTGAACAATACACCCTTGTGACTAATCAGCTGTCTCCATTATGCTTGCTTTGTTTACTGTTGTTACTAGGTTACCAATAGTATAGTCAGCCACTCTAACGACGTGCTAGAAATGCACCTGAGAGTTTTGAGAGTTTTTGGTCAAGCAAATTCTCTTGACAAGAAAGAAAACAATGTTACAAAAAGTATATACAAGACAAATAAAATAGTCTTATAGTGAGCGTTTTTTAATTGTTATATTGTCTCTTTGTTTTTCTTCTGTGAGCAATTTAAACGTGAGATTGATTAAACATGATTCAATTTAGTCAGATCACAAAGAAAATCATTGTAAGCAAACAGCAAAAAGATATAGTAAATTTTAAGCAGGACAACAGTCCTGGACAGATTCTACAGAACTACACACTCCTGACTTGGATACAAAATATTCTGTCATTATTTATTCATTCTCATGGTGTCCCAAACCTGTATTACTTTCTTTCTTCTGCAGGAAACACAACATATTGAAGAATGCTGGTATCCAGCAGTTTTGGTGACCATTGATTTCAATTGTATGGAGAAAGAGGTGGGAAAATACAACTGAAAATCTTTTAAATCTTTTATGTTTCAAGGAAGAAAAAAGTAATACAGGTTTGAAGAACATTGGGGGTAGGGGTGGCTATGAGTGTCGGACAGAATGTTATTTTTTGTCTGAACTATGCCTTTAAGGTTGGGAACTGCATATTTCATATGAAAAATAATTCACGCAACCAACCAACTACACTCAAAAAATTATTTTGCTGCTTGTTCAACCTACTTATCTAAAATGAGCTGAAACACAATTCTTGAGATTTTTTGTGGACAACTGAATTGTTTTGTGTTTAATCCACTTAAATTTGTTAAGTTGTAATTGATTTGTGTTTTGACAAGATGAATGAATTGTGTGGAACCCAACATTTTTTATAGTGTAGTCGATTTGCCAAGTTTGTGTATCTAATCAGTCATAATAAAGAGATAAAGCTTGTTTCAATTGCTTTCTAAAATCATATTAATGAGGGGTAATTTACATTTGCCAGCTCAACTGAGTTGACAAAAAAATCTAATTTATTAACAAATACTTTAATAACAATAATTACATGTTTGCTGTAATAAAAAAATTACAGTAACCAAATATGGGCTCATTTAAAAACTGGTTAAACTAGCATGAAATGGGTTTTCATTCTGAACTATACAAATCCAGAGTCGGCTGACATGAACATAAGCTGCTTTTGAACAGTACCTGGTGCCATTCTTCCTCAAGAAGACGCCCTTCACATGAACAGGCCTGCTGTTGAGCTCCAGAGCAGTGAATCCTCCATTGTCCAGCGTGACCGTCTCCTCCACCGTGGACACAGCTTTACCTACAGCAGTCAGCATATCATCATCACAGCAAAAACATCACCTGGGTCAAACTTTAATCACGGTTTGCTGGACGGAGTGGGAGTTTGAGTGGGTGGACGTGTTTATCTGGATGAATATGCATGTGGATTTATAGAATATAATGATTATGTGCGGGAGGATGGATGGATGGATGTGTTGTTAGAAGGTTGAAGAGCTTCGCTTTAGGTCACCTGTTCCACAGCTCTTGTACTTCCTATTCTGTCCGTGCAGGACAAGACCAAAAACCACCAGCAAAAGTAGGATCAAGCCACACAGTGCCAGCACGATGAGGAACCACCACTCCTCATAAAACGGGGTGTCCACTTGAGCTGTTTAAGAGAAAAAACAACAACAAAGATTTAGGGAAATATAGGGAAGTTGATTGTTCACATTTTCTACATGGTTTTTGCTTGCACAATATCTGCAGCCTCAATAGGTCTGTTTACCTGCAATATTTTTCATTATTTTGAGTGAATTCACTCAAATTTTAGATTCGAAAAAATTCTGCTGATATGAATCATAGGTTTTGTAATATAAAATAGTTTTCATTTATGTTATTTAAAATGTTTAGTGTACAGAAGACTTCTTCAGGAAGTTTCCACATTAGTTTCCTGCACACATGTAGTGCTGTAGTCCATAATCACTATTTTCATAGTTTACACAGAGACATAACATGTTAGTTTTCAAAGTATTGCATTAATGTTGCCAAATTTCATAAGTTTTCTGTTTTTTTTGTTATAAATGGTGCCTAAACATTATTAAACTCAATTTACACTAATTTATTAAGTTTATTATATATATATATAAACACAGAGGGTTCATTCAATATCACAGGTGATAATGTCCCTATGATAAACAAGCTCATTTTTGCCTTCCTGAGATTTTAGTAAATATTAGTATTTTTGCAAATGTTTAGTAAATAAAAACTAGCAAATTGAGAAGACTGATTAAGTCATCAAATCACATGCCTCTTCTAAACAGAACAGAAATTTTGGAAGGAGCTCAACTGAATCATAGTGATTACATGAAGGGTTTTCTTCTATATTGAGACACCAGTTTGATTATTAACAGATATTTAATTCCATGTGAACAATTAATAATTGAGTGTTGATAAGTGGTTGCTATTTGTGTGCTGGGTGATTTCATTATAGCTTTAAAAAAAACTGAAATACACAACACAAAATTCAGTTCTCAGAGGGGCCAATTATGCACTAAAATAAAATATTTATGGCAGATCCAAACCGATTATCTTGAGTTTACGTAATAGTAATGCTGATAGTCACCAATTTAGAAGGTATTTTCTGATATGAGAGAAGGAGCAGTGATCATCAACCATATTTAGAACAGCAGTGGCACATGTTTACTGGCCCTCGTCCTATCTGCTCATCTCTAGTGCTCTAGAGCAAAGGAGAGCGTGGTCCAAATGTGCCAGAATTCTCCAGTCATTCCTGACAGCCGCTGATGGACCACTCTGACAGCAATACTAAGCTGCAGTGACATCAACTCACAGACAGATTGCTGCATGCCTGTGGTATGAATATTTCAGCCCCGTAACATGCAAGATGCTGATAACATACTTTGCTTTTCATTTACAAACAGACCTCTAGGACTTGCACCGCACTGCATTAATTACTTGCTGAGGCAACATGAGGGCTTTTCTTGCACTAGCACTCGTCAATGGCCATGAAGACTGAGCGAGGCGGAGAAGAAAGCTCTCATCTTTGTCAGCGTCATACTTTTCTAAAAGCTGTAATACTTTAGATTGTAACAATGAAATCATGCTTTTAAATGACCGACAGCACTGTTGGCAAGGTCAAAACTGGAATCACAAACCATGCATCGTGACTAAGTATATAAGTATATAATCTCATATACTAGATATAAAAAAAATTATATATATATATATATATATTATCAGCAACAAACTAATAACGGTGAGACTGTATAAACATCTGAAAACCTTTTGAACAGCATTATGATTATATCTCAGCTGTAATATTCAGGCAAAGGTCTTGACTATATTTGTTTAACACCCGAATCTTGCTTCATGTTCCTTTTAAGGCACTGAAGCCTTTGTTGATTAACGTCCTCCATACAGCAATAGGACAAACTTGTTGTATTATCTGTGATAAGGCTGGTAGTTGAGAGTCCATGAGCAACAAATTTGAATGTAATTGCTCAACCACAGGAAAACATAAGATATAACAAGACAATCTCAATGAGTAAACATTTATAAAAGCTCTGAAGTATTGCAAACCTGTAATTCATAAAGGCACTTAAAAATAATTCTATTATTTGAAAAGACTCAGGAATTTTGTCTTGTTTTGTAATAGTTATGTTCTTATGTCAAGATACTTGCCTAAAACGTCCAAAACAATTTGATAGTGCAGTAAAATATATAAAAATATATATTATTTTCTTTGTGGATTGTTTATCCCATTGCTAGACATTTTCTCCCATCTGTTTAAGGATAAACTTCCTTATCCCTTAAAAGACAAACTGTCTTTTTAGCATCAAAACAGTACTGTCTGTATTTACTAAATATGAGAAGATTAGAATAGCAATAAAAGGGTGAGCAGCAATCTTTGTACCTGACCTTACTGAATATGCATTTGTAGGAGTTTCTTGGTCAGACACCAAAGGAGAGTATTTAAATTATTTATGATTTACTAACCTTTACGTTCCACAAATAATAGGTTTTTGTGCCATTATTCAATGCCTAAAAAAACATCCCTTAAAATGTTGTGATTGTAGTGCCTTATCCTGGCAAAAACTGCAGCAATTTCAGAGAACAGAATTTGTGTGGTATAGACCATTTTGAGGGATGTAAACAAAAACAATGGTCCTAACGTACTTCCTGTTTTACATTTTTAATTTCCATAGCTTCTGAGAATCCAAAAAAGTCCAAATGTTGATAAAAAATCCTATGGCAGCTGTTTTAACGTAAAGTTATTATTGAATTGCCTCTTGTTACAGTTATGAAATTGTTTGACAACAAGCAGGAAATTTTCATGGGCCAGTGACATCACCACATTGAAATGGTCTATAAGGCTGAATATTGTTTCCACGTGTATTTATTTGGAATGCCAGAGGAACACATCGTCCACATCGTGTTGTTTTCTAAATATGCTTTTTTTATTTGCTTCAGGAATTAAAAGACAACTTGGAACAAATAAGTGAGTCACGTAATACCAGCATGATCTTAGTTCCCTCAGATGTGTGATCTGTTCCCCTCGTGCCTGAACTGTCAAAACACAGTTGTCAAAACATACATCTTGTAGAACATCTAAATACAGTCGGATATGGCAAAAAATGTTCGAGCTGAGTGCATGGGTACTGTCCAGTAAAAGTAAGTTTTTGTTATTGTCTTGTCTATTTTGTTAATATGCCTATTATTTGTCAAAAAATAAATTAATAAAATTATATAGACCTAAATAAAATAAAATTATACTTTTTATTCTAATTATACTCATGAATTATACTCAATGTGTAGCTTAGATGATTTTAATAAATGAAGAGATTTTTTTTTATGAAGTAGGCTAACTTTGACATCATGAATATTGATTATTTTCTTAGAACCCCCCATATTTGTCTAGTACCCCCAACAATAGGTAGAGAAATGCACCAAGCCATGAATATCGATTACTTTCTTAGAACTCCCCCATATTTGTCTAGTACCCCCCCTTACCCGTGGTAGAAAAATGCACCAAGCCATCACCTGTACCTTATGAGCATTGGCTCTGCTTAATTGCCAATATGCTAATTTGTTATGTGCTTCTAAAGTTAGTCGATATGTAAATGAGATCTTACATCTTTGTTCTTTAATGTGTAATGTGTTTAATATGTGCATTGTCTGTAAATCATCTCCAGAAATGTCCACGCCCATTAGCATTGCTTTAGAATCACGCAAATTTGCCCTGTTTGGTAAATCTGACCCTTAATATCCTGTGCCATTTTTCTATTCAAGCAAATGTATCTTTAAACAAGGGTAAACAAGAGTGGTACTTTAAACACAAATGGGTGTTCACCACAGTTTAAGTAAAAATCTCAAAGACATTGATGGGAGAAACAAAGGATTTTGAAACGTGCTTTGCAAAGAATGATTCACTGTTTGAAAGTGTTTGAACTGTCACAACAGTGTAAATGCAACAAAAACTGATTGAATATGTAATCCGTTAAATACAATAAACAAATCATTTAATACAATTAAACTATATATGGATGGTTCATTCCACTGTGGTGACCCCTGATAAATAAGGGACTAAGGCTAAGGAAAATGAATAAATGGATGAACCATATATGCACAGGCAAGTAGAGTTTACAACCTGGCATCCATATTACATAGTTTTTCAGTATTTTTTGCCAATGTGTCATGAGTAACCAGAAATATAACATAATAATAATATTATATGTATTATATTTATAGCTATATTACATTAATTTTATATATTTCATATTTGTTTTTCCTCCTTCTATGAAACATATTAGAGTTTTATTAAGCCTGGCCAAGAAGACAGTTCATAAAGGTCACGTGGGTGTAAAAAGTCACATTACAGCTAAATAATATCAACAGTGACCGATGACATGTCCGAATATCTGATGACTCATCACTGTGCAGAAGCGCATGGAGAGAGTATGATTACCTGACATGGCAGCAGAGGGCGCACTCGGCTCACCGTAGCCAAACTCATTGATGGCCAGCACCCTGAACTGATAGCTGATTCCCTGCCGCAGACGGTCCAGACTTACAGAGTGAGAGGTGCTGGTGGGAGGCAGGTGTCGCACAAACGTATCCCACAACCCCTCGTCTGTGGAAAGCAACGTCACTTTCTATGAAAATGTCACCATGCACTTGGAAGTACTGCGTTCATTACACTTAGCAGAGGCTGACATCAAGAGTAGCTGTTTCACTGCCTGACGAGCAGTGCTGTTCAATGTGAATCAAAGTATGATGACATGGAAAGGGCAGTTATAGAAATGAATCCCACCAACAATGGCAAGTAAATGTTCAGTGGATGATTTCAGGCCAGCAATCAGAGCATTAAACGAACACTCGACAACAAGCAAAGGGGATTAGAAAATAGTTTCCGTTATTAGCAACAATACATGGTTTGAACTGGAAAAGTGAAAAAACAAACAAACTGTATAACTTGCACATATTCTAGTGACTTTTACCTCAGCGGAGAAAAAAATAAATAAATGCATTTTCTTTTTCTGTAACTCCTTGTGGAGACAAACCACCAAAATATGGATACATTATAAAAAAAAATCATAAATGTTCAACAGGTTATTGGCTCTACTTGATGCTGATGATGATGCTGAGTGATAAAAATGATCCACATTTTTCAAATATGCAAGGAAAAAATAAACTTTATGGGAAAAAATGGGTAAAACTCAGATGGTTGATAAGTGGTTGGCAGATTATCTAGTTTGCAGGCGTGGCAAATATTGGACATTGACAGCAATAAAACAGCATTTATGTGATTCCTTGTCAAATCTAAGACCTACTGATATTACATGAAAATAATGACTATACAGGTTAATATACAGCTAACTTATGAGGTAAAATCAATATGCAATACATTTTTTAGTAACATCATTATCCATTTTAGTGTTATTTTTGTTGTATTAATACATGTTTTTCAGACTTTTTATTAACATTTTAAATGTACATTTTAAAATATTTATTCTACCTTTGTTTTTGCTTTCAAGTTTTTAAAATATGTTGCTATGTGCTTTTTATTATTATTTTTTCCCTACATCGATATTTTTAGTAACTGTATCAGTTAGCTGCATGGATCCTTCAGTATCTAGATTTTAGTTATTTATCTAATATTTCATGTTATATTGATATTTTATTTCAGCCATATGCCAGACGCCAATTATTACTCTTATCTGTTATTAATATATTTCGCTCATGTAGCTAATCATAACATTGATGATACCTTATAATTTAATTAGTAAAACTCAGTATTTGCAGAGTCCTTTCCCATTAATAATAAAAGCAGCTAAAAAAGTGTAGAGAACTTTGGAAGCACTTTGATCTCTCTTGCAACTTTAAATTGAAGTTTTCAATTTTAGAAGGCTGAAATATACTTGTGTTGAAAATTTAATGTATCAATAATCACCCCCTCACCAAGTTAAATATAACTTAAAGGTTGCCAAGCTGCTTAGTTTATTAACTTGACATTACTAATACATGGTCGCATTTTAATTTTTAAAAATAAAAATAAAACAATGTGTACCTGAGGGACGTGCTTCAATCACATAACCCGTCACATGTCCTGCTCCTGCTTCCCCTGCTGTCCACTGGATGTTAAGCATAGATCCTGTCTTTGTGATTGACATTTCTACAGGTGATCCGGGAGATCCTGCACACAGAGGAGAGCATGCAGTGAAGCCTGCCAGATATTGATTCACACACAGGTGGATTTTTTTCACAGCCTGGATTTCAGACACCTCTCGCCGAGGAGCAGGTAATGGAAGCTGTGCTCAGCCACCCTCAGACTTTCTGCTGATCTGTTTGTTGTTGTGCTTGTTTGGTTGTGGTTGTGTTGCTCACCTTTGACAGGACCCGCTGTGATATTGGCCTCTGCCTCAGGCCCGTAGGCAATAGTCTTGGCCTGCACGCGGAAGCAATAGGTCATGCCTTTGGTCAGGTCACGCACCTTTAGCCAACGCTGCCAGCTGCCACGAATATCCACCGTTACCACTTTAGTCACACCTGATACACACACACACACACACATACACACACACGCACACGCACACACACACACACACGCACGCACGCACGCACACGCACACACACACACACAATTACATACTACCACACAACAACAACAACAAACATTGCTATGCTACAGAATCTGCCTTCCTGCAGCGAGTTTGTCTCAAAATCAATTACTCAATTAATGTGTTATAAACTATAAACACTGACATTATTAAAGCCAGACATTTTCTGCTCCGGGGTTTGAGAAATCTTAACAAAGCGCCATGGAAACAGTCACTAGAAAATGAGTTGTATATAAACAACTCATCATTAAACATCAAAATAGAATTCAATTACTACTGCCGATGTTAAAAAAAGCCACTGTTAGAGCAATAACATTATGAAAACAGATTCTGATACAGTGGAAAAATGCACTACTGTAGAGTTCTGCTGGTTCTGCAAGTATTTTTCACATTACATTTGTCCATAGAGATTTAAAAAATTATTTGTTAAAGTGTTGTAAGCCATGAGTAAAACCATGATTTGAAGCAAAGAAGAAAAAAAGTCAGACAACAAGATGCATGTAGTGTCAAAATATCCGTACTTTTAATGACAGAAAGATATACAATCCCATAAATATAAAACTATTATTTTAAAAGATGTTGATTTTATCTAGAGACAATACATTTAAATGTATTGCAAAATGATACGGTTATTTTTTTAAATGCATTTTGACAGCATTGGGAGACTGACCTTATGTTGGTTGTTGTGCTTTAAAAGTGGGTGGAGCTAACAAGCTCATTGGGTAAAATTAATTTTATGCGTTTATGATACTAAAGGCAGGCCTACACAGTGTAATTTTTGCTGCTGTAGTCCAGCTTGTGTGTGATTTTTTTTCACATGGAAATCTTCAGTGCTCAAATGGTTATGGCTCATATCATTAAGATTAAGATGTGTTTGATGGCACCTGGCATTTAAATCTCTTTTGTCTATTTACAAACACTTTTATCTGCATGTAAAGACCTTTTCTGATGTTGCACTCTAATATTGCACAATTTACTGATGGTATAGTCAAAAAGGCAAAAAATAAAAATATAAAAATCCTGCACAAATGTTAAAGCAGTGAAATCAATTAAATGAACTTTACTTTGAGTAATGCAAGTAAAAACATACTTTATTTCTTTTCTTTCACTTAATGAGGTTTTAGAGCATATGAACATGAAAGGAGACTTGTATTTCTGTTCTAATAGCTACACCAGTACTGGTAAGAAAACATTTGGTTTTCCAGAATAAATTTCACTGTTAAATAGGATTATTTAAAGAACTTTATATAAATGCAAGGTGATGGATTTAACAGAAGTTTATACCATCGAATAACAACCTCAGAGCACACAGTAGGTCTGTCTGTAATGGTTTATAGCTCTTTGTTAAAAATCAATTTCCTGTGGAGAAAATGAATGCAGGTTTTGACTTCGGAATAGTGTATTCAGCTATGACTAACCTTGAATAGGGGCGGTGGGCTCATATACCACCCTGTACCCTTCCACCACACCGTTGGGAGACAGAGGGAAACCCCAGGACACGTTCAGAGTGCTGCTGGTCACCTCAGAGAAACTGATGAAGCTGGGGGCACTGGGCGCTAAGAGAACCCACACAGTTTAATCAATGCAACAAATACACACTCATCATAAATGACACGAAACACAATTGAAGCAATCAGCTGCTTGAGACTGTGTTTGTGCTACTCTGATTCTACCTTGATTAAGCAATGCTCTTGTGCATAATGGAACCACAAGATCTTGACCACATTTCAACTTCACTTCAATTTTAAAATCAAATGCATTGCAAAAAGCCATACAGTCTAGACAAGAGCCTTAAATAATGAAAAAACTGGCAAGCTTAAATTTTTTTTTTTTTTACATTTGAACTACCAAGGCAGTCATTTTGACCATTTTAATAACTATCAGCTTGTGTGACGTCATGAGAAGCGGCTTCCGGGTCCAAACGCTAAGTCAAACTGTATGGGGAGACTCAACAAATGGTAATAATAAATGTTTAAAAAGCAATGTAAGACTTTCAAAGATCACGATCGCAATATATATGTACATGCCTAATATCCAATGGCCAGAAAGTGATACATTTTTTATAAATTGTTTAAATATTGGTGTCTGTGATGCAGCAAGTCTAGAGACTGTTGTGTACACTGTTACATGCCTCCCCTATCTACGGCCAGGGAATCACACAACAAAATAACATTCATTCATTCATTTTCTTTTCGGCTTAGTCCCTTTATTAATCTGGGGCCGCCACAGCGGAACGAACCGCCAACTTATCCAGCATATGTTTTACACAGCGGATGCCCTTCCAGCTGCAACCCATCACTGGGAAAACAAAATAACATAAAGGGGAAAAATAATAAATGAAATTTAGCGCAATAAAATTTTTGAGACCAATTATGATAACTAACTATGAACTACAACTGAACTAAAATGTCCCAGCACTCCAACAATCACTCACACCAAATGCAAGGTACAAAAAAAAAAGTACATTTATTTAAAGATTAACAAATAATAAATGACAAAGGTAATGGTAGGCTTCAAAAATACTCAGGAGGGGATAATGCCAAAACAACAAACAAAAGTTCTAACTGATAAGGAAGCAACTTTCTAAACTCTCAAAATAAAATTAAAAAGAAAATCAGAGCATAAACAGGAGAAAAATAAAATATAGCAAACAAAAAGTGGCATCCACCTCCGTACTGCTCCAAAAAGTGGAACCAAAACCAAAAATAGAAAGTAGAAATTACAAATGGAACTTAAAGTCAAATTTTTACAAAATCACTATATTGTTTACTAACAATCGGATTTGTAACTTTTCTACAAGAATCTCAATTTTAATAGGTAGTCTGGGGCAGGAGAACCAAGTGAAAGCAGCCTTAGCCAGGTAGTGTTTGGCACGATATGACTAAAGAGTGGGCATAAATGAATATTTTCTCAATTCAAATGAGTAGTGGTTGGACCCTGAAACAGTATTCCATAAGTCAAAACTTAACAAGTGGATACCTTGATTATCCTAAATGTGGGTATATTTGATTCCGACATTGTTATTTGTTACAATTACACAGCACAAAATATTTCTAAGTATTTTAACCTTGAATGGCCATAATGGTCAAATTGACCACATGTATTTCGCTATACTTTTTTCCTGTGCCTTTAAATATAACAACTTTCTGCTAACACAAACATAACTTCTGTTAGCAAAAGCACAACTTTCTGTTAGCGAAAACACAATTTTACTTCAGACATGTCTTTTAAAGTTTAAAAGTGAAAAACGTAAAAAAACGTTGGTCTAGTAACTCTTACACAATTATATGCAGTATTAGAAAAAGGCACTATTAGAAAAAATATATCTTATTTTTAGGTTAAAGACATTCAAAGTTTCAATAGAAGGTTTGAATGTTAACATGATGTGGCAAATATTTTCTATTTTAGTTTGAAATGAACGGTCAGAATTTCAACTATGGCCATTCTAGTAGTTATAGAATTCTTGTAGTTCCAGTGTTCAAAACAACAAGTTTTCATTTTACTGTTAGAAAAAATATTTATGCCATATATGGCAACATTTTTTAGATATATTTTCAATAAATCTTAAATAAATAGTTTAATATATTTTAGTTTAATACATAATTGTAACTTTTCGTATTAATCAATGCACATTAATAAAACAAATGAATTGGCATCCAGTCACAGGTGTGAGAAAATGTGGTTTGTCCAGTCAGATTTAATCAGTCTAATTCATTAATTCATTTTCCTTCAGCTTTCTCCCTAATTTATCAGGGGTCGCCACAGCAGAATGAACCGCCAACTACTCGGGCATATGTTTTACGCAGCGGATGCCCTTTCAGCTGCAACCCAGTACTGGGAAACACCCATACACTCTCACATTCACACACACACTCATACACTACAGCCAATTTTAGTTCATCCAATTCACTTGCAATTCACAGCGAATGTGTTTGGACTGTGGGGGAAACTGGAGCACCCGGAGGAACATGGGGAGAACATGCAAACTCCACACAGAAATGCCTCCTTGTCCAGCCAGGACTCGAACCAGCGACCTTCTTGTTGTGAGGCGACAGTGTTAATCACTGAGCCACCGTGCTGCCCTCAAGAGTCTAATATGTTTAATAATTAAAAAACACAGCGCTTCACTCTCTCAGTGAATTTACAACACCAGTTATGCAAATCCGTCCTCTTACCCAAACATACCTTGTTGCTTTAGGAAATGCTAAAGAGAGGTAGAGCTGCTGAGTTTCCTCTGTTTGAACAAATAAGGTCACATCCAGACCATTTGAATAATTCTCAAATGTGGGCAACGAGCCCCTCCCTGAAGCCTGGGGTCAAATCATTCCCTCGCTTGTGTGTAATTCAGTCCGACAACATTTACAGACTGAATGATTTAATGCAGAACACATGAATTGCTAATGTGAATGATGCAATGGCGACATAACGCCACACGCTCCAAAATATGATCAGGTGTTGACCTGGTTTTCATGCATGGAGAAGAACACAATATGGAAGTGGACGTGCTGCCCTTGGCGTTCTGTCTGCAGTCAGATTTATCGGTTAGCTGGTAAAGGTGTAACAGTTTGCTCTCAGTTCAGAGGGGGGACTCTGTCATTACCTCTGAATGTGAGTTTAATGGCCGTTTGGATGATTTGTGTATCCGCTCACCTGCCTGAAGAGTGCGCCCCCTCCTGGGCTCGCTGAACGGCCCGTCTCCTGCAGCATTGAAGGCCAACAGTTTGACCATGTAGTATGTGTAGCTGGTCAAGTTCTTCAGCCTCATGTTGGTTTCCGGTCGGAAGAGGATCTTCACTCTCTCCGTCTCATTCTGACTGTCCATCTCCCAGTAGAGGATCTACAGCCAAACAGAGACATGTAAATGAAAGCTTTGTCTGCAACAGCAACCTGAAACCCTTTCAGCCCTGACTGGATACACAGTAGAAATGATTGAATATTATAAAATAAAATTAATCAATGGTTACACTTTAAGGCTTTTACACTTTAATGGTGACACTGTTACAGTGTATTACTATTCATTTTTACTACTGATTACATATATTTAATATATGGTTGGGGTTAGAATGGGGGTTAGCTTTAATTATGCATAATACATTGTAATTACTATAGTATGTACATGGAACATGGGTAACTACTTGACCTTAAATTAAAGTGCTACCTAATTAATTAATGAGAGATAAATAATAAAAAAATAACCCAGTGAACTTTTAACTTATTTTTAGGCCCATACGGAATCTGCGGGCACAAATTTTTGAGCCCATCATTCAGTCTTTTTATTTACTTATGTAAATGTGTGTGTGTGTACATATATATATATATATATGTATATATATATATATATATTTTTTTTTTGTGTGGATATATTATATGAGAGACTTGCTTTGTTTCACAAAACAGTGTTTTTAATGTGATTTGCATTGAAAACCTTTAATAAAACGTAAAAGGTTATTATTATTTTATTTCATGTGTTAAATTTTTATTGACTATACCCTCAAAATCATTCCACATAAATTCTGTGCTGAAAGTGCAAAAAATGTCAGCAGATTCTCTCTGGCCCTGTTTATTGTTAAACCTTTTAAACCACTAACAGACTTGACAATATCAGAGTTTCCATTTTCCGCCATTTTGTGCTTTAGCATAAGACACTAACCTCAAAACAGACACCACATGGCATTTCTCAAACAGAGTTTGATGTATTTTCATAATATTATTGTTTTTAAAGACTGAATGAGAGATTCACTAAAATTTCACAATATACATTTGTTGTATCCTAAACACTGGCACTAAATATAAAAATAATGACATGCCTCAATGCCTCTAAAGTTTCCCACCAGAGGAAGTGACATCACTTGGAGCAAGTTGCATGCTTTTTCTATCACTGCATTAAATATTGTTATACCTTTTTTAAAACAGATGCAACAGAGCTCACCAGAACATAGGGATGGACACACTGAAATTACAAATTATACAGAAAATATATGTTTCATGCAATTGTTTATAAAACTTATATATATATACATATATGTATATATATATAGGCTGACCGACTAACTAAATTAATGGATGAGCTACATTCAATACACAACCATCTTCTTCATATGATCCAAATTTGTTTATATGTGGCCATATAAACTCTTTAAAAACATCTGAAATTTGCAAGGGGTTTTGGCCTGAAAAATTCACTGAAAACAACAGGGGTCTCTGGACTAACATGAATCCACCATATTACTGCCAGGACATTTTTATATATCAATTCCATATATATTTCAGCAGACACTCACTTAACCCTCACCTGTGATCATTAATTCATGTCCCCCAATGGGCAGTTCTATAAAACATACCATCTAACACCATAATCTAATACAATAAATCCATGGGAAAGAAAAGGAAGCAGAAGGCTCCAGACTGTAGTTATTCTTTCACCCCGGAGAGAGCTTGAAATGACAGTAGAGGTAAAGGGGAGGAGAGAAAGAGGACAGATAATAGGAGTATGAGGGAGACTGGACGAGGTGGGTGGTTCAGGGGTGTCACCTTATATCCCTGAATGATGCCATTTTGGGTCTCGGCGGGTGGAGGCTCCCACTGCACCTCCAGCTGAGTGGATGACAAAGTGTTGATCTGGATGTTCTGCGGAGCCACTGAGGGGGCTGAGAAAGAGCAGAGGAGATACTGTAAATACATCACACACAATCCCTCCAGCGATTTCGCTACAAAAGACATCAAATGCACCCTGCAGAAACCAAAAAATAAATAAATAAAAAAAAATTGTAAAACAAAATAAATGATGCACTCTTACTGCTATAGTCTGGAAGTGTTTTAAGTCATTCTAAAACTCCATGACTTTCTGACTTTTGAAGAACTCAAAAGAAGCCATTCTGAGTAATGTTCATACAAAGTCAGTAGTAACCAAACCATGTGCTAAAATACCCATGCAATCAAAACTTGAGTTTACCTTTTGATTTTATGATTCATATTTTAGCCACAAAATATTAGTATGCCCCAAAACAATTACAATTAAAGTCCGTGTGGAATCAAATTTACAATGTTTATTTTGCCAGCGGGGCGTCACGGTGGCGCAGTGGGTAGCACGTTCGCCTCACAGCAAGAAGGTCGCTGGTTCGAGCCTCGGCTGGGTCAGTTGGCGTTTCTGTGTGGAGTTTGCATGTTCTCCCCGTGTTCGCGTGGGTTTCCTCCGGGTGCTCTGGTTTCCCCCACAAGTCCAAAAACGTGGTATAGGTAAATTGGGTAGGCTAAATTGTCTGTAGTGTATGTGTGTGAATGAGTGTATGTGGATGTTTCCCAGTGATGTGTTGCAGCTGGAAGGTCATCCGCTGCGTAAAAAATATGCTGGATAAGTTGGCGGTTCATTCCGCTGTGGCGACCCCGGATTAATAAAGGGACTAAGCCGAAAAGAAAATGAATGAATGAATTTTGCCAGCGCACATTGTTATTCTTTAGGTGAACAATTAATCAGTGCACATGTTGCACTCTGGCACATGTTTTATGTAGCTTTAAAATTCTAATTTAGAAGTTATATGGGTCCCACTTTATATTAGGTAGCCTTAACAATTATGTACTTACATTGAAATTAACAATTTGCTACAATGTACTTATTGTGTACAGGTTTTTATATTGTACTTATGACTGCTTAAATACCTGCATGTAATTACATCTGTAACTGTAATTAATTTCTATTAATTTACATTTGTAATTATACTGTTGAACCCTCCCTTACACATTAACCCACCCTTAAACCTACATTACAAACACCTACATTATGAATACAGTTAGTACATTGTATATATTTTTTTTGATGCAAGTGCATAGTAGTTGAGGCCACCTAATATGAAGTGGGACTGATATATGCATATAAGATATATTAAACTTTCAGAAATCTCTCAATTCCAACAATATTTGTCAATAATTTTGATGACATCACTCTGCACTTCATCTTCTAGTCAGAGATTCTGATTTAAATGCTTTTTAGAATCTGAAGTGCCCCTCCCTTACACTATAAATAGATGAAAAACTCACACAATTACTAATTCCAGTATTGTAAATGGCACATAGTGAATGATATATGTGATGAACAATTCACACAGTCTAGTTTCGCATTAGGGTCACATAAATCAACTCTAAGTGTTAATAAATACACAAAAATACACCTAAAACAAACTCAGTATTATTATTAGACTGCCCGTTATAAGCTCTGATATAAACAAAATGCTATAGGGCATTTTAAACAGGAGCTGCTCAATATGATTGTCTTGCCCTTTAGAGCAAATTACATCAACCATTGAATATTGCTGTGTGTTTCAAAGCACTTTAAATTCCTGTTCTGATGCCGAAATTCATATCACATGCACTCTTTGCAGGCTCTTTCTTGTGTACTTGTCAAAACTGAAGTATACTCCAGGCTTTATCATCAGAAAAAGAAACAGACATGGATCATGAACATTAAAAAAAGATTTAAAGATATCTGGCAGTCTATTTTAAGCACCAGGAGGAAACCCACGCAAACTTGAGGAGAACATACAAACTCCACACAGAAATGCCAACTGACTCAGCTGGGACTCGAACCAGCGACCTTCTTGCTGTGAGGTGACAGTGCTAACCATTGAGCCACCGTGTCGCCTTGTTTTCAATTATTAATTATATTCAGTCATAGCATGAACAATACAAGAAATTTATATGCTAAGTACTGACCAATAAATAGGACAAAAAACCAGGACATTTGCATAAAACTGATTTGTCAAAATTAACATTCACCTCCTGCCACAGTATTTGTACTTCCCTAGAGTTTACGCCTACTTTAATAACCCCCAGGAAATAAAACAAAACCCATATAAATTATTAGAACATGCATAATATAAACAACAATATGCTTTTGCAACACAGCGATGGAGAAATATCTCATCTGCTAAATAGCAATTTCATATTTATGATCTGACTATAATTGATTTTATCCTCAATGTCTGTCATGACTGCAAAAAGATGATAAAATTGATGTAGAAACAAGTCGTCATCATCATTTGGCTCTTAAAGCTGCCGTATGTAACGTTTATTCAAAATTAGCTCAGTGTATTTAATGAGCGAGTACATCATGCACCCATCTTCCAAACGACGTATGTTCTTGAGCTGAAAAACTACAGTGAGCCTATAATAAGTGTATTTTATTTTCGTCAGGTCGATCCCTGCTTCTACTTGTGTGACTCATTTCCACAAAGAGACAGAAGCAGTTCTGCAAGAAAAAAAAAAGAAAAAAAAAAGTAATAACTGCTTGGGTGTCAAAAGTTACATACTGTAGCTTTGAGTCAGTGGAAAAGCACCTATAGCATTAATTCCTGAATGAGAACCAGTACCAGTGGAAAAGTGATAAGAGATGAACACTGACTCCAATGTGACGGCTGCCCTCTGTTGTGTCTCCGTTAAATGTCATTCATTAAAGGGTCGAGAAATACATAAACCTCTCCGTCATAAATCACGGCACCAGATGCAGCTGCGCCAGACAGCAATCATCAAAAAAAAGAGAGCGAATTTAATAAGACCAAACCTGAAAGCAGAGCTAACTCCAGGAGCATGACAGCTCGTCTATTTTAGGGGCTTGAAAGTTGAGTTTATGCGTACTAAAGCGGGGCTGAATCATTTATGAGCGGGAATGAATTACAGCTGTGGACAGTGGGGTTCAAGAGGGGCCGACGCAACAGACTCTACTCAATGAGCTGTTACAATAAAGTACACACATCTCATTGAGCTGTCCTGCTGTCTACACTGGCAGCTGCACTTGCAAAAAAGATAGCTTTTTAATCAACATTGAGGGTTTCGTGGAGAACCTTTAACATTCACAGAAACTTTTTATTCCACAAGCTTCTTTAAAGTAGAAAAAGGTTCTTTAGTCTATTTTAAATTGTTCTTCACGCTGAGACGGAAAGGGCTATTTTTAAGGCATGGTACATGACATTTCTGTCATCATTTACTCACCCTTTGTTTGCTACAAACTTTTTTGTGTTTCTTTCCTCTGTTGAACACAAAAAGAAGTTATTTTTGAAAACAGTCTTTTTGGAACCATTATTTTTCAGATCAAGTAAAAGGGACAGCATCCTATAACAACATCGTATTTTTTGGGTAAATTTTCCCTTTAAACTTTTAGATGTCACAGAAATATGCCACTAAATATGACCATCCTGGTGTCCAAGTGGGACCAAGTGGTGTAAAGTAACGTCTACTTTGATTGGCTCAGTAGAATAATCTGTCCCGTGATTCCTGTCCAAAAAACAAACAAAACCCAAACAAACCAACCTCAAGACACCTGGCACACGATCTCGGGCTTTACTGTAAGTAGTTCTAAATCTAAAATGTTCAATAAATAAAGAATAATAAAAAACAATTTAGTGCCAATTTAGTTCATGTACAAATAAGTTAATGTACAAAGCTTTACAACTTCTAATTTATATATAACATGCCTAGATATTCAGCATATTTTGAAACTTTTGGAAGAAAAACTTAAACTTAGAAACACCATTAAAAGTAAACAGCCCAGATGTAAGATACATTTTTTTTGTAAGTTACATGTACATACATAATTTCAGAGTACAGGATGGAATAATTTTCACTGTGTAAAACTCACTACTTTTAAAAGGCCTACTTTTACTTATACTTTAAGTCATATTTAGAACAGATACTTTTACACTATGCGTACTAGATGTACTAGGGTATGGCCACTCTTTCCACCACTGGAGGGACACCATCCTAAAAATGTAACCATGTCATGTAAATAATTTATAATGTGAATTCAATTTAATTAAAACAATATTAATATTAATACAATTTTAAAATAATTCCAAACAGACAAGAATCAAGCCACAGGCACAATTTAAAATATTTTAGCATGGCTGTTGTGGTGGCAGAAAGTATTATCTTTTTAATTATTTAAAAATAATATATATTGTATAATAATATATAATATATAATGTATTTGCCTTTATTATAAGACAGTATACAGTTGAAGTCAGAATTATTAGCTCTCCTGAATTATTAGCGCCCCTGTATATTTTTTCCCCAATTTTTGTTTAACAGAAAGAATATTTTTTTCAACACATTTCTAAACATACTAGTTTTAATAACTCATTTCTAATAACTGATTTCTTTTATCTTTGCCATGATGACAGTACATGCTATTTTACTACATATTTTTCAAGATACTAGTATTCAGCTTAAAGAGCAATTTAAAGGCTTAACTAGGTTAATTAGGCAAGTTAGGATAATTGGCCAAGTCATTGCATAATGATGGTTTGTTCTGTAGACAATATAATACAAATATTGCTTAAGGGGGCTAATAATACTGACCTTAAAATGGTTTAAAAAAATATATATATATATAAACCAGTTTTATTTTAGCCGAAATAAAACAAATAAGACTTTCTCCAGAAGAAAAAAATATTATAGAAATACTGTGAAAAAATCCTTGCTCTGTTAAACATCATTAAAAAAATCACGTAAAAAAAAACTTCACAGTAGGGCTAATAATTTTGACTTCAACTGTATATATACAGGAAGCAAAGAAGGAGAGAGAGAGAATGGGGGGAAAGATCGGTAAGCTGGGACTCGGGACACCCAAAGCGCAATGGCACTACATGTCGTCACACTGCCCACAAGGCTATCAGCACCAACAGAAGTTTTTAAGGTGAAAGCACCCTTCACCCCTGCAATCTTGTTTCTTTCCCAGCCTGTGGCTCTCTGAGTGTCTTCAGTTGTAGCCAAGCTGACGTTAATCAGAGTGAAATTCATTTGTTTGTTTGGCTGTCCCCCCTCCTGCTGCTGGGAGTAATGGAAACGCCTGGCCCCTTCTAATGATGCTGTTAATAACCTGATGCTGATAACCCTGCCAGCTGCTGGAGCTCTTTATGACACATTCATATTTACTGCTTCATTAAACCCCTTATGAGAAGAGGCCAAAAATGCTGCGAAGAGGTGAAAGCTGTAAAAAAACACACGTGCACGCACACCTTGTCCTGCCAAAACTCTGCTTGTATTAATACTGGGGTGCTACTACAGCAGTGCTGCATTACAATTCCATAAATAATCTTGGCAATTATTAGGCGGAATGCAAAATCGAGAGAGGCTTGACAACATCCTGTCTGTGAGGTGTCAGGCTGTTCGCACGGCTGGAGTGGAATTAAACAGCACAAACGACAGTTCACATTTGTAGCAATTTGTCTGCGTTCGATACTTTTAATCGTATGGTTGAAATGTGGACGTAATGCATCTATTTGCTGGCCCTTTTCATTGATCATATAAGATTCCCCACATGAATATAGTTTATTTCAGGTTGTGAAGAAGACAAACGCTCTTAGAACTTGTATACTATATCATTTCCACTTATATTATATTATATTATAGGCTGCACGGTGGCGCAGTGGGTAGCACGTTCGCCTTACAGCAAGAAGGTCATTGGTTCGAGCCTCGGCTGGGTCAGTTGGCGTTTCTGTGTGGAGTCTGCATGTTCTCCCCGTGTTGGCGTGGGTTTCCTCCGAGTGCTCCGGTTTCCCCCACAGTTCAAAGACATGTGGTATAGGTGAATTGGGTAAGCTAAATTGTCCGTAGTGTATGTGTGTGAATGAGAGTGTGTGGATGATTCCCAGTGATGGGTTGCAGCTGGAAGGGTATCCGCTGCGTAAAACATATGCTGGATAAGTTGGCGGTTCATTCCGCTGTGGCGACCCCAGATTAATAAAGGGACTAAGCTAAAAAGAAAATGAATGAGTATTATATTATAATTATATTATATTATCATTTCTAGAGAATATTTAGATTTACATTAGAATAGTTTATGTTAGACTGTATAGTAGTTTCCATATAATATTGATCAAATAAAATAAAATAAAACTATGTGAAATATATCATAATTGATAACAACAACAACAACAACAACAACAACAAAAACATAATTATTTTCATACACTGAAAAAATGAAAACTGCTGCTTGTTAAACTACCTGTTTAAAATGAGCTGAAACAACACAATTCTTGTATATTCTTTGGGCAATTTATTTGTTTTATGTTCATTCAACTTTCATTTGTAAAACATTACGTTAACTTTTGTGTTGGGACATGAAGGAATTGTGTTGGTGCAACTACCTGGTTAGTGGATATGTAATTCCCGTGGGATTGAATTAAAAGAGGGAATTGTTGACAATAAAAGTAATTTTAGCTGTTAATAGAAAGAATTGTTAGAGTTTAATCTTCACTTAGCTTAAAGATTTGATTTGTTGCTATTTTCAGACCAGTGCAACAGTAATTTTCCTGTTTTGTGCCACGTTGTTTAAATAGCAAATCCATTTGTGCCACTTTGTGGACTCATGGGTGTGCTGGTCTGAAAAGGAGGTGTGTTAAGGAGCATTGTTGGCACTTTGCTTTTTTGAGAAACTGAAATAGACCGCACCATTGACCAACTAAAAGCTGGTCTAAAGTCCAGCGCAGAGCGTGTTAGTTATGCGCCTATGCAGGTCTAAACGCTTACACATTGCTTAATACACACAGGATGTACAGCAATACACAAATATCTTTACATATAAAAAAAAAAAGGTAAATGTTACAAAAAATATTATTTTTATAAAAACCACTACCTCCCTCCATGCCTTCTTCACCTTGGGGTGGCTTTTTTCACTTTATTCATGACAATTTTCATTTGTATAAGGTTATTGTTATTAGTAGTATTATTTATTATATGCGTAATAATATTTGCTTTAATAAAAACAAGTTTAGATTTGTCCACCTGTCGGGTCTTAGAGACGTATGCATCACCTTATGGGGCATAAGAATAGGACATGTGTTTGGATATAACTCAGTTTTTTTTTACCACACTTCATTATTATTGTTCATTTATTCATTTGCTGGAAATTTGAACTGAACTTAGAAATAGTTTTGAAACAAATATTTGCACTTAACAAATGAAATTAAACATGTAGGCTAATGGATGTCTTCAGTGGAGTGAGCACCGTTTCCTTACTCCACGAAAGTAAAGGAGTAAAGGTAAAATAAAAAGAAAGTAAAGAGGCCGAATGGAGGAGGCTCATTCTTTATCCTCGTGCTGCAGATGGTCTGTTTAACTGTTTTCTCGCTAGTGAAGCGTTCAGTTTTTCCACTTACAAAGTCCACCATGTAAATCACAAATGCGCCATGGCACGACGCAACTGACTCTTAAAGGGAATTGGAGATGAGACTCTGATTTTGTTGGAGTTGGAGTTTAAACTGAAATAAATAACAGAAAAATCTGGATGTCCAAATGAAACAACTGAAATTGATTGATTTCACAAGAGTAAGTTTTGTTCACAGGTTAATTAAAATGAAAGTGATTAGACACAAATGGTCAAAAATTAATTTAGCTCATATGACCTTTACTTGCCTAAAATACAAATTACGTAATTCAAATAAGTTGAAATAAATCAATTCAAGTTTAAATAAATCAATTCAAATAAGTTGGAATTACACAATTCAAATGCATGGAGAGGTGTATCATAATTAAATTAGTTACACCAATGATTTTTTTGTGTGTAAATAAGCTACTGTTAAACTGTACAGTGTATTTCCCATATTGTTAAAATAAAATCTAATAAATTTTTTTTTTTAATGCATCATAACGCGTACTTATTATGGATGACAATAGGGAAAATAATAATAATAATAATAATAATAAATTCATTACTCAATACTAATATACTATGCTGTATAGTTATATTTATGCTGTATAACAATAAGATTATGATGAAATTTTGTAAAAATAGTAAATAGCTCATGTGGAACAGTACAGTAGTTTTAATGTAAATAAAATAAAAAATAAAAAAAAATCACTGCAATATGAAATGTGTCATGGATATTTATATTAACAGTAGCAAAAATATTCAGCATTTTATCCAAAGGCCCTTTCATTGATTACATGAGATGCCCCACGTACATATAGATTTATTTCAGTGTTTGTAGTAGAGAAACATCCTTTCTTTTGTAGCACAGCCAATAAAACAGCACAACAATTACCCGTTTTCTGGGGAGAAGCTGGAATGTCATATCCGGCTTTCCTCTTTTGGCAGCTCATTAGTCGGAGCGCTCGGCTCCTCAGCCAGGCAGCTGGATATTATTCAAATCAATAAATGTACTGAACAAAATAAAAATGACTGTTTTAAGTAACGGGGCTGCACGGTGGCGCAGTGGGTAGCACGTTCGCCTCACAGCAAGAAGGTCGCTGGTTCAAGCCTCGGCTGGGTCAGTTGGCGTTTCTGTGTGGAGTTTGCATGTCCTCCCTGTGTTTGCGTGGGTTTCCTCCGGGTGCTCCGGTTTCCCCCACAGTCCAAAGACATGCGGTATAGGTGAATTGGGTAAGCTAAATTGTCCGTAGTGTATGTATGTGTGTGAATGAGTGTGTATGGATGTTTCCCAGTGATGGGTTGCAGCTGGAAGGGCATCCGCTGCGTTAAAACATATGCTGGATAAGTTGGTGGTTCATTCCGCTGTAGCGACCCCAGATTAATCATGGGACTAAGCCGAAAAGAAAATGAATGAATGAATGAATGTTTTTAGTAACAGAACAACTTGAACTCAACTTGAAAAGCACTTGGAAATTGAGCAGAACAAATGAGCTTGCAGGAGCCTGATTGTATGGTATAGAGCTGAATCAGACTTTAGGACATCTTGTAACAACAAAACTCACTGCTTATTTAAGCTTCTTTTCATTTCTCCAAGCACTACACTTCAATGCAAGCATCTTAGTCTGTTTTACTTAAGCACCTCTTAAAAGAGAGCCAGTCATTTTGGACAGAAAAGTCAACAGAGTTAAAAAAACAACAACAACAGTTTTTTTAAAACCATTTTCTTCCAATCATTCACAGTCCAAATTTAAAGTCCCTTTAATAATTGTACACAGTTAACACGAGGGCACGAATAGCTCATTGGATACACAGGCTTGTGCTGAGACACATTGCCCTGGTCACCACTGTTGTGGCTGCTGATGATCAGTGGACAACAAAGGACTAAATGACATTTATCGTTTGGCCATCTGTGCATCACTTTTGATACATAACCACTACAACGAGACACAAAATACCCACAAGATGAGTTATTTCCAAGAACTTTTGAGGCACATAACCATCACAATATGCCCTCTATCAAACCCATCAAAGTGCTTTGTGTTCACAATTCAGCTAATCAACAAACCAAACTGTGAACTCAAAAGGTTGGTTTGCTTTACAGTGCTACAGACAAAGATAATTGAACCAAAACAGCCCATGAACTGACACAAGCACAGATCTTCAAGTGGGTTTGTGTTTGTGTTTGCGTCATGTTAAGCAGAACCTTGGCACATTTCTGGTCTCTTTTTTCACTTCATGACACTCCACTAAGAGAACACCATTCATATCTGTCAGCTCATGTCACCCCTGATTCCCTGTAGGATAGGAGACAGAGCCTCTCAGAACTCAGAACAAGAAAAAACCCATTGATTTACATTCTCCAATTGTGCAAGCTGAAAAAAAAGACAGTTAATGTAAGACTTTATACACATAGTTTTATATAATTCTGATCAAATAAATTAAATACAACAAATGTATACTATATATACCGATGATTTATATATTGATATATGATATATATATTGGCATGATTTGTCTAAAATGCTCTGTTTTCACACAGTCTCTTACCTGCTTCTCCAACAAACACCTCCACCGGAGCACTTGGAGGGCTTTCACCAATGACATTGTAGGCGGTCATCACAATTTCATAGCGCCTGTATTTCTGCAGCTCTGAGGATAATCAAAACATCAAAGATCTGTAAGGTGCACAATGGCTTTAAGACAGAAGATAAGAAAACTAAGAATTCATTTGGGCTGAACCAAAAAGCATCTCTCAGAAAAGCACAGAAAGCTCCATAAAAATGTTGGAAAGCAACAGCATCAAGCTCTTTGATTAGCATTGATGAGACACAAGAGAAGTGAGAGCAATGTGCCGCTCAGGTCTCAGACAGTAAGCACTGGGATTCACTTTGAGAAAAACCTCGGTTTCTGGTCAGAGAAGATGGATTAGAGGAAGAAGCTTGTTCTCTGAACAGGAAGGGTGTCTGGGATTACACACTTTGCCAAAGGGAGTGTGAATATTTTGGACTTCAAAGGCAGCCTGACATAAATGAGAAAGATGGCTAAATGAAACTTACGTGTTAGCTCGAATTCGGTTAATGAAGGATTGCTGACAGTCTTCACAGTGCTTTTGGCTGTGGAGGGAGAAAGAGCAAACGATGAGGAATACATTACTGCAGATGGAAAAGCACAAATCAAAGGGATATTTCATCATGGCAGTAAATCTTTGCTTTTCAAAGTTGCTCATCACACACTACTACGCGAGATTGATGAAATTTCACAATGCTCATCTCGCTCCAATCAGACCCCGCAAGAAACCAAAGCAAGTCAGTGATTAATGATTCAACAGTCAATATACAGCACTATATCACAGGCTGGAGTGCATTAGGGACCTAATAAGATTTTTAAAACACATACTGATCCGACATCACTTGGGGAAAATTAAAGGAAATCTGAAAGCGTGGACGACTGGTCATTCCCTTTATACAGTTCCTTTTGAGCTCTGAAACTTAAATAAGTCTGCCTGCTTAGTTGTTTTTTCCCCGTAGACTTTCAGAAGTGTCTACTGGTCAGGGAGGTATTTAAAGCAATAGTTCACTCCAAAATTTAAATTCTGTCATCACTCATGTTGTTCCAAACATTAAAGGTGCTATAGAGTGCATTGATTTGATAAGTTAAATAGTTCTCTGATATCTACATAGTAGGTATGTAGTAAAAAAAAAAAAATTCTTGTCCTGTGAGTGTCGCTTTGCAACATATATAAAATTATGTAAAGACGTGGTGCAGTATGGTGAGATTTAGTCTCCCTGCATCTCCCGTTTTCAAAATAAGATTCCCACATACATTGCAAGTTTAATACAAGCTTAATTAATCTTAGTTTAATCTTATTAATCTCAGTAGGAAAGGTTGTGGCCAATCAAATGCAGCCTGGGGCATGCATATTAATGATACTGTGTGCAAAATAACAGTCTGTGTTTTTGCTTCTATTTGCCTGTTTTTCACCGGAATTTTACAGTCACAAGATGTACATGAGAACGAGGCAATGTCTGATTTTCTGATGTTTGTGATGAATTGTGAAGACAACATTTATGAAAATGTGATGGAAATCCACTGGTTCATCTAGTTATCAAATTATATATTTTAAAACAAAATCAGACTACTTTTTCATGCATATTGAGGAATTTATTCTGTTTTACTTGTTTCCATCTTAGGTTATGCACATACCTGTATTCCTTTCTCAAATAAAAATGATCTGACTCAACTGGGTACATTTATTATGCAAATGACTCAGAATTTATGTGCATCTTGGCCTTTCCATTCAGTGATATAAAAAATATATATATATATTATATCCTAAATCTGCATAACAATAGGTGGATAGAAAGTTAAAACTGGTTGTGAAAGTTCAAACATGACATTAAATAACGAACCTCACTAGTTCCTGTGCATCACGCAAGCATGTTTCAGCTTCTTGTGACCAAATCTGAATGCTGAAAACATTGTTCACTTATCAGTGTTTATATGTGAACAACAGCCTGAAGTAATCTCTTCATGTTATAAAATGATCATGTCTCTTCAGTAGACCTGAATAAAACCATTTTATTCACATTCCAATTGCCACAGCCATATCATCCTGCAGCCGAGCTAAGCAGGGCTGAGTCTGGTCAGTACCTGGATGGGAGACCACATGGGAAAACTAGGTTGCTGTTGGAAGTGGTGTTAGTGAGGCCAGCACGGGGTGCTCAACATGCGTCTGTGTGGGTCCTAGTGCCCCAGTATAGTGAAGGGGACACTACTGTCAGTGAGCACCGTCTTTCAGATGAGACGTTAAACAGAGGCCCTGACTTTGTGGTCATTAAAAATCCCATGGCACTTCTCGTAAAGAGTAAGGGTGTAGCCCCGGTGTCCTGGCCAATATCCCTCCATCGGCCCTTACCCATCATGGCCTCTCAATCATCCCCATCCACTGAATTGGCTCTATCACTGCCTCTCCACTCCACCAATAGCTGGTGTGTGGTGAGTGCACTGGCGTCGTTGTCCTGTGGCTGCCGTCGCATCATACAAGTGGATGCTACACACTGGTGGTGGTGTGGAGAGACCCCCCTCATGATTGTGAAGTGCTTTGGGTGTATGGCCATACATGATAAATGCGCTATATAAATACACACATTAAATTACATGAATATTTTCTGGATCACTTTAAAGTTTTCATAATAATTTTCATTGGAGGTACAGAATCACTCAGATTTTATATTTAAATTTGAAATTGGCCTTTAAAATGGTTATACATTTTTCCCCACTTAATATATTAATACTTATGATGGGGAAATGCACAAGCAGAATGAGAAAAAACATGATCCTAAAAATGTAATGCTGATACTTCTGACAACACAGAGAACGTCACTCATAGTAATGTATAAAACACATCCACGCTGCAAAAGAAACACAAATTGACTGGACCTGAGCAGAGACTGCCCCAGAAACTGACAGAGACCTTGTTAGCTTCTGAAGCACCTGCTAACTTTTCAATGTAAGCTGTTAAGCCTGAACAAATAGAGCATAGCTCCGGTAATTTCCTCTTGGCATTCAGGTTGATTTCAGCAGGGAGGCGCATTGGCCACTTAACAGGCCTCAGATTTTAACATGTCGGACGGCTGGAGAGCAGAGGAGAGATATTGCACTCATGCCTTGACCGGTGCAGAACATAGGGAGAGGAATTAAATATGCCTCCGTGCTCGGCTGCTCCGGGCTTGTGCATTTAAATGCTGTCAACACTGCTGAGTCCAATTTGTCAAAGGAGATTTAGCAGCCGGATCAAGGCTGCGGAAAAAGAGCCCGTCGGCGCGAACACTTGAGCTCGAACTCATGATTCCGCAACTTACACAGGCTGAGCGCGTAATGAGTTCACCTACGCTCAGCCATCCGACGGAAATTTATTCTCTAACTGCAGGGAGGACGAGCATCCTGACGCTTCGATAACGCTCAAACATGCACAATATTCACCCTATTAATGTGGATTTCATTACTTGCTATTGCTGATTGTGTCCCAGTTTCAAACCTCGACTTTCTTTTCCACGGTGAAGCTGGCAAATACAATATTCATCTTTGCACAAAGGCACACGTCAGAAACGTTAAGGAATGTGTTTTTTTCAATAACTGGATGGGTTAAAGTGTTGAAAGAAGCACTGGAGCTATAAATCACGCCTGCGTGCAGACGTTTTTGGTTCAAGAGGAGAGCCTCCTCCCGATAGTTACCTGTCAGTTCGGTGCGCAGCAGGGAGCTGTTGACGGGCCGCTTTGAGTCCTGCGGAGTGCTGTCATACTGCAGCTCGCGGTAGTAGAGCCGATAGCCCACCAGAACCCCATTCACACTCTCCTCCTTGGGCGTCTGCAGAGACACAGATTAAATTAAAGGTCACATTCCGGAGCTGTTCTCACGGTCCTTATTAAAGCATGCCCTGATAAAAAAGCCGTCCCGGTTGTAACTGACAGACAGTGCTGACTGATCTCCCATCGCGCGTCGGTGTGCGATGCTCGCCACCAAACAGATAAGATAAATAAAAGATGAGGATTTAATTTTTGAGCCATTCAGTCAGTGGGTAATTAACAAAGCTCAGAGCTGAGTGTAATCAACTCGGCCTACGGCTCTGCTGATAAAACAGACAGTAGTGAGAAGATCCAGGACTCATAGGTCAGTGAATAAAGGTTTCAGCTACTAATTAATATCCCTTCAGATTGCAGGATCGCTGTCGCACATGGGTATTAATTATCCAGGGCTCGCTGAAGCCCTCTGCCAGCTCGGTAAATGTGCGAGTATCAATACAGCATGTCATTAATTTATGCAAACCTGCATGAGGAATACTAAGAGATGCAGAGCGTGGTAAGGCTAGCTATTGACAGAAGTCAGATCATTAAACAGAACAGGGCTGTAATTTCACCGGTGATAGCCTGCAACATGTTGGAGCCAGTTTGTTATTTGGCCATCAGATAAATGTAATGGGGGTCAGGAGTTCACTCGACCCCGAGTGGGTCAGTATTAGCGTACCTGCCACTGCACCAGCACAGATGTTGTCGTGGAGGGCTTCACGGATTGAATCATGGGCGCTTCATCAGGAACTGCAGACGTACAGAAAACATGAGTTAAACAACTTTTTGGACTTTGGATTTGTTCGTCACTGTGTGATTTCACGTGACTGTTTTATTCTGTGGAAAGAATCCAGGTTGCTCTTTTCAACTTAATGGAAAATAATGGTAAATAAGGATTTGGAAAGACAAAAACCACTATAAACATTATATAAGTTTGTTCATATCCCTTGCAGGATTCAGTCTTCTGAAATCGTACAGGAGATTTCTGTGAGACAAAACGTATTTACAAATATTTGAGATCTGGGTCATGTGAACCAGTTGTGTCAGAGGAACTAGCTTCAGATATAAAAACCGAAAACACATATTATTAACTCATTATCTAAACTCTCAAGATTCGTTTCAAGATTGCTGATCAGTCTTAAAGTGTGCATGCTCTTGCGATGTTGCTTTCTTCCCTATTTTGACATATATCCAAGTGAAACTGCTTCTTGAAACTTGCCATCAGAAAATAATTTGGATGGTTTTGATTTGCTTTTGGTCAATCTCATGTATAAGTGAGTGTGGTTTTTTTCATTCACCATCATAGCAGCAAACACATCATCAAAGAGAAGAGATTAAGTTATTTTCATTAAAGATTACAAGGGCTCACAATGAAGGTGATGTGCATGGATAAATGACTTGCAATACATACTGCAAAATTTCATGAAAATAGATGTCAAGTTTATTTTTTTAATTTGAACTTTTCTCTGAACTTTGCTACAGACCACCCTAGCCTACTAAGGGGTCTCAGTTTCTCAATTTGGAAACCCTTGATATTCTTTTATAATCTTTTTTGTCCTTTTTGAAGCTTTAAAACTCGAGTTCCTATCCACTGCTTCCTGCAACAATGAAACAATCTTTTTTGTTCCACTGAAAAACAAAAGTTCAAAATAACACAGAGAGTGAGTAAATAATGACAGAATTAAATGAGTTCCCAGACTCCAGCTTCCTAGTAAATGGTACAGATAAGACTGTAGCTCCTCTATGACTTTTATTTGAATCAATAGCGCATCAAGCAAAGCCAGTGGATACAACACGCTCATTATTACTCACCATCTTGTAAAGTGGTAATTGCATCCGTCTCTTGGCTGTACTTGCTGTCTCCGACGTCATTAGTCGCCATCATTCTCAGCTTGTATGAAGTGAAGGGTTTCAGCCTAAGGGATTGCACAGCTCGTCAGCTTTCTCATATTGGACAAAGACCTTTCCCATCACAAATGATGTGGCTCAGCAGTGCACGTATGAGCTAGTATCTATAAATGTCAGGGACACAATCCATTGAAGCCCAAGGGCACGCGCTGGCAATTACAGAGTTTTATCTTAAAGCACTTGAGGCAGAGAGGTGAGGATGGAAAGAAGATACAAAACACTTCATATCAGAGAGCTCATATAAAGACATGAGCATATGCCATTTCATAAAACCAGAAATATGATATGAACAACTTGGGGTGCAGGTAAAATGGGACAGTGAATGCTGCACAATTAAATAGAATTTTCAATTCATTAATTAGGATTTATATGAATGAAATCCTTTGAATCATTATAATATTAGATACTAAATAATCTCATTTCAATACCAAATGTAAGCCTTAAGTGTTATCAACTGTTATGATCCCCAGCGTGACTGCCTGCCTGTCATTCCCCTGAACTACATATCCCATCATGCCCTGCAGTCACACACCAGTTTCAGTTCACCTTCTGATTACACACAGCTGTTGACTTTTAATACTGATTACACACAAACACGCACTATATGAACCCTCCAGTCTTTCTAGCACATTGCTGAGTTTTGTTATACTGCAAGTGAACTTCACAAAGAGTTTTCCTTGTCTTGCCTTACCGTGTTTTTAACCCTTTGTTTGTTTAATGTTTTCTGATTGTTTGCTGCCTGCCTCGGCCCATTGTTTGAGATGTCTTTGTCATGACAACTTGACATTACCAATACAACATAACTTGTCATAAATCTGTCATAGACATGATTCTCATGAGGCCATTATAATTATGTCTTGAATATTTATCTGATCAGTTTTCAGTGGAACAATTAGAATTGTTTCATTAAAATGTCTCAGTAAAATTGTCAGTACTCTGTCAACTAATTTGATAACAGCTTCATTAATATTTAATGACATTTTCATGACAAATTAAATTTGTACAACTGTAGTTGAGGTCAAGAAAAGTATAAATGATGCTGTTACAAAATTCATGACACAATTATAATGACCTCATGACAATCATGTTTATGACAGATTTATGACTTAAGTTCTGCTGTTTTGGTAATGTTAAGTTGTCATGACAAAGACAGGTTATGATATATTTGTTTGTTACGTTGTCATAAAGACATTTCAAACAATGTCATACTTTCATTTAAAATGACAACTGAGCTAACGAAACATAATGACTCACTTTCATTCAATAAAATCACTTTCATATTTATAAGATGTGTCATGTCATGATCATAAAGGTTTCATGATAGTCTTATGAACATCCCATTCAAGTACAGTATTACCCAATCAGCAAATGCAAATTTTGTCATAATTGCATGGCCTACACTTTCTTACTTAATTTGGAAAAACACATACAACATACAACTACGAGTAAAGGGAATATGTGTAAAAAGCGAATCTGTTCATTTCCCATTTACCCAAAACACACTGCACAAGCCAATTGAGCTCATTAACAAACTAAACATGTCGTTTAGGTCTCATAACTGATTTCTGTCGATTGAGATGAGTTGCACGGTGCTTTCCAAACGAGAGGGTTTCTTCTGCTATCCGCATTGGTTGGTTAAAGGGAATATTTCTCCCATGATGCCCCACTCCTAAAAGCCTCCAGCTGGTAAAGACACAAATCAGTCCTGAATAATCCATTTAGCAATAATCTGGCTGTTTAAAAAAACACTCAAATGCTGATGGCTGAGAGAGTTTTTAACTGAGAGAGGGGACTCATCATAATCAAAACGAGATGGCCCTCTGAATGCATATAAAATACTATTCGACTGCCCATATAATCATAGCTGCGGATCCAACATTACTCATATGCAAAAAGCGCAAGCGCCCGTAGCCCAAGGTACTGATTGTTTCTCACTCTCTCAAATTGGATTGAGTATCATAAATTGCCACAGTGGAAAAAAAGGCTTCTATGCATTTAATAACACTCCCTTCATACTGCCCTTATTGTACAGCCCTCATGAGCCCTGCAGGAACCACATGTGGACCTGAAGCAGTACAGAGTGAAATCAAAGCTGTCTTGAGGGGTTTCAATCTTTGGGGGTTGAGAAATGGCAAAAAAGTAGAGATGCATGATTGAAGATTTTTGCAGATATCCAATAAGCCGATATATTTAAACTCATTTTGGTTAATAGCCTATGCCGATACCATAATAATTTTTTATTTGCATGCATTTTTGGAAAGCGTAAATTTAGTGTCATGTTTGTGATTTTTATTTCATATAATTATCAGCAGTCACTGCTGCATTGTTGGTTCACGTGACTTGACCATTTTTATACCACCACAAGAAAAAAATACATGGCAGCACATGGTCAGTAGAAGAGGTCCAGACAGATTAGCAGATTAGACAACCCAGAATGAAAATGTTTTTTTAACAAGACAAGTAGATGCAGCACAACTATAGCAATAATCGCACCCTATCCCAAACAGTAGTAAACTGCAGTGTAAATACAAACCAAGCCAAGCAAGACTGAACCAAAGCTAGCCGAATCGTACCGCACAGTGGAAAAGCATCTTTAGTATTTTTGTATTTTAGTTATATCAGATATATCAAATTTCTTATGGAGCAGGCACAAGATCCTGGGGATGGCTGCATAGAAGTGATATTGTATAGTATATTTCAGAGGAGTATCAGAGTAGTTAATGAATTAAACAGTCTATGACTTTTGGCTGTCACAGAATCCACGAGTCTCCTTTCTGACAAATCAAATCAGACCCATGATTTTTAAAGATATTTTTAACTTCAAATTATTTGTGTATTTTACATTCATTTTACTATTCTGAGGCTTACATTGGCTCCCAAAAAATCAGTTGTCTTACTGTGAGGGCATTGGGATCCAGAGAGGCATCAGGGTCTGCTGCGTGAACTATACAAGTGACTATACAAGTGTAAATGACAGACAAATATTATACATTGAGCCACTTCTGCAATTTGAAGGCGGCAGTTAAAAAAAGTGAATCTAAATCTGAGGTTGTCTAAATTATCTGAGAAGTAAGTTATTGCTTACTAATTATCAACATCATCTTTTTTTAAAGATTTATTTTTGGCGTTTTTGTCTTATGTTAGTATGTTAGGATAGTATGTAAACAGGAAGCAAAGTTGAGATGGGATGGGATTGGTAAAGTTTGTCTGGACTTGAAGCACAATGATGCTATATGTTGACACACTGACCATTATCTGACACATGATCATATTGGCAATTCATATCGACATAATTTTCCATATTGAGCCAATGTCAATATTTAGATTTCATTTGCTGATTTAAATACTGTGAATCCCTACAAAAGGAGCTCACCTGTCCACATCCCAGCAGCTGTAATTGTGGCTTATGGCGGAGGAATGGGTGATCCAGCCTCCACTGGGCAGCTCTTGGGTCTGTAGTGTAAAGTAGCGGACAGGGGATGAGCCGTCGCCTCCTGGGACCCAGTTGAGCAGCAGTTTGCGGGACTGTACATGGTCCTGTGGCACTCGGAGCTGGCGCGGAGGCTGTGGGCGCTCTGGTGGAGGAGAGAGAGAGATGTGTGAGTTCAGGGGTCAAGCTTCTCTTGCTGACTGTTCACAATCATGGGACAGGACTCTGCTACTCGTGTGTGCATCTTGCCCTGGCCTCTCCACCCTTCACACACAACTGCATAACCTCATCGATTTTAATGGGAGGAATCGATACAGAGAGGCATAATTGTTTATTTAGAGGTGCACGGTATCGACCTCCATTAAAGATGCAGATCATGCACAACGAAAGCCATGATTGCGACGGCCTTGTCCGCACAGCTTTAAAAAGGACCAATCGAGCTATTTCAGGAGGTCAGAGGATGATATGCAATTGCTTTCCATCTTTAACCCAAACCATCTGTCTGTCTGAAAAATTGATTTGTTTGTGAGCAGTGTAGCTGTTGATGCACATCGTAACTCTTTAGCAGTTTAATAATCGCACGGGTCCATGCCAAGGAATAATATGAGTCATGTTGGAGTGGTGAGGGTTTAAACTTAGAGCTTAAAAATGCTTAGAAATATTAGAAAGTTTCACTGGCAAACATGATTTTAGAGTGAAATTGAATAGTCAATATAAAAAAGTAGCTGATTCAGAATGCAGCCAGATATGAATGCGAGTTTTCAGTCTATTTTAGATAACTACTGTGCTTCTGAAACACCACCAGCAATGAATTTCTGTCAATTTCACCATTCATTTTTTTATTTTTTTTATTTCACCATTCATTTTTTTTATTTCACTATTCAGAACAATTTACTGACCCCAAAATGTAATATGATATTATTGACACAAATAGAGTTAACAATAAATGACTGTAAATTATTGTTAGTGTACTTTTACTGTTAGTGTTAAATCTTTTAGTTTAGTATGTTAGAAACAGCATTAATTATTATCAAGTATTTTCTGGACTAGGTCATGTGTTGAAAAGATGTATTAAGAGAGGAAAACACGGCACGATTTAATATAATATTATACTTTACATTATGGATGTCTTGATTCCAATATTTGTATTCTCTTAATGTTTGACATTAAGATTGCATCAAATATTTGAAAACATGGAAGCTCAAATGACAGACCTCAGTGGTTTCTGAAACACATGCACATATGAGTTTCTTATTTTCTTTTTTATTGTCAATTGACAACCCCACTTCAAGGTGCATTTTTCAATACCTGCTGGTTGAGACCTGCATAACAGGTGATGTATAATATATGATTGCTCTCAGCAGAGGCAATACTGATCCGTTATATAAGTCATATACATATATCAGTTAAATGTCATTAATTCAGAATCAGTACTTTCATCAGTGTTCTATATCAGTACTAACTTAAATCAGCATATTTGAGATATTTCCCCACTTATTTAGAAAATGCCTTTTATAAAAGGCTCATAAAACGCAGTATTCCTTAACATTAATAAATGTACAGTATATATGTTATTACAATTTAGCCTATCCAATTCACCTATACCACATGTTTTTGGACTTGTGGGGGAAACCAGAGCACCTGGAGGAAACCCACGCTAACACGGGGAGAACATGCAAACTCCACACAGAAATGCCAACTGACCCAGCCGGGGCTTGAACCAGCAACCTTCTTGCTGTGAGGCGATTGTGCTACCCATTGCGCCACCGTGCTGCCCCATATGAGTAAGTTATAACTGCATAAATAATGTTATGAGTTTGTTATGATACTTTAATATTGTAAAGCAAACTTTCCTCGCTCAAAATGAGTTGGAGGTGGTATAATTTTTTTTGCTACTTGAAACAAACACATTTTGCATTATTTTTGTATTCTTATCAAGTAAAACCCTACCTTAATTAAAAAAGGCTAACATTAAATGTAAATAAATACATGACCAGTACTTGAGCATCACCATGACTGCTTAATGGAGGGGGCGTCTTGTAATTTTCTATCCATAAAAAACCCTGTAAACTGCCTGTATGTGGTAACAAGTCTTAATGAGCAAGCCACTGAGACATTAATTCAACTGATTTGCTCAAACGCTTGAGTTATTCAAGACTGAAGCAAGTGCTTGTCTTCTTGAATGGATCATTGAATCACTGACTCGTTTATAAAAAAAAAAAGTGAATCATTACTGAATCATTCAGTAACAAAACACCAATATACTGCTCAGGGGTGCATTGTGTACTTTGATTAGAAGTACTGTATATTTGCTTGCAAGATAAAGCAAAAACAGTCAACACTGTTAAAATTGCATCTATATATTATGTTTAAATATATTGTGACTTAATATTAAGTACTCATTTATTGATTTCTTGCAAATGATCAATGTCAAATCTGCAACCATGTACTTGTAAAAACAGCACTGTTTTGGTTGTGATATCATGTTGCTTTATAAGCTATACCATATGACAGAAATATGAAAACAGAGTTTTTTGATGTGTGTGTGCAGTTATACTCATTTGTATTGACTTCTTCGCTAGATTCTTTTTCACACAGAGTTTTGATGATTTATTGTGGTCTTTCAAAAAAGGCAACTTTTCCCAGACAAGTGGATAAACATTAATATCAAGTGTGGAATTATGTATGTGTTTGCTTTACCTCTGATCTCAGTAGTTATGACCACAGCCTGTGCAGGCGTTCCCCAGCCCTGCTCTGTCTTGGCGGAGATGCGGAAAATGTAGGCCGACTCTGGGGTCAGATTGGAGGCGGCGAACTGACGAGTATCAGGGCCCACCTCTATTGTGATGAACTGGTTGGGATCCCCAGAATCCAGGCGGTAAGCCACCTGGTATCCTGCAAAACAGTGATTAGATCATCTGAGGTGAGTGCTGATCCCCTCTCCTTTTTCATGTCTACTGCGAGACAGCTTCACCCACATCAAAAGTCTGAATAACAATTCCACAAACTTTAAGAGACAGGCATGGTTTTAAGAACTCAAAGTACAGGTGAAAAAAAGTCTCCTCAAAACGGCATTTGTAGAAGAGAAACAATCTTTGGAAAAACAACAGCAGGTTTATGAGATGAACAGCTTTCAAAAAGGCTTCAGTGCTCTGGAAAATTTGGTCTATCAGCATCTACTTTAAATTCAGTTCTGGTTAACGTCTTCAGTCATTGCTTTCCTTTACTGCAAAAAGGCTTTATTTAAATATGTTTTTTCATCGATGAAGTCTACTGGCTTCACTCCTTCTATCAAATTCAATTCAAATGTCAAACTTAATACAAAGAAAAAAAAGAAGCACAAATAAAATGGAGAGGCACAACAAACCTGAATCAGATGAAACTAGTTTGTTTTTTTACACAGCCCTATTGGTACGCCTCAAGACCAAATAACAATTTTGTTCTTTTAACTCAGTTATACTGGATGTTAATTTATCATTATCACTAATTACCACTCTGTTCCAATTATTGAAAAACAACCAAATATGTTGGTGAAAAACAGATTCACCAGTAGATTCCACTCATATTGAAGGAGTTTGAATAGTACAAACTAGGGCTGCACAATATTGGAAAAATCTGATATTGCAATATTTTATTTTTCTGCGAATAAATATTGCGATATGAATACAATTTCGTTGAATATTTTAAAGTAAATATTATAAGTTTGAATAGCACTATTTGACAGTTTTCTGGGAGCCTAACAGTATTCAGGTACAGAAATTGAATAATCACAATGCAATAAATGCTTTTCTTTCTTTGCTTTGTCGTGTTTGTAGTCCAAATATCTAAAAATTCTTAGATCAAGTAAAAATATTATTTTGTTTTCAACCTGAGAAGAGTCAAAATTAAGAGTTTTTCCTTAAAACAAGCTAAATTATCTGCCAGGGGGGTAAGTAAAATAATGTTGTTTTCGCTTTGAAATGAAGATATTTGAATTTTAAGTAAGAATTTCTTTTTTTTGCATAAATCGTATATTTTTAGTCAACTATAATTTAGACTCAACATTGCATATCTTGCGATGGGACTATTGCAGATGTGCACATTGCGATATCGATGCTGAAACGATATATTGTGCAGCCGTTATATAAACTGATTTTTTCCCAAGAATTTGCTTTATTTTGCTTATTTTTTAATAATTTTTTGAAAATGTATACACCTCTAACATTTCTGTTTTACATCTGTAGTGGAATTTCCCCTAAAACCAACCAACATATTTTATATCATACTAAAATATCTAAAACATACAAAGTGTATCTACTGTATATTTATAGATAAGAAAGAAAGAAAGAAAGAAAGAAAGAAAGAAAGAAAGAAAGAGAATATTTCATATTTGTATATTTTATATTTTTTGAATCTTTGTTCAAATTTATTCAAATATGAAAAAAAATATTCAAATGTAAAATAAAATGAATAAATAAATCAATAAACAAATCAAACTAAAACATACAAAGCAATCTAAATTAATCTAAAAATACATTATTAATACACTATTGTAGTAAACTATACAGTATTTTTGGCATATGATTTCCAATAGACACAGAAAAAAAAAAAAATTACTCAGACTTAGACGCTAAACAAGCACGGTTTGACCCAGAAGTGCTGCAGCGCACAGGGCACAACAAGCTGGGTCTGCCGAGCGTCCAACTGAATCATGTCCGAGGGAATGACATGTGTTACAAACCTCGAGCAAAACAAATGATAACATTATCGCAAAGCATGTTGGAAATGGAATGTGTGGGCAGAGCCTGGCCGTGGGAGAGACGGAACATTATTCAACCGTCTATTTATCTTTCGGGATGCTTGCGCTGCACGTCGGCCCCCTCGGCTGCTGTGCAAAACGAAATTAGGCCATCCCACATTGTGAGTCTGCAGCACTCGGGGGCTGCCATTTCATCCTAATGTCCACTTCAGCCATGAGGGCCACTGGAAAAATCCCATGCATTCATCCACGAACGGTCACAAACACACACACGCACACACACACACACACACACACACACAC